>CM067360.1:52556767-52706767 GCA_034401795.1 Chaetoderma sp. LZ-2023a
ACCAGAATTCCTGATAGCATGGGCCTGAGCCATACTTGCCCACGGAGAGATTAATCAATCTGTATGTCTAACATCCGCCCAACCCCGTATTATACTCCAGGCAGCATCGACGTCCCATCACGTGAAGTCTTAATTAAAACCAATATAATGTATAGTGAATGGGCCACGCTATAGGACATACCCATCCTGGATACTGATTCGTGATCGGTTCCCTGTAAATGGCACGCTGAGTTCTGGATAGATGCTGTTTCAACTCGTGTTACCATGTATGCAGATGAAGCATCACAGTGCTATATGACTGTAATGGAATTATTTTAGCCATCGAATCGCCATAATGATGTGAATGCAATTATTCAAAGGGCACTTTGCAAGACTGGACTTTCATTTGAAACTAAATTGGATATATACAGATATATAGAAGGAATTGAGTTCGATGAATCAGTGATGGCTGTTAATCTTCATTTGAAGAAACTATGTTCGAGTAGTAATCGTATCATACACTCTCATTTACAACATTGCCACTACCACTACAATTAGCACCACCCACACAATCCACATCACGCACATCATCCGCATTACCATAAATACCATAAACTACTCAGCATTTTACAATATTCCTCTCTCTCTCTCTCTCTCTCTCTCTCTCTCTCTCTCTCTCTCAATAACTACACTTACGAAATGCATTACTTGATAAGAAACTCGAGGTAGATGAATTACACAGTCTCGTTTACAACCGTATTAAGTCAATCGTGTCTAAGTCTCTGTCCCTTTTATGTCTGGGTTATGTCCACAGAAGACATGGCGATGTTCTCCTGACACACCGCAATCCCGGCTGCTCCCATGCTCAGTAATCGCGATAGAGTACATGGAAAACCTCGATATCATCGCCTCTAATATCATTATTCACGAAGTACCCTTACTCCACCGCAAGCCTTCACACATCCTACTAGAGTACGTCATTCCCTGCCCAGAGAATAGCGATGTAGGAACAACATTGGCTGCTTGCCATCTCGAAGAAGCAGAGATTCCTGACAAGGCGCCTTTTCACATCGTAATATCGGCGACAATAACGTCAATCCGAGTGCTAGTCTGTTTATGAGGTAATATTTCCTTAACATTGCCAGATTAGAAATGGCCAACCACAGTCTCTCGATAGAACCACACCTCGTCACATCTCAGAATTAGCTCCAGGCGGAAATTTTAATGTGCTGTTTTGTTTGCGCCCATATCTACGAAAGCCCAGAAAGCTAATTCAAAACTCAAAACCTTAAATCAGCCACTCAGATTTCATATGTGTCCAGGAATAATTCGCACATAGTGAATTCCAGGTAATGGATCACGCCTGAGTAAGGCTACTAATATTGCTGATGTGCATATGGGCCGAGTTGAAAAGCATCATAATGGATTAATGGTCAATATGTTATTGATACTGATTGGCTATACACTGCACATGCGTACTAATCTAACAACCACCTATCAGAATTCAGAAAACTGAGAATATTAGCTTCGTTACGTTACCACTGCTTTACAACGTTAACATATGTATTGTTCACTCCGTTTTGACAATATAATGGTAAACTTAGCAATAATTGCGTAATGGAAACTGTACAGATGATGCTAAAGGAGAACTATATAGCTGCAATTTTACGATCTACATTTTCCCAAGTAAAAGAACCCGTTTCTGTGACACCAACACCCGCTGTACTTTCTGTTATCAACAGCCAATCGTATAGGAGTTGCTATTCTCATTCTCCCCAGGTGCCTTAAATATGCTAATTTCGTATCGTCAACAACTGATACAAATGGGCGTTGGGTGAAAATATCAGTAAATATTTCTGACTCAGTTTTAAATAGTATGTGTATTTATGCACCAACTTTAACTGGTCCTCGACATGCTTTTCTAAAAACAATTATCGACTATTATACATGAAGGGAAGGAAAATTTAGTACCATGCGGCGAATTTAACTGTATTTTAGATGTAAATGAAGATAGACGGCCTTCAACTGTGTATGCTGACACATCCCGCTAGGAGTTGAACAAGCTATGTAATCGAGAATACTTATTCGACAGTTATCGGCTGTTGAATCTTGATGGAAAACAGTGTACGTGGTATCCACGTGATGGGCATGTTGCGTCAAGAAGAGACATGATTTATTTGCAGGAGTCGTTTAAAGGCAAACTAACTCAGACACAAACTGTACCTGCAGCATTCTCGGGGTACCTTAGATAATGCTGCCTGGATTAAGCAAGGGAATGCATATTAATAATCATGATGTTAAATATTATCAGCGTATCCAACACTTTTGGCATTATTGGCTCGGGAAAAAGGACTCATATGGAAATTTGGTTCAATGGTGGACGGAGGATAAAAATAATTTGGCTCATATTTCGCGGCTGACTACTAATAAATTAGCACGAGATAGACGAAAGCACGGGAAAGCCTTGACTAAACTTTGATTGCGAATCTCCAATAAAGAAAATAACAGAGAAGAACGCTATAGCGACCTTTTAAGTCAAACAAAGAACAGAATATATAAGTTAGATAAGAATATGTTTGAAGGTGACAAAATTCGGTCACGAGCTCAGATGCAGGCCGAGGGTGAACGGCCCACAACCTTTCTCTGCAGTTTGTAAAAAGGACAGGGGTATGGGAAAACGTATTTGACGTGTAATATCAAATGATGGTGTAAATCGTGATTCAACAACCGATATAACAAGAGCTGTTCATCATGTATATCAATGTCTCTATTCGTCTGAAGGATGTGATGCTGCAGCAACTGTAAATGTGTAGACAACATCAAGAAAACGTTGCCTGATTCATGCCGTATAATGTGTGATCAATGTTTAACATTGAACAGAGTTAACTGAATCCTTACATGGTATTAAAACAGGTAAAACTCCTGGATGTCATGGCCTTACAGCAGGATTGTATAGCACATTCTTGAGTATACTGGGCCATCACTGCTGGAGGTCGTATAAGAAATTTTGGAAATTGGCAATTTTCCACCTTCTATGCCTCAGACATGCGTTCGAATACATTATAAGAACGGTGAAAGGGAAGATTTTAGAAATTACCGACCAATATCTCTGCTGTGTGTGGATTATAAAATAATTTCAAGAGTGTTGGAGGGAGTGATTGACCCTGGTCAGACATGTGGTATTCCAGGCAGAAGCATTTTAATAAACGTATTTCTTATACGGGATTTAATTAATTTAGCAGAGAAAGACAAAATACCAGCAGCAATCATTGGTCTTGATAATGAAAAGGGATTTGATCGTCTAGAGTGGGATTTTCTTTACGTTGTATTGGCTTAGGGGAAATTTTATTAAATTGGTCAATATATTGTATACTAATATAAGTAGTCTATATTTGGTCAATAATCATTTAACTGACCCTGTAATTTTGAAGCATGGCGCTCGACAAGGCTGTTCATCATCACCGTTGTTATTTGTGCTTATCATTGAGTCATTTGTGGCAACAATACGTGAAGATAAACATTCAAAGGAATTGTCATACCAGGTATTGTAAGACCCTTGAAGGTTTCACAATATTCTGATGATAGAACAGCATTAATAGGAGATAATTATTATTTTAGGGGCCTACAAAGGACAGTGGTTGAATCTAAGAACGCATCTGGCCTAAAAATAAATAAGGATACATCCGTTGGTTGTTTCTTGGTGAGTGGAATTCCCGAAATAATGAGGTCATGGGAATAAAGTGGTCAGACAACAATATTACAGTGTTGGGGATTTACGTCAAAAGGAAAGTAGATTCCTCAATGAACTGGACATACCGCCTTACTAAAGTGAAACATAATCTAGCAGGTTGGATGCGGCGTCATTTGTCAAATTTTGGAAGAACCTTTGTCATTAATAATTTGGTAATGTCCAGGCTGTGGTATACAGGCTCAGTTCTCCAGATGCCAAAATATGTAGAAACTGAAATTAGTCAATTAATTCATGCATATGTATGGAAAGATAAAACTAACCTCGTATCAAATTCTGTGTGTGTGTGATCAAAAAACAAAATGGCGGGTTGGATTTAATTCACATACCAGAAAAATGTGCGTCTTTAAATTTGAAATGTCTTTATGAATTACTTTATTCGCCTTGAATAACTGTTTCACGCAAGTTACTACAAAGTTACATAGGGCCATTTCCAGTTGCTGATATCTTCTTTTCAAATACACTTCATCCCCCAAATATTCGGAGGATTCCTCGGGTGTATCAAGACTTACGCAAGGCATTAAGGATATTTTCTAAAACCGTTCCATCGCCATTGGCATGGGGAGATGCTTTAAACCAACGAGTGTGGTGAAATGATAACATCACCGCGTCTAATAGAGCACTGTATCCCCCACCATAAGCAACTAACGGAATCCAGCACTTAGCAGATGTGATTACACCAGATTCCCGAGCGTGGGTTTCCAGGCAGACCATATCAGAGAAATGAAAGCTGAGAACCATCGACGCTCAGAGATTATTAATTTTAATTAGGAAGACGGTTCCTTGGGATTCGTTTAAATTACTAGCAAACAGGAAATAACTCTACCCATCGGGCTTTACGATGAAAATGTATTCAAATGCCATATGAGTTCCCAAGACTGGTATACAGTTCTGATACAAAAACACGCTAAAACAGCGAAAGCTGTTGCCGTTTGGAATGACACATGTTATAATCCCTTTGAATGGGAAATAGAAAAATTTACCTCTTCCCTCCATACCATATAAAGCAAAGGGTGTAGCTTGGCGACTTCTCCAACGCAGACTTTGGGATGGTCAGCTATTACAAAAATGTCATGTCACAACCAATAATCGATGCCCTCTTTGTGAGTTGGAAAAGGAAACACTCGAGCACGTATTCCTTAAATGTTCAGACATTCCTGAGTTCTGGAATCACGTAGAACCAGTTTTAAAGGATTTCGGGATCAGTTACATGAATTTGACAGCTAATATTATTTTATTTAGAGATGTAAAAAAAAGTAATGTACACAGGCATCTTACAAACAGCCTACAAGATGTTCTAATTTGTCTTGTTACAATGGTGGTCTGGACAAGTTGGAAATATAGATGTGCTAAGGTACTGGCCCATGATGACATGACCAACTTACTTTCATTGAAAGCGATTTTTCGCGCCAGTAAATTAATTTTCCTTCAAGGATAACTTTTCGTTTGATGAAGAAAGGGAAGATTGAAAGGTTTAAATATACATTGTGTGCAACCAACTTAGTAGAGTTATCACCTATTAACTCGAAAATCTTTAATTTATGAACACCACCGATCCTGTATTGAAGTACTAGAGGAGTTTAAATTAATAGTAGTTGAAAATGAAAATCTGACTATTAATCCTTTAATGGCAGGATTTGTTAAGGAACGCCAAAATATGTGTTGATTAAATGCCCATTTGCGGGCCAAGAGAGGAATAGTTTGGAAATGTTGCACTGATGTGGCTGGTTTGTTTGTCGATACAGTCATTCAAATGGTACGTTTTCAAAAATGGTCATCTCTTGGCCTCCAAATTAACATTTCTCAATGCCACTGAGGGGACCAGGTTTTGGTCTGCTTCGCCATAGAACGGTTTTAAAACGCCAACATGATGAGTAAAATGCTTGCCGAGTATAGAAATAATGTAACGTTTTAAATCCCATCCGTATCACTTTGTGTAACATTTTTAAGAATAGATTTTTTAATGTATATATTCTTAAAAATGTTACACAACATAATACGAATGGGATTTAAAACATTACATTATTTCTATACTCGGCAAACTAGGCACATTGTTAATCATCATGTTGACGTTTATAATATATGTATATATATATATATATATATATATATATATATATATATATATATATATATATATATATATATATATATTTAGGCTTAAATACGGGCATCCCTTGATTGGAGCCGGTTGCTGCCTTATCTAACTGCTGCTTCCAATCGTGTCGGATGTTTTTTTAATGGCCGGTATTATATTAAGAGCAGTGTACTGTTTGAATTGCAAACGACCCAGGGTAATATTGGAATCAGTATCTCTATGTAAACATATATCATTTTTCCCTAAATAGCAGCGGTGTTTGCTATTGTTTACCTAGGCCGCAAGCGATCACGGGCATTTTTAGAAACGTTTTCGCGAGGTAAAGAGAAAGATTAATTTGAAGTGGCGATATATATTATTGTCAATTAACTGGGCCTATTCAGAAACTGGCCATAATAATGTATGTATGGCGTTTATTATATTATGGCAGTATATATTTTTATTGAGCATATATTTTGAATCATATTATTTATGATGGAAAGACTGGCGAAAGTTTTAGTTTGTTTTCGTTGACGTCAGTTTAATGTTAGTGTATTGTATAGTTTTGTCAGCCTTTTATATATGTTTGGATATTAAAGAAGTTTTTCCGCCCGATCCGTTGATCGTGTCATCCCAAAAAAAATAGTAGTAGTAGTAGTAGTAGTAGTAGTAGTAGTAGTAGTAGTAGTAGTAGTAGTAGTAGTAGTAGTAGTAGTTGTAGTAGTAGTTAATATTGTCAACGCACTGGTTCAGAATCCTCAATAATTTAACAAATTGAAAAACTTAAAATAATTTGATTTATCTTCCTGATTGAGATTTGTCATTTTGTTTGAGGAATGTCATATGACATAATGTTAACCTTTTAATGGCTAAATTTGTTCAATAACATTCAAATATGCGGTTACTTATTTAATGTATATTTGCAGGCACAGTCAAAGTCATTCCCGAGAATATGCCACTGGAATGACTTCTCGGTTAACGAACCAGTCATTACAGTGGTAACTTTTCAAAAATATTCCAATCCCCGCCGGCAAATGGACATTGTCCAACGTCACTACAAGTGCCGGTTTTGGCTGACTTCCTCATGGAATGGGTACTGTCGAATGATTGAGATGAATATTCTGGACAGCTATTTGTGTTTTGTTTTTCGCGATTATAGGGCAGAATGAATGGAATTTTGTGATGTTGATCAGATAAGCCGGGGTCAGAATGTATTCCCTTTGGCCACTATGTTTCGGGTTCGTTAACTCAAAACGATTCTCGATGTTTTCTCTGTTTATCAGTTTCTTCTGCCGTATCTGAAAGGGGTGGCTGTTCAATCGGCATAATTTCAAAGTCACGAGGGACTAAATGGTCAGGAAGATTAAAATGTTCGGAAACAGGTGTGTCTTCCTCTAGCCTAATATCTGAAGGTGTCGAGTTGCCTGCCATCTTAATGGGCATTTGGTTTCGCCGAGATACTGTTTCTGGCACAATTTGCATGATATTAAATAAATAACATTTTCAGATTCACAATCTAGATTAGACTGAAGTTGGAATTTGCTTTTGTTCTGAAAGCTCGTGAAGTATTCTGGTTCTGGAGAAATTCATCCTTTTCTCTCCGCATTTGCGAGATTAACAAACACCTATAGTCGGACGATTATGGGAGATTGTGTTAGGCCGATGATATGAGGCATTATCTGGAATGGTTTCCACGCCATCTAATGTTTCAGATTTGATTTTGCGCAAGAATCGTGAGGAGTAACCTCGTGGTTTGAGGGCCTTGAATATGGTAGAGCACGCTTCAAGGTTTTTCCTATCAATCGAATTCCTGTGAAAATGGATTATTTGCGATTTTACGATGCCTTGAAAAGTATGCAGTGGATGGAAAGATTGTTTGTGTAGTAGCTGATGGGAATCGGTTGGTTTGAAATACACTGTGTAGCCTAAGTAAGCAGTTGGGATAAGAAGTTTTCTGTATTTTTCAAGAAGCTGGAGTGTCTATTGGCTATTGACTGTAGATGCTAATCGATGTATTCACTGATTCTGTAGGATTCTGAACAACAATCTGAGAGTATAGGTTGCCCTGGTCTTGGCATTGGATCCAACAACGAATATATTGCTTTATGAATTTTTGCCAAAATATGCAAAGACCGTGGTTTTGACACAAGATTGGCAAAGAGATACGTATGTTGCTTTTCGGTGATCTTCTTACTATCGAGCAATTTTTGTAGAATCTCATTACATTTGCTGCAATTAATTTGCCATAGTGGCTCGCCTAGTTTCTGGTAATACGTTGGGATGCTAAGTTTTCGTTGTGTTTCACGTTTATAGTTATCTTTAAGCAATATTGCAATGGCCGATCCTTTATCTGCAGGTTTGATGACAATGCAACTAAGGACTGGCGCTCCTCATAGAGTAAATTTGGTTGATCATTAGGAAAAGTACAATTTTTAACACGTTCTGAAAAGAGATTTACGCTTTCACCGATCGCTGGGTGCAGGAGTTTAACGTTTGGTGCCCAGACAGTTTTTTCAATGAAGGGTGGAATGTTAGCATTAGAGTTACGAAAGAGGTCTGCTAACTTAATACTGTGACTAAATTCAAATGTGTCCATACAGCCATTATCTAAAAGCGCATTCAAACCTTATTATTGTCCAGTCCTGTTTCCGGGAGGGTTGTTACCTTGACCCATGTCTAGTTTAAATTTAGGAATTTTAGCCAGTTAGAATACATAGAGTTAGTTGTCGTTTCAGCCCAATGCATGTTATCCTTAACAGCATTAAATTCGGGTCTAAGTGCAAGAATAACAGTTACAGATCTTGATGATTTAGCCGTAGAATTGAGGGCCTGAATCGCCAACCTCTGCTGAGCTGTCAACCGACTTGAATAGTTAAGCTTTGCGAAGGAAGTTGCGGTCTTTGCGAATTTGGACTTGATCGCACTGGAAAGCAGCATTGCTCTATCTTTTGAACTGGAGATGGGTTGATTCATATAATTAATATTAAGGTTACTCACCATTTTCTCTGGTTTAAAGAATCTGGTGTACGTTTGAACTGGTCCTCTCGCATGACATAATTTCCAAAATATCTTTCTCTCCAACATGGTTGGTTGTTTGGGGATATTTGTAAATTTAATAGGACGCACCTCTGGTGCATTACTTGGACCTAGAGTTGGAAGCTGGGCTGTGGGAGTTTCCCTGTTGGAGATGTGGTCTTGAGACCTGATGGTTGACTGCTTTGTGGGGATTTCTGAGAAGCGCCGGTCCGTGGACCAGATTTGCTACAATTAGCCCTTCCCCCGCTGTGGCAAGGGCGGACATTCGTTTTGGCCATTTAGATTGCCTAGTGGAGAATCAGGTAATGAGATTAATGACGCTTCAAATAGCAGATCTCTAGGGCCAGAATCTAATGGTAGCAATGGAGACGTCTTATTGTTTACTCGTTTTGTGATTGGCAGCGATGTTTCAGTAGGTGATCTGAAACGTTTTTCCCATTTGTGATTGTGGTGCCACAGTTGGTGTCATTAGCAGAGGCGTGGCGTGTGCAAGATTTTGAGTTGGTTTCTAAGATGGATCTATCGGTCGCACTAAATCGTAAAAGGAACTAATCGCATTAATGTCAAGCTTTTAATTGTAAACTGGTTTTTTGCCCAGTGTATAGCATTGGATTTAGCATGGCCTATGTCTGAATGTGGCATTGTCTGTGGCATTGTCTGTGTGAGGACTACTTCAGTTCTAGTACTATCAAGTTCTTCATTATAGTGATTTAACGTAGCCTTAATGATAGATTTTTCCCACTCAAAATTCACATTCCAGATAACAAATTAGATGTCATGATCTAGAATAGCTGGCTTGCAAAATCCATTAAGTACTTCCACCTCCCTGCCAGTCAGGGAGAGTTTCGGCATCTAAATGCCTACGTAGCGTAGCAGTATGTTGGAACCACTGCATTATTTGGTAATACGGCTTTACTAGGCGCGCATGCGCAGATGTACCTCCTTAACGACCTCCGTTTTTCCTACGACTATTCTTTCTCGCAATAGCCATTCAGACAGGCAAGCGTTCGATCTAACTAGCAAACAAACTGGCAATTGGTCAGGCAAGAATAATTCGATCAGGCAAATTCAAATTCAAGCATACAAAATCATACACATCAACTACAAATTGAACCAATATATTACTTACACACGAAAGACAAATTATAGAATCAGCATGTAATATGCAATGTTTAACAACACAACAATACAATGCGCAATATTATAAGTTACTCATAATAATTATGGACACCGTCAATTGGCTAAATGTATTTCGCAGGGATGCGCTTCATCAGTAGCCTGTATAACAAATTTGGCAGTCCTTCCGTCTAGATAGCTATATATACCTTTACCGAATTACTCAATATCCTTTGAAAAACTATTCTTTGGTTTACTTTGAAGAATTGAGAGCTGTGTGCAAGGTGTGCGGTTCCTTTGCTCCGGGTTTATCACGGACATCATTAATAAAGCCAATGAATAGTGGACGGGTTCCACTCCACACAGATTAGTGAAATGTTACTCTTCGAAATTGGATTGGTAAGTGAGTAGTGTTTCCTTCACCAGATCATGAACCAATCATTCAAAGGTGTTATATATGCTTTTGTTGGGACACTCAATTTTGCCTTTTGATGTCTTTTTATCATTTGATGTCGAAAAAATCAATCAAGTTTGGAGGAACTATATTTTGCCATTTGCTAGAATTGTGTTCACTGCCCCTGAAAGGCCACTCCGGTGTTTATAAGTAAACTTTGTTCATACATGTAGAAAAAGAGTAGTATTTAGCTCCCTTAATTTTCAGTGAGTGGGTGGCTGGCTGGGTGAGCAGACGGACCGACGGACGGATCCATCCATCCATCATACATCCATCCGTCCATCTATCCATTCGTCCATCTATCCACCCACCAACCCATCCATCCATCCATCCATCCATCCATCCATCCATCCATCCATCCATCCATCCATCCATCCATCCATCCATCCATCCATCCATCCATCCATCCGTCCACCCATCCTCCTCACACGCACGCACGCACGCACGCACGCACGCACGCACGCACGCACGCACGCACGCACGCACGCACGCACGCACGCACACACACACACACATGGGAGGATGGGGGAGGTGGGATGAGGGACGTGCATTAGGGAAGCATAGGGCGGGCCTGGTCTGAGAGGGGAGGAAGGATCCATCCATCCATCCATCCATTCATCCATCAGCCATCTATTTAATGAAAAGTATGTTAACTATTTTGAAAGGAATTTGAATGGGCGCATCAAAATCACCCAGCCAATTTGATTTCAACATAGTTCAAAACTTGCATGTACCGTTACATTTTTTATTAGGATTGTAGGATTTCAAGGTTGGATCGATTCTAACATGAGCAAGTTCTGGGCGGAGCTTAGCTAGAAATGGACGCGGTATAGCTAGAAATTGATCGCTTTATAGGAACAGGTATGTGAATAATATTCTGACACTGATCATTGGGACGATGTTATGCTAACAAGCATCCTTGTACACGCTTAATAACATGGCCATCGATATAGCAGGTATTGTAATCCAGTCAAGTTTGCCTACCATATTATGTGTTTGTATGTTACCTCATGTACAGCGATCTCTTGTGTGGTATTACCACGTCGGTGTTCAGTTCTGTGAATGGTGGGTCCAACTGTGTCTAACACAATGGGCTATAGCTTGACATGGGCCGCTTTATAGGAATAGGTATGTGAACAATAGTATGCCAATGATCGTTAGGACGATGCTATGCTAATAAGCATCTCTGTATGCGCTTTACAATGCGACCATCGACATACGAGTTTTGATTTTATCAGTGTAAGGAAGCTGTTATTTTTCTGAATATCGTAGGGGAATCCAGCCAGGAGTGTACACCCATGTGATGTAATCCAGCGCAGTATGATTGCCATAATACCTGTTTGTATGTTACTTCATGTTCGGCAATCTCTTTTTTGTGGAATTAACACGTCGGTGTTCAGTGGTCTGAATGTTCGTTCCAACTGCGCATAATGCAGACTATTCTTGTTCACACTGAATGAAAATCGTGTTAATATTTTCTAAAAGAATGAATAGTCTTCTTACAGATTTCATCCACTAAGGTTCTGGAAGGTGAGCACCTGCTCCACACCACAGCACTCCTACATGTAGCTAGAGTTGTGGAAAGTTAATTTGTTCAGATGACATAAACACACATTAGGTCTTCTCTTTATTATTCATAGAGATTATACGGCTTAGGAAGATCTTATGTGGCATGCGGTCGGCGTTAGATGATCAGGTGTCAAGGAAATTGTTACATTCGCATAGATTAATAAATACCTGCCAGATCTTGAAGGCATTACGCGATGATAATGCCAGGATTACCAATAACTAAACTATTTGAGGCTTGCTGCGATTTCGTACCTAATTTATTAGACAAGTTTAGTAAGATCTCATGTGTGAGGAGCTTTAACTTGGTCCGTATTTGATATTGCCATAATAGTGTGTTAAATTGTATAAGACGCGTAAAGAGGTTTGAGACACGAACTACTATTTAAAAAAGCCACGCCGATTCTGGACATGTCTAGCAATTGTACATTTTTAAACCAATTCGTGTTATTCGCCATATTACTTAGCTACAGTGAATTCTGATCAACAGTGCACAAAATATAATCACACACGAAACAACATTACTCGAGGTTTAACGCGCAATTGAAACCATATCACTCCCGGTTTAACGTGTAATTGATTCTTTTAAAAGTTCAGAGCTTTTCATTAACATTTGCCAAAATATTCCATCTGTCAACAATCATCTATTAACATAGAGAATGTGGAACACTACTAACTGATTGATCACATTTCGAGGATAAACTAATACATTCTGATTTAGCATTAGTTAGACAACGTTTTTGCAGGGTGGGTGGGGAGGGGTGGCTAGAGGCGTATATAACCTGCGTAATCACAATGCTAGTTTTGGCACTACCAGCTGTATTTCCAAGAGCGAAGCTATACCAATATCTTGAGTCTGCATGCCATACACGCCTCGTAAAACTCCCAAAAACCGTGTTTAATGAATTTCAGACCGACGAATTAATTCACCTTTCCAGAGTACCCACCCATCATATCACGTCATGATGAACTGCGCGATGTGTACACTGACATCATAATGAATGACGTCATGAATGACGTAGATAAGTACGTCACGAACGCATATTTGAGAACGGTATATGCGTTGTTGTTTGCTTTTATTATTTAATACATATTCTGTTGAATATTTTGAAACTAATTTGACTGGGCGCTGTTGCTGCCATAGGCAGCAACAGCACCCAGTCAAAGTATTTACAAACTATTCAACAGCCTCCCTGTATAGTTTTCAGATAGCTAGTGCATTTGGGGATCGATCCCATTGTCCTGTGAAACGTCGCAAGAATTCGTTAATGAGTAGTCAGTTAAAGTGGATGGGAGCCGAACCTGCCTCTGCTTGTCTGACGGATACGGACAGAAGATTGATGGCACGAACATTAGTGAAATTGTAATGTACCATGGAAGAAGAACAGCAACAAATCTGCGGCCACGATTACATCTCAAGTAACTGCAGATAAATGCATGTATTTTATTTTGAATTCCGGGAATGTCCATCACAATGGAATAGACGAATACGTGTTTAGCTATGCTCTGGACGTTTCTTGCTACTCCCCGCCTGCATTGTGCATGTATTAATGCATCGAATTGAAAGTTCAAGATAACTATACAAATAAGCTTTTGACAATAGTGACACTAACTTAACTGGGAACTTGTGTTGCCTTTAACAGCAACACCACCCCATTCATATTAATTTCAAAATATTCAACAGAGTGTGTTTTTAAATCTTACATTCACCAAAGACATACAATTCAGACACGTGCGTGACAGATTTTACCACTCTCGTGACGGACCTACCGGCATGTACGTCGTTCTGCTACTTGAATGACAGTTAGGATCCTTTCATTATGTATACAGGAATCAAATAACATTCTTTGCAAACCGTTTGAATACAGATTATCGCTGGCTCTGTTAGCAGCGCTTTTCATCGACAACAACATGCTGTATTTTAGCAACGCGCAGACTATTCAGTACCGTATTTATTAAATCACAAATGATTTCTAGTTTTTTTGTGGGTCGGCTTCAAACGATGGATATAATAAGAGAAGTATTGTGCATACGTAAGCAAGGGTGTCAAACGATTTGATATTTCATCTCACATTTAACTGAATGTGCGCATACATAGTACGATGTTTAGTTAGGATCTGGTTACTTCCCGGCTCCTAGACACTGCTAAGAGAATTGTAGACCAGCTTTAGTATGGCAGTAACCCTGATTTAGATTCAGAAACGTCGTACATATTACGGCTACAGTTTAGTTGTCAAATGGTGCTCAAGACTGTACACGTGATTGGGGAAACGCATATACATCAACTTAACACGCGTGCGCAAATCCGAACGTGGGACAGTCGGAGCGATCTTGGCATATTAAGACTCCCGATTTGTCTATCCTCATTCCGAGTTGCTTACACATTCGCTCCATCGCGCCATGGTCGTACCGCGGATGCATAATCACAACACAGCCAGACTAGAATGTTCGCAGAAGTGTGCTTACTGAGCCTGGCCGTGACCGCATCTTAACGAAAATCATAATATGTAAGTCCGCCTTTAGTTGTAACGAGCTATATAGCATTTCTCATAAAATCCTAATAAGCGAGTGTGATGAATTTGATAGGAAGCAACAAGGAGTTTGAGACTCTATGCATCACACATGCCAATATTTATAATTTACACATCAATTCTGGGCATAGTGCATCGGAAAGGTGTTAGTTTTTCAGTCGTAAATCCTGCCATCTACAACACGCTATATAGACGCATTCTATTTAACCATGCATTAGAATAACACTAATGCTATTGAATATTTTGAAAATAAACTAACTGTAAGTTTTTGTTGACTATGACAACAAAAGACCACCATCAATTTCAAACATTTTTTAAAAAATATTCTTCAGCTAACATGTATGCCAGTCTTAAACTTTAGAGCATGCGATTTCTGGGTCCATACTGTTAATACAAGCCTTAGTATTTGATATTTTGAGACTAATTGTTTGGCTTCTGTTGCTGCCTATGTTTATTAAACTGTAAAACATACAATTCATACAATTAACAGATTATTCCAGGTTCATGAGCGAGTAGATCTGTAAAATATGATTGTGACGCCAGCGTACTTGTGACACGATTGATTATGGCGTCATATACTTCACTGATAAATTAGATTCATTCATTGCTGTATCAACATGTTTATTCTATTGCACAATATCAACAACCCAGATAACGCAGCTTAGTGGGCATATGCTGGGCCGATACCGTGCCAATACGTCTAGTATTAGCCCGGTATCGGCCCAGCAAGCTGTGTTATCAGGGAACACATGTGGATGACATGTTCTTTTTCATGATCTCACAGCAAATGCTCGAAATCAAGTTTGGAAATGTCGGCGAGTTTTCGCATATAACTGAATTTAACAAAGTCACGACTTTCTATTTTCATAGAATTATTCACACTTCACCCTGCTAAGTGACATATTAAGATACCTACTACTACTACTACTACTACCACTACTACTACTACTACTACTACTACTACTACTACTACTACTACTACTACTACTACTACTACTACTACTACTACTACCGCCGCCGCCGCCGCCGCCGCTGCTACTACTACTTATGATAATAACCGTGCGGTTGGAGAGTATGTGGCAGACATGCTATGCTCAAGCCAAATTAGATTCTTGATTGCTAAGATACACTTTTATATTTGCACATACAGGTACATTGAATTACAAGGCCATATTGGCTGTAAGTCATTGTATATGGAATACATATAGATGCGGCTTCTAATCACACAATTCGACCATCAGCCGTCAAGGAACAAAGTTAGGTCTATTTAGTAATTACACAACGGTCCACACATATGACTCTATTGGGTCGGTAGAATCAGTCGGACTCTCTGGGCACTACACATGTATCGACCACTTAGTGGCTAATATAGTATCTTGAACATCTACATTAACATACAAGAAAATTACTCGGGAACAAACGGATTCCCAATGTCGTGTTTGATGCGTGTACGGACAGAATAAGTAGTAATAGTAATAGTAGTATTAGTAGTAGTAGTAGTAGTAGTAGTAGTAGTAGTAGTAGTAGTAGTAGTAGTAGTAGTAGTAGTAGTAGTAGTAGTAGTAGTAGTAGTAGTAGTAGCCGCCATTGAAAAATGTGCTGAATTTGGCTCTGCTAATCCTGCCAAATAATTTCGTCATTACTGCTCGCTTTTGTTTAATTTTTGTTTTGTTTTTGCATAAGTTGATTTAGTTGACTTTGATGTTTTCTGTTTGTGTTTAATTTGCTGTGGTTTGTCGTATTTTATTACTAACGTTTTCAATTTCGAAAACCGGAGTCGCCACGGAAGGTTGACACCGCTATTCATTAGCACACATCATTTGTATATAATAGTTTAGGTGGGTGTTTTGTCCCCCCCCCCCCCGTGTGCCTCTTTTTGATGGGTGATTTTACTGCGCTTCTATTTATTGCTGTCCAGAATTGGCTATAGGCGCGGCCATTTCGCGCAGGCGATTGTGTGGTTGTGTCTCGCGAGATCTCCATCGATACGAGATCTAATAATTCTTGGCGCGAAGGCACGGCTCTATGCTTAGATTGCTGAATATCTCACAATTATTATCTTCAGGCGCGTCATTCATGGCGAGTTCTCTTATTTGTTCTGGTCCGACTGTAATAAATTTTGCGCGGTGATAACCGCTCAATTATTTTAATAAACAGCCAACGGAACTCCAAATAACTACTCTAAATAAGTACTCTTCTTTTGCTGGAGGACTGCGTACAAAACATGTTTATCATTCCTTCTGCAGATGAAAGTACCCAAGCATACGCCCACGCGCGGCGTCTCTTATATGTCCACATTAGCACTCTATCAAACTGACCACAAATGGCTTCTTGCGGTGATCGTGAGAAATGTCCATTCGCATTAACTACTCGCCGGAGACCTTGTTTTGAAAGTTTACCACTGGAAGGACTGGTTGGATAACCGATCATATAATTCCAGTTGTAAATTATATTAGAAAAACCACATTGGTCTCTTGGACGGCAATTAGACAAAGGACATTTTCTATGATAATGGATTTTTTTTATCTGTTTCTGCAGTATATGACGTCATAATTATTTAGGTCAGATGTAGCTGCGCGTCACAATCAAAATGTGTAATGAATGACGTATCTAGCTCCACCAGGAACATTGAATAGCCATTCAAGTATGCGAAGTGCACGTCTTTACCATTTAATCAACATGCTGTTGAATATTTTGAAACTAAATTGACAAGAAGCTGGTCGAATTGTATGTCTTTGCTATTTATTCAACAGTCATTTTCTATGAGAATGGTTGGAATCGATCTGTAACTGAAGGATATGACGTCATAATCAATTACGTCATACACATACTGACGTCACAATTCAAAATGTGTAAATGAATGGCGTATCGAGCTCAGTCATGAACATTGAATAGTCCGGCAAGTGTACGAATTGTATGTCTTTACTGTTTAATCAACATCGTGTTGAATATTTTGAAACTAATTTGACTTGGCGTTGTTGCAGAAAGAGGCAGCAAACCTTTAAAAGCACTCAGTCAAGTTAGTTTCAAAATAGTCATCAGCTTACCTGTATAGTTACCTTGAAATTGGAAGTCTGAGAATTCATTATTCAGCGTATATTTGTACATCGATTACAACCCGCAAAAAAGGAGTGAAGCTTAGCTAGAAATAGGCGTGGCATACCTAAAAATGGATCCCTCTATTGAAATTGTCATGAGCAAATTGAGCATTGCATGGCTAATACCACTTGGTAATGCGTAGCCCACACAATATGGACCACTTGTATTAAGAGACCACCCATATGTATAGGTCACATATTTTAACAAGGCCAATCATAGATTGTTGCCCTGAATACAATATACTCGTCCTCTGACGGAGGGAGGATACTTAATACCACTTGCTAATGGGCATTTTCATGTTGTCTATCCATCATATTACGTCATATGATGTCATAATCAACGACGTGACGTATAGGATGACGTCATACTCACGACGTCGTGACTGACTCGATTTAGTCCGTCTTAAATGCTTAATAGCCCGACACGTTGTACGAATTGTATATCTTTGCTATTTACAAAACATGCTGGTGAATATTTTGAAACTAATTTGACTGGGCGATGTTACTGCCACAAGCAGCAACAGCACCCAGTCAAATTGGTTTCAAAATAGTCAACACGTTACCTGTATAGTTTTCTGGAAATTGATAGTCAAGAAGCTGAGAGATCCATCGATACCAACACGAGTGGGGTATTAATGTATAAATAAACCATCCGGATTCAGTGACTGATTGACTAACGTTAGGCCTATAGAAGTCATTTCAAGCAACCGCCACCAAGATGTGGCTTACTTGGGCACAATTGTGTGTTTTTCTAACAAAATCCTTTAGAATGTTTAACACCGAAATTTCAATATCTCAGATAAAGACAACCATACGAATATCTTTTTAATACTTTGACTGGTAGCCCACCTCACCCTACCCACCTACTTGTTGCTATCATAGACCTGTATTAAGTATTGCAAAGACAACGACTGCCCATGTAAGCCTATCATCTTCTCTTATTGTATTTTAACCCGTTCATGAGAAGGCCGCCAAAACCGGCCTCTACAGTGATCTTGAGGATGTTAAATTCAGGTCAAGAGAAGATAGTTTTGGAAAAGTCACCACTGAAATGACTGGCTCGATGATTGAGCCAGTCATTCCAATGGTAACCCTTCAAAACAGTCGTCTATTGGTCTGCAAATAGGCACTCAATAATCAAATGGTTTTTTTTTATATTCTTGACTCAATTTAGGTAATACAGGGATAATAACGTATGAGGACGACGATGATGTACCATGTCTGTTTTATCTTTCCCGTATTGTATTATAGT
This sequence comes from Chaetoderma sp. LZ-2023a, assembly GCA_034401795.1. Taxonomy (NCBI): domain Eukaryota; kingdom Metazoa; phylum Mollusca; class Caudofoveata; order Chaetodermatida; family Chaetodermatidae; genus Chaetoderma; species Chaetoderma sp. LZ-2023a. The sequence goes on from CM067360.1 coordinate 52,575,625, forward strand.
ATGAGTCACATGTGTTACAGACAGTCTTGAGGCGTACTATGTGTCTGGTCAATTTCAAAAGAAAAACATGCATACTAATATTGTAGAGGGCGAAAATGTAGACAGAGTTCGCTAACAATAATGGATCCATCTAAAAATGAAGGCTTGGCTTCTTCGAAACTACACCCCTAATATAATGAATGGTCATCTTACGTTATCACAACAACTAGACTGTTACACAGACTCAACTTAGGATACCAGACCGCCCGGGACCCAGTCTCTCTCCGTAGCGGACTGTAAAAGCTACGCTGTGTATAGTGAAATCACTACGTCAATGGCTACTCAATAGGCACCTACATACGAGATACATTTCTCGATCTCGTATCGAAAGAGAACTCGCGGGATACGAATGAATAATGGATGTGTAGTTATCAGTAGTATCCTTTTGTTTTAATCCATCCGTGGGAATAAATCCATGAAGGGTCAATGCAATTATGTAGCAGTATTGATAGACTACCAGTGTTTCAAATTTCCTGTCAAAAGTGCTGTCAATAATATTGTAGCGGATTGTTGAATACAGAAATCAACCGAAATGTAGGCCTATGCATGTGCTAAGTTAACGTCTACAGGAAATTCGGCCACATAATTTCAACCATATAGTTAGATAGGTATATCAATACGCTAGTGAAGTAATGGATTGAGGTTAAAAAATGTTTTACCATGAAGTAATTTCGTAGTGCACAATTCCATACCGAAGATTTGCTAAATCTCCGGTGATTCACAGTTTTCAGTGCCCTATTTTCTGTAGTATGTTTAGCCCCATAATTTTACCTACATAGACGTGGGCCTTAATATAATAGGTATATTCAGAATCTAACAAATTCTAGATGAAATAATTTTATTAGACACAAATTGGCTTAAATGTTGGGTTGTTCGTGCTTTTCGGTGCCCTACTGTATGTATGTAATATGGTCGGCTCCAGAACTTAGCTCACATAGACGTAGAGGGATTTGAATACGATAGTTATACTGGGAATTAAAAATAAATTCGACAGTGAAGTAATTTCGTAGTATGCGATTTCATCGCGTACATTCGTTCCAATTTTGGCAGATCTGCGGGTTTTCAATGCCCTACTATTTATTACCTGTCTGCAATAGGTTTGGCCACATAATTTCACCGATGTGGTTAGATAGCGATATGAACACGCTAATGAATCTTAAGTTTTCTACCACGTAGTAATTTCGTAATATTCATTTTAGTAGCCACGGCAGTTGTCAAATGCCAACAATTTACTATATTCGGTATCATTCTGTTCTCGATTTGTAACATGTTTTTATATATGATGTATATAACTCAATATGAGCTAGTGCTTTTGCACAATTCTACCAGCAAGGAATCTCATCGTAGGTAGTTACATATTCGCCGTATGGCCCATTGTAATATGGTTGGTTCACATTCACCACATTCAGATAGGTGTCGGTATGTCCTGGCATATCGCTCATAATGGGTTCGGCCACAGAATGTCACCCATGTGTTTAGATAGGTATATGTATGCGCTTACGGAGTAGTGAGATTTAAAACTATCTACCATGAAATAGTGTCGGCTCAAATTTAGGCAGGTTCACGGTTTTCGTTGCACCCAGTCAAATTAGTTTCAAAATAGTCATCAGCTTACCTGTATAGTTACCTTGAAATTAGAAGTCTGGGAATTCATTAGTCAGTGTATATATATATACATCGATTCCAACACGCAAAAAAGGGGTGGAGCTTAGCTAGAAATAGGCATGGCATACCTAGAAATGGATCCCTCTATTGAAATTGGCATGAGCAAATTGAGCATTACAGGGCTAATACCACATGTTAATGCGTGGTGCACACAATATGGACCACTTGTATTTAGAGAGCATCCGTATTTATAGGTCACATAATTTAACAAGGCCAGTCATAGATTGTAGACCCTTGCCATCCCGAACACACGTAGACCCGAATAAAATACATTCATCCTCTGACGGAGCGAGGGTAATTAATCCCACTTGCTAATGGGTCTTTTCAGGTTGTCTATCAATCCTAATACGTCATATGACGTCGTAATTAATTAAGTGACGCGTAGGATAACGTCATAATAATGACGTCATGACTGACTCGATTTAGTCCATCTTAAATGCTTAATAATCTGACACGTTGTACGAATTGTATGTTTTTGTTATTTAATAAAAAATGGTGTTGAATATGTTGAAAGTATTTTGACTGGGCGCTGTTGCTGCCATAGGCAGCAACAGGACCCAGTCAATTTAGTGTCAAAATATTCCACGGCTTACCGGTATAATTGTCTTGAAATTTATCATCTAGAAGTTCAGAAATCCATCGATCCTAACTCGAGAGTGGTATAGGTGGAGTTTAGCTAAACTTGGGCGGACCATAGCTAAACTGGAAAAGGTTCATTGTGTTAATAAACCACCACAGCTTTCGGTGCCCTATTGTATGTAGTATGCTCAGCCCCATAATTTACCCCGCATAGACTTGAGTTTTAATATGCTAGTTATATTCCGAATCTAACAAATTCCAGATGAAGTAATTTTAATACGCACAATTTAGCTTAAATGATGGTGTATTCGTGGTTTTCGATGCCCTACTTACCGTAATATGGTCGGTTCCAGACACTTCGCTCACATAGACCTATAGGAGTTTGAATATACTAGCTACATTGGGAATTTAAAGGAATTCGAAGGTAAATGGTTTTCGTAGTATGCGATTTCATCGCATAAATTTTCTTCAATTTTGGCAGACCTGCGGTTTTCAATACCCTACCATGTGCAATATGTGTGGCTACATAATTACACCCATATGGTTAGATGGGGATATGGATGCCCTACTGAATCTTGAGATTTCTACCACGTAGTAATTTCGTAATATTCAATTCAGTAGCCACGGACAGTTGTCAAATGCCAACAATTTACTATATTCAGTATTAGAATCTCAGTTCTCGGTTTGTAATCATGTTTTTACATAAAGCTGCATATAACTGAATATGTACTACTGCTTTGTACGATTCTACTATCAAGTAATTTGGTAATATGTAGCTACATACTCGCCATATGGCCCCATTGTAATATGGTTGGTTCAAATTCACCACATTCAGATAGGTATCGATATGTCCTGACATATCGCTTATAATGGGTTCAGCCTAGAATATCACCGATATGTTTAGATAGGTATAGGCATAAGCTTACGACGTAGTGAGATTAAAAAATTTCGTAACGTAAATAAGCTCAAATTTAGGCTAATTCATGGTTTTCATTGCAATACATTCACGCCCAGAATTTCACCCACAACTAGTTATAGGAAATATGCTAGTTGTATTCCGAATTTAAAACAATTCTACAGGAACGTAATTTCATTGCACACAATCCCATACCTAAAATTGGCGCAAATTCTGTCAGATCAACGATTTTCTCTCTTGGCGCGGTGGTCCAGTGGAAAGATGTATGGTTGCTAATGCCATGCGGAGTTGCAGTATGACGGTTCAAATCCTGCGCCTTACCACTACTGGGTGGAATGTTGACCCTATCGTTGTGTACCACGGTTTGAAAGACATTGTAGGCGCCTGTCCAAATGTGTTAAAGGGCCTTATTAATATTAGTATGAATGTTTGGCACGCCACCGTTAGCTCAAAGAAAGTTCAAGAAAAGTTACTGGAAAAGGGTGTCATTGTAAATGGGCAGATTTGTAAGATTGTAAAAGGCCCTCTTGAAATCCCTAATGAGCGCATCACAACAGAGATAGATAAACATGGGCAGGTGACAAAAATCGAAAAAGAAACGCATACATTTGACATATCTCTGAAAAAACGGCATTAGACGAGTTTGGGTGGACAACATTGTACAACCTCTTCCATGCAAGCTGTCTATCGATGGTATTTTCTTTCTTCCCTTGTGACGGCACGCATGAGGATGGTGGGCATATGAGCACCACCATCACGCCATTGGATATTTCAACTGTAGTGAAAGTACACCCTCGTCAGAATAGGTGCCCTGTCCTGGTAGAGCATGTGGGTGCAATTAGTGTGGTGGAGGAAGGGTTATCCCTGACACCTGCAACAAATGTCGGTGATGAAATTCCACAAGATGATGCGGATGTATGTGACAATACTGACGATATAGATGCTGAGGATTCACAGAGTGTGTGCTTCGGTCAAACTAAGCTTATATCACAGTCTTTTGAAAGTGAGTCTGCTTTCGAATTAACCCCTGTAACTGGATCGGTACAGCATAATGTGGCATGTGGCGTTAAAAGACAAATATATGGTGCAATTTCTGGTCACGAAGATGATGAAGAAGAAGAGGATACAGATGAGTCTGTCGCTGTTGCAGAGCCAGACATCTCTGTACAAACGCAGTCATCTCAGCAACCCGATGAAATGGTGTCATGTCGTTCCAAAAATGACGAGATTTTACTGCCATATATAACATAGAAGGGCGTACGATACAGAGACATGTGTAGTAATTCTGATATTTCCAGATATAAGCATCTGACAATTACTGAGCTGACAAACGAAGACTGTATTGCTAAAATGGGGAACGGGGCTAAGCGAGACAAGGGCTACAGCAGGAAGCCGACATCAAATTTCTCACTATAGATTTTTAACTATTAATGATAATTTGCACATTAAACTATGGTGGTTTGAATGACAAATTGAAGCAGCACGTAGTTCTAGATAAGCTATCGAATCTAAATGCCGATATAGTTACGTTACAGGAGACAAAATTACGAAGCGCTTTAAGCAGCTTACAAAACGGGAGCTGTTTCATTCTACCGCCACTGATTCAAGCGCAGGTGTGGCAATTTTATTTTTACCCAAGTACCTCAGTTTGATCAATATTATCTCATCTTCGTCTGATAACGTCGGACGGCGTGTCAGCGTGACCTCTGAGGTCTCAGATTCACGCATTAATATCATGTCTGTTTATGCACCAGTTTCTCATTGCCAACGCCCCACGCTCTTCTCTGCATTTGCTTCAGATATTCATAAGAATTCAGAGAGTCTTACTCTTGGAGGCGATTTAAATTGTGCTTTAGACGTCAAGAAGAGCAGACGATCGTCAGCCAATTATGGTGATACATCCCATTATCGACTAAAACAATTATGTGACGCTGAACATCTCCTGTATTCTTATACAGTAATACATCCTGAAGGACGTGATTTTACCAGGGGCACGCCTGATGGCTAGATTGTGTCTCGTTTGGACAGGTTGTATATACAAAGAGCACTAAAAGGCAATAGTTTAAACTCGAATATTTGTTCCTTAACCTTTTCTGATCATATCCTGGCAACTATTACGCTAGATAATGCAGACTGGGTTAAGCGTGGCCAATGATTCAGGAAATCTAATAATTTCCTTTTGAATTATAGTGACTATCACCGTTGTGTTCAACGATTTTGGTCATTTAAGCTACGTATAAAAATTGAGGACGTGATTTCCTGGTGGGCTTCGCTCATATATCGAAACAGTATTCCATTCAGAAAGCCAGGAAGCTACGCAAGGATAAACACGCTCTTGGTCGTTTGCTGATTCTGATTTCACGGACAGTTGCAAATGGCGCTGTCCATTTCATAGAGTGTTTATATGAGATAAAAACAAAAATTTCTGAAATAGAAAAACATAAAGCTGGACGTGCCAAAATAAGATCAATGGCCCAGATGGATATGGAAGGTGAAAAGCCTACAGCATTTTTTGCAGCCTTGAGAAATCAATAGGAGTTGAAAGATTAATTTAGAAATTTAACTAAAGATGGTCAAAATTGGACATCTCAAAATGAAATCATGTTAACTGTTGAGAACTTCTATCAATCATTGTATGAATCAGACGGCCATGATGATAGCGTCTGCGGTGTTAGCTAATATCAAGGATGTATTTTTAGATGCAAGTACCGATTTTTGCGAACACGCTTTAACAGTGGGTCATTTGACTAACTCCGTAAACAACCTGAAATGAGGCAAAGCACCAGGCGGAGATGGCCTCACCGTTGAGTTTTAGCAGACGTTTTGGCATTTTATTGGACCAGAATTTATTAGCGGTGTTAAAGCTATATTTGCACACGGCAAACTTAAGCATACACGATATCGCAAGCCTTTGTACGATTAATTTTCAAAAAAGGGAGTCGAGAAAATTTGGGAAATTATAGACCTATCTCCCCAATCTGTGTGGATTATACAATTATTTCGAAAACACTTTCCACACCACGTATCAGTGTTTTGGATGAGGTCATCGACACTGCTCAAACTTGCTCTATACCTGACCGGTCTATCCTAACCAGCACATTTTTAATTAGAGATACCATTCAATTAATTGGAAAGGATGATATACCAGGAGCCGTTATTGGCTTAGACAATGAGAAGGATTTTGACAGATTGGAATGGAATTTTCTGTTTAAATCACATGTTGGACGTGATCTTAATTTCATTAAATGGGTAAAGATTATGTATGATAATATCAGCAGCAGATATTTGGTTAATGATTTTATATGTCAGCCTATAGTTTTGGAGCGGTGTATGCGCCAGGGTCGCTCATTATCACCCTTGCCACTTATAATTGCAATGGAATCATTAGGACCAGCTATAAGAGAATACAGGCTCTTTCAGGGCATACATAGCCATGGTGTTATCAAACGAATAACGGTATCACAGTATTGCGATGATAGAACTGTTTTTGCTGGTAGTAATACTGATTGTAATCACCTTGATAATATCCTAGTTGATTTTCAAAAAGCCTCTGGTCTAAAAATCAATAAAGGCAAGTCAGTTGGTCTATTTTTAGGACAGTGGCGAGAGAGGCGTGACAACCCACTTGGTGTCCAATGGTCTGCTGAAAAAATTGCGATATTAGGCATACATTTCAGTGCACGTGATGAAGGACTTAACTGGGAAGAAAGAATCTCCAAAATGAAGAAAACTGTTAAGGCATGGAAGCACCGACGTTTAATAATTTTTAGTAGGGGTTTGGCCATACATACCTTAATTCTACCGCAGTTGTTGTATACAGCTTCTGCCATTTATTTGCTTCAGCATGTTGAAAATGGAATTAAGAAAATCGTTTTGAATTTTGTATGGACTGGTAAAACCTGTTTGGTGTCAAGAGAAATTTTGCTATAACAAAAATTCTGAGGGAGGTCTCAATCTTGTCGATATTAGATCCAAAAGTATGTCATTACGCTTCAAATATTTTAGTGATTTGCTTTTTCTGATATCCAGTGGGCAAATGTTTCGAGAGCACTAATAGAAAGATTCATACGTCTATTCTCTGCTAGAAGTTTATTTTGTTCAAGCGACCCACCCACTGTTTCTGGAGTTGAAGAAATCGCTTGATACGTTTATTAAACCAGAAGATAACCCCCACCCCCAGCCCCCTTCGTGCTTGGAGTCTGCATTGAATTGTACTCTGTGGGACAACAACCAAATCGTTTACCAAAATAAAGTTTTATATTATCCGTCTATGGCACAGAAAGGAATTAAAAGCATCTCTGATTTAATTGACCCGATTAGCCCGGAAATTGGGGTCTTTAGATGAGATTAATAACGTCACTAATCCCCGACCAATTGATGCTAAGCGGCTGCTAGATCGAATTCAGGGAGCTAAGCCTAAGGAATGGTTCCCACTATGTAGCGCACCTATTAATCAAGAACCTCTTGAGTTGAAAATTAGGTATGACGATACAGAAGTTTTATGTAATATGTCAGCCACAATTTGGTATGCATTACATTTATCAAGGATGACCAAGACTCCCACGGGTATTGCTGCGTGGGAGCAACATGAATATGTTAATCTAGAACGGGAGCTGATATGGCAAAATTTACACTTTCCAAATATTCCAAATATTCCAAATCAGGCAATAGATGTTGTTTGGATATTAGTGCATAGGAGGATATGGGTAAAACACATCATGCCAGAAAACTCCAGATATTCAATGACCCGTGGTGCGGAGGTGAACTGATCTATGTTGAAAACCAAAACCGTGTCATTAAACCACTGCCATTATGAACGCCCTCTGCCCTGTATATATTATGATAGATGTAATGGTTTGTCTCTGCTATGTTGCTTTTTGTAATGTAATGTTGATGAAAGAGCACATTTTTAAAGAATTAATGTGTGATGTAGGTTGACAAAAAACATGACGTATCTGACTGGAAGCTGTTGCTGCCTTTTGGGTATCTGCTGCCTCCGGTTAATTAGGTTTGATAATGATCGGTCTTCTTATTTGTAATTAAAAGACTAAACAGTGCTATCAAAAGACAGGTTTAAGATCGGAATGTTTGACATATTGCTAACGATCCTGAATCTAGGATAATTTTCGAATAACTTCTGAAAGTTGAGTAACTTCATTTAGAAAAAGTGAAGCTATATGTTATTTATTTACCTAGATCATAAACAACCCGGGATGCTTTTGGAATCTACATCCCCAAATAAAGTCAGTCAGGTTTTTGACACTATAGATGTCTGATTTTATTCATTACATTAATGGCAACGTGTGTCTATAATTGATACGTTTTGGTAAGCAGACAAAGATTAATAAATTATCCTGGACGATTTGGAAAAAAACCATTTTAGGTGTATAAATTGGTCATAAGATGTAGGACTGCAGTTATATTTGTAAGTAATACATATTTTTTCATGGAGCACCTGTGTTGACTTATATTAATGTATTTATATACGTATATATCTACACACATGACTGATGTGATAGATTGTTTTCTTGATTTCTCTTGTTTTCTTATGTTTACTGTTTATTTCAGTCGATATATTTTTGGTTAGAAAGGATTTCGGCATGATCCATTGCTCGTGTTACCAAAGAGTAGTAGTAGTAGTAGAAGTAGTAGTAGTAGTAGTAGTAGTAGTAGTAGTAGTAGTAGTAGTAGTAGTAGTGGTGGTGGTGGTAGAGGTGCTAGTAGTAGTAGTGGTAGTAGTAGTAGTAGTAGTAGTAGTAGTAGTAGTAGTAGTAGTAGTAGTAGTAGTCGTGGTAGTGGTAGTAGTAGTAGTAGTAGTAGTAGTAGTAGTAGTAGTAGTAGTAGTAGTAGTAGTAGTAGTAGTAGTAGTAGTAGTAGTACTAGTAGTGGTAGTGCTAGTGGTAGTGGTAGTGGTAATAGTGTTGGTGTTGGTGGTGGTGGTGGTGTTGTAGATGTGCTACTAGTAGTGGTGGTGGTGGTGGTGGTGGTGGTGGCGGTGGTGGTCGCGGTGATTGCAGAGTGTATGCTGTCTCATGTTTCTATTAAATAGTATGCATTAACAGATAATCAATATCAATCAGATGCAAAAATTGTAGTGATTTAATTCCTGTCCAATATAGATTCTCTGGAAATTATTTTGAATGATTTCTGTTTTATGATTTTTCGCGTATTGTACTGGTGCTATATTTAGTTCCGTCACGTATCCTAACTTATGCTCCTTTCGTGCTCGATGTGTTGTCAAAAGGAGTAACAGTCACCACGTGTGACGTCGTGGCCTTCCTTAATGTGTATATACCGGGTACCCATCTAAATTCAGCTCTTCTAACGTAGTTTAAATACAACTTTGTGTGAAATTCCATACTACAGATTTGCAAAACAAGATTGTTTCTGCAGTAAGCATCATGCAGTCAGTCGCGGTTACCAGTCTGCCTGGCTACTGTCCACAATATCTAGCAATGATGTCGAATAGAGTAACTTTATGATTACACCCGCCTTGATTTGCTCTCACCATAAATACCTGTCATGTCATTTCGTTAACTAAATTAGTCAGCGAAAAATATATCTAAGCCTCTTTTCTGATAGGAAATACGAATTCTAACGCACCACCCGTATGTGTGTATGTATGTATGTATGTATGTACGTACGTACTTGCGTGCGTGCGTGCGTGCGTGCGTGCGTGCGTGCGTGCGTGCGTGTGTGCGTGCGTGCGTGCGTGCGTGCGTGCGTGCGTGCGTGCGTGCGTGCGTGCGTGCGTGCGTGCGTGCGTGCGTGCGTGCGTGCGTGCGTGCGTGCGTGCGTGCGTGCGTGCGTGCGTGCGTGCGTGCGTGCGTGCGTGCGAGTATGTATGTATGTATGTGTGTATGGGTATGGCGTTATGTGGTTGTAGTAGTTGGCAAGTATGCTGTCTGGCCATCGGTGTCCAGTAATCGTGTGGAGATGTTTGCGGTGCCATGCATCAGCTTTGTCTAGAGATTGCTGCAAGTATATAACATCAATGATAATATAAACATAGTCCTTCTACCAAGGGAATATTTGGTCTGCAAATCCCTAGCTTCATGAAAGACTGGAAAGGCATGTTCCCCATTGCGTGTGGCAATTTAAGTAGTACTGCAGAACAGTGAGCTCCACCCGTACTTCATACAAATTGGATATTGAAATACTGCATTGATCGGAAAACTCTCCTGATATTGCATGCAGGTTCTATGATAGGGATAAGTGGTTCGACGCTCGAAAACCATATGCTATCTAGTGATCATGTACTGAAATCAAACCGTTATTGTCTGATCTGGGAAACGGAGTATTGTGGCATATGAGCATAGACAACCTGTGCTAGCTATGCGGTATACTTTGTTATGTGCGTGTTTATCAAAGACAGAAGTTACCCCCCATGGCATATAGATGCCAAGCTCATAAGATTCACGTGGTTACGGGAATGTTAATTGGCATTTCTCATCTTGATTTTAATGAATATGCAGTGTCTTGAGGAATTTCCAAATACATGGATTGACATAATGCATAGCATAACAGATAGACCGCATCTGATAGCTACTCCTTGTTTAGAAGTAGATACATCTCGCAAGCATCTACCACAGAAGCAGACACAACGACGTATTCCAGAATCGCATGCTGATCAATTTCTTAGCCATTTAACCTTTCAGCCATAAAATGGCAAATCCCTTCTAATGCAAGGGATGTGCTGGTGAATATTTTGAAAGTTATTTGACCGGAAACCTTTTGCTTACTATGGCAGCTACACAATCCAGATGCAGAAAATCCAACAGCACATCTGGATAGTCATCTTGGAATCTATATATCAGACTTCGAAGAGGTAGGGGCTAAATGAATGGACCATTGATCGCCAGCATGTACTCTCTCACACATGCTGCTTAATTACACTCATAGAGAATTCTACACACACACCCGCCCCATCATCGATCAGACTGGCATGCATTGTGTACCAAATATGGACGTTATATGCGGCACACGTACGAATGCGGCGACCTTATGTGCAAATATCAATAACTAGGCGGTTATTAATAACTAGACAAGTTGTGGCAATAGCCTCTGTCTCAAGATTCAGTAGTACTGATGCATTACTTCCAACATAAAAGGGTACCCTGCTGAGTGGTGTCGGTTTGCAGTCATAACCAACACCCTGGTCCCGGCATGCGTTAGACAATTAAGAAAAATATCAAGATAGTTAAACTAAGAGCACTTTCTATCAGAGATGCTTTATCCAGAAATATGAGATCGGTATTATCTGTTGACATCGCTGCGAGTCGCTTAATCTTAATCGTATTTCTTTCCCACAAGAATATATCCAGTGTTGCCAGTACTACTATTGGCGGAAACGATGCTATTTTATTGTGGGTTCATTAATACGTTCATTGCACATATATGACAGATTCCAAGCGATTTGTTTGATAATTGTAGCCTACAGCAAGAGCAGTTTTCAGCTAACTTAGTGCCAATTAATTCTGAGAGGAACTGCTAACAACAGTCGTCCATACATACCACTTAGCCATTGCATTTGCTGCAAAACTATATTGAACACGGAGAACCTTACTCTCCCGTTTTGTAACATTTAAAAGAGTTTTGGTCTCACCGTCTAATCAGACAATGTACCGGCCCACCTCACGTCTGCACGCCTCTCCACCCGTCCACCTAGCTGTGCCCCCCCACCCGGATGCCAGCGCAGCCTTCCGCCCGATCGCTCACCTACCAGGTTGGCTGCCCGCCCTCCAACCTGCCTGCCCATCTGCTCCACAGCCCTTACACCAGCACTGCGTGTCCCCATATTGGATATACGCCATGCCCACGAACAGTGGTGGGTACACGCATCGACCTGTTGAATTGAGTCACTGCCCAAAACGCGAAATCAATTATGAGATTTTGAGATTGACCATCGGCCCTGCTGTTGATTTGCCCATCAAAGTTGGCCATTCTTAAATGATCAAAGCGCCAGAGGAATAGTCCCCCTTTCATTCTTCGTTCCCGTTAACCGAAAAGCTGTGCATGCTAGGAGGCGATAATACGAAAACCGTTATAACAAATCCTCTATCCGGTCAATATTCACTTAAATGTCGCTGAATCACGTTTCTTAAAAGATGTCATGCGCGAAGAAAGTAGATCTCCGGAGAAAAATGACCTGGCAAATACTGTTACATTTCGCTCTCTATGGCAACGCATGTGTGATCTTAATAGCGGGGTTTATTCCTAACTTCCAGTTTCCTTTTATTCACTCAGGCCACTACACGTCTGTCTCAGCTCTGCACACTTTGTTTCTACTCGTGTTGGAATCGATTTGAACATTTGAAGCATGAATTCACAGAATCTAAATTTCATGGTAACTATTTTAGCCTGGGAGCCCACTGACATTTAATTAGGCATGTGAGTACGAAATGTTTTATGGCAGAAATTTAGTTATGGACCAGTGCTGGGATACAAATGGCCATTCGTAAGTTTCAGAATCGGTGCTTAAGGTAGCCACTAGAAATCCCGCAAAACATGCTTATTCAAATGTTAATGTGCAAGCTTAATTTTTTGCAGAATGTGGTCACTTAATTTGCAAGAGTTTGCAAATTAAGAATGAAAAAATTGGGTTCAGCGGTAATTAAGAACGTTGTTAATTACCGGTACTGTTAATTGCCACGTTTAATTAGACGTGTGAATACAAGTTTGAAATTAAGTTTTCAATGTGGCCTAAGTTACCAAGAACCAAGATCTATTGCTTAAGAACACATTGCATGTACATTCTATGCCTACGAACAGGCAATACGCCACCAGTCACATGGACCATTAATCAACATTTCAATTTGAGTTTTACGATTAGACGGTAGACCATTTAATCATTCTTTCGAGTATACGCGTGAAATTAAGTTTAGAATGTAGCATGCGTTGGCAAGAAACACAATACCTTGCTCAATAAGAAATCTTGTGTTTCATATTATGCTTACGAACAGGTCAAAGGCGTACAGACACGTGGCCAATTAAATTAGCATGTTAACTCGACTTTGGACTATAAGTCTGAAATTAATTTTAAAAGCTAGCCACTGTAACCAAGAACCACAATCCATTGCTTAAGAAAACATTTTATGGTTCAAACTATGCTTAAAATTAAGCAAAGTATGAACCATAAAATTTACTCTTAAGTAATGTATTTTATTTCTTGGCAACTTGGCCACATTGTAAACTTAATATCAAACGTGTACTCAAAAGTATAATTAAAAGTGCTAAATAACAGTAATTAACACCGTTCTTAATAGGCACTGCATCAGCCTTTTCATTTTAGATATACAAAAGCTTTCAAAGTACGAAACGAATTAAAGCTTGTACATCAGAGTTTGATTAAAACATTTTTTTGTTGGGGCAGGATATGTTCTAGTGGCGCCCACTACCTTAATCACGAATTCTGAAACTTCACTTTCGTAACAGACTGCTGATGCGTTCGCGACGAACGTATGCAATTTTGTTTGTGGCGTCGGGTAACAATTTATGTATTTAATTATTACGTCTACTTCTTGAGTGGTAGATCGGAACCCTTCGCTAAAAATGTGTGGTAAGCTTACATTCTTTGGCAATCGGGTTTAACACCATGAACACGAACAGAAAGGAATGGCAAAAATTATATACATAAATGATATGCGGCTTACCTGTCAGCTTATGTGAAATTGAAACTAGAAAATGAAGTCGATGGCACGCCATCGCAAATCCCTCAACTTTCCCCAACCTTGCAGCCCCTACACTACCTTGCTACCACCACGGTAGCGGAGCTTAATATACGCATGACCTCACAATCCACAATCATATTGGCAACCAACATAGCGAATATGGTTGGATTTCACCAGACTTAACTTTCTTCCACTTCCCCATCCCATCCACCCAAACTGCACTCTGCGCCACCACACCCAGGGCGTGGGGCCTAACGTAAATGCTGTCATGCAATCGACAATCAAATGGGTAAAACACATAATACAGTTGAGTGACGTCCACCAAAAGGTTTCGGAAAAGATATCCGGACGGACAGATGGAGAGACGGATGGGCGAACATGGTGGAGGAATGAATAGATGGATGGAGGCGATTGTAATATCCTGTTCAAAACACGTTTGGGGAATTATGTGATTTCATGATTCAATAGATTAACGCTGGCAATGGAAATATAGCCAGTGATAGATTGAGTCTATATATTCTACTTACGTTTCCACGAATAACTGTGACTGCATATACTACTTAATCTATAAGATGGTATCACATTGCAGTCCTAATTTCAAATAGAATCACGTATGGACGTATGGACATGCCAGTGTCTTAATTTAATGGCAACCACACAGGAACGCTTGCAAATATTTTGAAACTAATTAGTCTGAAACCTGTTACTAATATATACAACAACAGCTCCAAGTCAAATTAGGTTCAAAATCTGTCAACAGAGAACCCCGTACCTGTTAATACTAAACGGTTAATTTCAAACTAGATGGCTACCGCTTACTGGTATCTTTTTATTCTCTCGTTCCTACAATATCTCCGTTGATCTGTTTAGAACTTTAACCTTATAAAGACTAAATTTGGTACAGAAAATTAACATCTTTGTTTATTGATTGTCCATTTTCAGGCTAACAGAAGACTGTTTTTGAAACTGTACCACCGGAATGACTTACGAGGTTACCCGGCCAGTCATTCTATTGCCAAATATAAAAGTGTCTTCTCTTGGTCTGCACCTGAGCATTCTTCTAAACCATGGTAGAGGCGGTTTTGGCCGGCTTCGACATGAACGTGTTAAGTGGCTCTAGGCTACGAACAGTGCACGTTCTTGCGGCCCGGGCAATCAGTTTGTATTGCAGGGCAACCACATTTTAACACATCGGCTGCCCTGGGGGACAACCTAGATAATTTGATATTTTCCGGGCCTGTATATGTACTCATGGTGAGTATTTATTTTATTCAGTCTTAACCCTTTCACACTCAGATTTGTTCAAGAAAATGTAACCAAGGGAAGACTGTTTTTGAGAATGTCTCGTCTTGGTCTACAAATGGATATTTCTCAAGACCACTACAGAAACATTGTTTGGCTGATATGTGGGACACATGATTACTATAATGATTGAGTTGGTATTTACAAGGATTCTGTAGTCTGTATAGCTTACAATAATACATATTGTCAACAGAATCTACAGAAATGGGGCAACCTGGAAGTACAGTTAAACTAATTTAAATGCCATACTTGCACCCAGGGGCAACACAATATTTGCTCAATGTTCGAGCCCTGTGCTCAGCCTTACTAGGCTAGTGAACTTCTATTATTTGATGAAAATTGGATTTGACCACTGCCCATTATATGCCATTCGCGTTGTATTAAACTAGTTATGCACATTCGCCCATATCGCTTCAGAGTTTTCAATGCACATTCGCCCATACCGCTTCAGAGTTTTCAATTCATATTCAGTGCAGTGATTTTCTTATTTACTTTTTATGTTTCTCGTTTTATACATTTTGGAATGCCTTGACCATGTTGCCTGCATATATGGTTAAAGGAGACTCAAAAGAGGCTCATCTATGAATTATAAACATATCCAATTTCTAACCTCGATTGCAAGAAATAACTAAATTCATTCAGTCTAATGAGAGTGAGTGGCACGACATTTTCCTATGGGTATTACAATTTGGCAAGGCAGCCGAGTGTTCCCACAGACACCACCCAACGTTCACGCAACGCCAGACATAAGCAATACCATTTATTACACAATAACGCGGTTGTGGCACTGAACACAGACAGATTTATTCAGAAAAGATTCCAATTTAGGAGGTAGCAAATAAATTGTACTGAGTTAGGAGAACAATAACAAATTATGCATACAATATATATCTTCCTGTCTGCCCTATAAATGACAGATGCGTGGTCTTCTAATGTAACATGCATGCTATTGTGTGCACGTGTCTCTGGGTATTGTCAAATGAAGGTTTGAACGACTTGGCTTGGTGGAGAAATTGCCATGCCTCTCCGAAATAACAAAACAATGTGTGCAGACATACTAGATGCGCATTTAAAAAAAAGTAATCTTAGGAAATGTTTGAAATGGCTTCTGATAGCAGATACATGTCAACGGTGTTTACGGGAATTGTGTGCTTTGTGATGGATAATCTTATTGCAGAAAGATTAGTGTGTGACACACGTTGGCCATCTTCATTTAATGCAGTATATTAATACACAGATACAATACCTGACCTAGTAGATAATGCACTATACATATTGTATATTAAATGCTAATGCCTGTGTAAAAAATATATATCCAGTGACTGTGTAATACCCAAATACTAAGTCCTACTGAAACAGCCCGACATGTTAAATCCAGATATACCGCATTCAACGTATGATGGTTTAGATAATGCTGGAACGTTCATCGCCATCACACTCTCTGTCAAACGTACCTCTTAATTAGAGTGTCAGAGAATACTTCCTCTCCGTCATCAAGCAGACAGCCATGTATTGTGCACCAGATATGGGCGCTATATGCAGTCACGCGTACAAATGCGGTGCACGTATGTGCAAAAGTCAGTAGATCGCAGCAGATTTAATTAAGACGATTCCTCGCATTAACGCATGTGTGTGTATGTGTGGGTCTAGTGGGGTGGGGGTGGGGGGTGTCACAGTAGAACGTTATTTGTACTGGCACATACTGGATGCATGATTGGGTAGTGTATGTGTTCATAATCCATAAATTCGATACTTTTGAATATTTTGAAAAAAAGGAAAATGATTAAGCTAAGAGCACCTTCTATTTGATGAGCTCGATATGTCTGGACATATTAGATCGATTTCTTCGGTGGAATAGTTATATCGCTATAAGCGATGCCAGTTTACCATCTCATAGAACAGCCAACACGTATAGCATTCAATCCGATTTAAAACTCGTTATGGTGAATAATCTGCTGCTGATTTGACCAAATTATGTCGATGCCTAAATTAGTAAACACTTAGTAAGAAGTGTTTCAAAATACAATAAATCTTATGCACGGGTGGTTTCAGATAGTGATAACAGTCTTTCCGGCATGATATGGTTAATTAATCAGTGATGCGAGATTTGCTAAAGAGAAGGTACAATGTGGGCAAGACATGTCGTCACTAGTACACATACTCACCCTTGCAGAAAATAGTTACAGTGTAAGGGGAGATTCTAAACACTCTATGCGCACGTGCCTCTGAAGAAAGAGATGTTTTGATAAACTAACTGTGGCCAGTTTCATAGTCAACTAATTGTGCAATGCAAAGGCGAAGTAGTAGATGGTTTTGAATTGTAAGCACAGTAACGCGAACGCACCCATATATCTCTCCTTTCTGATAAGCCCCAGTATTTGAAATATGAGTTCGTAATGAGACTGCATGATACACGTGGACTAGAGATATCAAGCTAGCCAACACGCGATTGATAGAACAGAGATTACAAATTGGTTTCAAAATATTCAACGGCTTACACACAGAGCGACTTGAAATTGGGATTTTGTGGGTTCAGGATTAAAAGAATATAAAGCAAAGCATGGGCAGAATTTAGCCATAAATGGGCGACCATAGTGAGACGTGGGCGGGCTATAGCTATACATGGATCTCCCGTTTTCCAAATATTATGTTAACGTTTAAAATCAGTTTTAGCCTAAATAGCAATTGTGGCGAGTACTGTCAAGCATACGTGGAATATTTAGGTTAGCTATTTATACTGTTTATGCCAGTTGTATTACATTACATATGCTAGTTTTACCACGTAGCTAGCAATTGCCTCTGACGTTATAAGTATCAACTGGCCTAGTTGATCGTGTGGCCCTCTATCCGATCCCTATTGTCTATGTTACATTCATGCAATGTCTAGGTTGAATGTGTTTCTCCCCAGCTTCCAAAACTGTAAAATATGTGCCCATTTATCCTTATGAATAAAAAAAGCAGTACGGTATGCACGGATTGCTCATGTTTCGAAAGACAGCGAGACACGCCAGACATGAAACACCGTTGCTGGTTAAGAACAGCAGGACACTAATCACTATGTCGCTGTCTTCTCTCCTCTCCACTCAACAGCTGGCTGGGACATAGATTCTCTCTTACCTCATCCGCCCAGCGTTTATAATTGTGTGAATATTGTAATGTGTATAATACATCCGCAAAGTTATTTCTGCTCTAGAAAATAGCCAAATCCGTTCAGTAATCCGCATCCAATTATAATATCACACAGACAGACCACCAATGCCATAAAGGACACTATAACAGATTCAAGCTATGGGTTTGCCTTAATAATTGGTATCACATAGTCTGCCAAAGGCGTTCCTTAATAGATGAATTCAAGCTGTGGATCAAGTATACGACGTCATGTTCAATTGGCACATTCTCAGTTATGAGGCACATTTGGCAGTTTGAAAATTGACAAAAATGAAATTAAGCAAAAAGCAACAGCCTTTTGATTGGTTTTAACATAATACACGTCAGAATATTGTGCCAACATTTTCACCACACCAATTTCCTAGAACGTTCTTGCCATCCCTTCAAACTATTGATGTCATTGCATATTTTTTCTCACATGATACATACGTGATGGTACGCTAACCTGGAATTAATACGTGCTTGGAAAGCAGATTCCTTGGTCACTATCTGCAATTTTATCTTATCCAAATCTTGAAATAGTGACGTTTGAAAAAACCCAAATCATAGCCCATTTGAACAGAAATAATTTTTTATGAACAATCAACTTTACATCAACTTCCAACAACATAGCACAATTTTAATGCAGGGAAACAAAGGAGTATACTACACTAGTTTTTTCCAGTTTAATGTTACACACTAGTGTTATTGCCAGTCATTTTAGAACAATATTACATATGATGGTGATCAGTGATGAGTCACCTTCTAATTTAGCAGCTTCACTTCACAGGCCAAGCACTATGAATGGCTCACATGAAATTGTAACGTATGTATCAACATTATGACGTAATTCACAGAACCTATTTTGCTTCCTTCCAACACATTGCTTCTATAGATGCTTTCATATTTACTTGAACAAAGACGTATTTTATGGACTGGAGTACATAAATGTGATTATTTTTCACATAAACTATTGGTAACGTATATATCAAAACCAGTAGCTTTCATTTTAACAAGGACATAGATTCATTTTCTGTATTGATTCTACATTTGATGCTCTTTCGATATTAATGCTATATTATTTAACCAATCCACTAGCATATTTCGTCATGAGATTGCTCCTTTTAGATATAATGGTAACGTATGCATCAACGCTGTATCCAGGGGCACATGACACTGTTTCACTGTTGAATCAATGTTGTCGCGTTGACATTGCCTTGATTCAACATTGAAACAGCGTTGTGTGCCCATTGTGTATTCATGTTAAAAGTGTGATTAATCAACAGACACTTATATGTCCAAACACAGCATGATAAAGTCGAACAGAGCAGTGAATCGTTGCTATGTTGAATAACGTTATCTTGTCCAATGTGTAGCTTTCAATCATGAAAGTTATTTTAACACAATAGTAGTAGGCCTATATGTATCAATGATAATAAAACATTTGAAAACTTTAACAAACAAAACAACATGTTCGAGACGCCCCCCCCCAGGCGCATGACGTTGTTTCAACATTGAATCACCGTAATTTCAACTACGTTCATTCACGCTTAAACAACTACATGTACCCGGTGGGTAGGCTTCAACAAAATAAGCCTAATGTAAGCAGATAACTCTTAATCAAACAAGAACATTTGTAGTATTATACTTGCAATAATAACCAGTATTATTCTTAACAGTGCTGAGCAAATGTGTTTTCAATAAGTGCGATATCTTTTTTAGCAAGCGTAAAATATCTAGCAGATTTACAAGATCCAATTGGCTCACTGATTTTACACATAATATCTCGAAATTCAACCCATATTTTATCAGCTACTAATGGCCATTTATACTGACGTTTGGACATTTCCATGAAACTTATTTCACAGTCTACTGAATCAGTTGTAACGACATGGCCAATATACCACGAGCCATCATATATCGCTGCTACGAATTCACCTTCTCTGAACTCTGTAGGCGCTGTGTCTGTGTGCTTATCACATGTTTCATCATCCTGGGTATTTGATGACACAGTAGCTGGAGTGTCTGGATGCTTCGTGACTGTCAGTATATTTTTAACCCAAGAAGAACAGAACCCTCCTGACAAACACAATGGGCAATAACATGATGTTTCTTGAGTATACAGTTCCATGACATTCTCATCACCAGTGGCTGCTGCGTGGACTTTCATTGTGTTCTTCACTGGACGTACGGTCTGCATGCCCAAAGCGTCTCGCTTTGCCTTGCACATATTTATGGGAACAAAAATAAAATCAATTAATTTCATGGTTGATTTTTTCTGTTGCCCACACATAGCATTCAGCAGCATCTTGGATGATGCAACCCTGTCTGATTGCGTCATCTGCGAGGCGCTTCACAGTCCCACCCAGCCCATCACAGGGACCCTTCCCGTGCCCCGACTCAAAGTAATTCCAACGTGCCATCACTCCGAATAGTAGCTTGTGTTGAGCGATGACGTGGAATATGTGACGGTTTCTATATTGGCTCGTGGGTGAGTCGGCCCAATAGTGTACAGTATTGAGGTCCGGATCGATTGACTTACGGCATGGTAGAATCTCCCTGATTATAGTGATTATTGTTGCAGCGTCGTGCGTATTTTCATTCGAAATGATGATGAAACTCTTGTGCTTTATGTCATTGTCATTGTTGTAGTACACTACAATGGGGTGAATTGTCACAGATGTTTGACCCCAGTAAGCAGATTTTACTTCATCCAGGGTCTTGCACACGAAATTTTCAGCAAAATCCATTTGGATTAACATTTCATGTTTCGGCAAGTTTTCCTTCAATTTTCGTTTCTCGCGGAATTGACAACGTAATCTGGAGACATGATCACGAAACGAATTCAGCTCATCTGTAAAGCTGGATTGGAAATCAATTTTGTTCTCTTGTTGCTCAATAATTCTTGTCTTCTTAAAGCCATTTACTTCTGTCTTTTTCCACATCCTAAAGTTTATTACCGTCGGGAGGGAGTGGAATATTTCGGTCAGGTTATCTTCATTCTGTACATATAACATGTTTTCAGGATTTGGGCTTATTTTCGCTCCCGCCATTCGCAGAGCTTGAACCTTTAATGCAGCATTTTGGTGGCGGATGCACAGACAACAAGTGCGTGAAAGGAACCTTGTAAGTAAGATGCGCTTTGGTCGCAAGCGACAGAATGTGGCAAATGATAGTACGATTTGTGGGTTTTCCGCGAGAAACTTTTCATATAGGTTTTTCATATAGTCTGTTAGAATGGCTGCCTGTTGTTTTTCTTTTGTCACACTGTCCTGTTTATAATCACGTTTTCCTGGTTGCATCTTACTGTTATCTTCTCTCTCAAGGAAATCCACAACAACTTTTACAACACTATGTGACAGACATAATTTTCGTTGGTTGTACAAATTGATGCTTTTTGAACCTGATTTCATTAAGGACCGACGACTTAGACCTGTTTGTCTACTAACGGATGTCACACAGCGAAATTCTCAGAATCCGCCCTGATATCAAGCGATGGAGCACAGGCCGTTGTTTTTGCGTCATGCTTTGCTTGGATGCACCTATTTCTGACAAAATGGCATTGCTAACAAGCAACTTGCGACGAACCCATTGACGACGACGAGGTGTAAGCCCTAAATTTGCTAAGTCAGCATTAGTTTGTTTGAGTGGTGTTAACTTCTCTGTAGGTGGCACATTCTTAGTACTACGAAGGCGTCTCATTTTCTGGTTTTGAGACTTCACTTTTTTCTCAAGCACACAAACTCTTGCCTTAAAATTGGCCATTTTCTTATTAGCTATCGCTAGCTCACGCCCTCTGTGCTTTTTAACCCCTACATACTTTTTACTGGCTGATGATTTATTAGATCTCGGCACACACTGTGGTAGCTTAACGATGAGAGGTGTAGCAGGCGTAACTTCATGGACATTATTATCTTCAGTGGATACGCCCCTGGGTGCTGTATGAGGAGCATTGCTTTCTATGCTTTCTGTCTTAATAGATTTTCTCAATCTGGATAACCGGTTTCTTTCCTTTGCGGCATTGTTTCTTTTATATGATTTAGGTTTGCTCAATTTTGCGGCTGGAACATAATTCTGCCTCGATCTATGTCGTTCCTCTGGATTTCTGCCCTCGTTTTCCCCATGCTGCAAAAAATAAAATGACAGAATAGTAGTAGTAGTAGTAGTAGTAGTAGTAGTAGTAGTAGTAGTAGTAGTAGTAGTAGTAGTAGTAGTAGTAGTAGTAGTAGTAGTAGTAGTAGTAGTAGTAGTAGTAGTAGTAGTAGTAGTAGTAGTAGTAGTAGTAGTAGTAGTAGTAGTAGTAGTAGTAGTAGTAGTAGTAGTAGTAGTAGTAGTAGTAGTTATAGTATATGCCATATTCTAGATACAAGTGACGCTATTCATTTGGGGACATCCCCTATGGATGTGTTGGCTATGAGCCATATGGTAACGTTTGTATCAATTTATTTAATACATACGTTACCAACTGATCGGCGCTCAATGGCTATATATTTAGGCAGTCTCGCACATGTAATGTCAAGGTAAACATGCAGATAAGTAATATGTACATTGATGGATGTTCAGAGGTAAGTGGTTCCATGATATTGGACATAAACCATCACATTTCTAACTGTCATCGATCACAATAAAATCCTGATTGGCGTGGTCTTATAATACATTGAGAAAATGGTCATACAGTAATAATATTTATAAGTATATCTTTAATGTAAACATCAAGTACATGAGACACCTCAGTGCCAGCGATATACACTATGTCAGAGCTATGTTTCACCAATAGCTAGCAGGAATATTTCCAGATACCTAAGATACCATGGGTAACGTATGTATGCTTTCAGTGTAATTCAATATAGCTCGCTCCGGGTCTTGGATGCATTGGAAAGGCTATGCAGTGACATGTGACAAACAGCTAAACAGCTGTTTGAAATGCGTATTCTAATGCAATAGACCGCAGTGTTAAATATTATTTGTCTACTTACACGCCAATTTCACTAGATGGTCCTCTTTATATAATTACTGAATGGCATACGATTGTCCGCGAATTATGAACTCGATGAACTTCAGGTTTGCAAATACTAACACGTGAATGACGTAATCAGCAATGTTGTTATTTTTAGCCACGGTTTCGTATTTTTGGTAACGTATATATCGGTCACGTATGTATCATTCAGTGATTAATACAGTGATAACAATTCTTTGGCGCTATAATAAGTGAAAGAAAAGTGTATATATCAGGACACTGATTAGATGTGCATGTATATAAAACATAATTGCATTGGCAAATATACAGATTAGCTTGTAAATAGACAGTAACGTATGCATTGAGAGATATCAAACCACACTTTTTCTGTTATTTCAAGCACTGTAGAATTTGTTTAGCAAATGCAACAGTTAATGTAGACAATTCATCTGATAAAACATTTGTATGCGCAGTCCCATAAGGCTTTATATATGCTATATGCTGTATATTCATGGATTTATTGGCTATCAAAATAGTACATAACGTATGCATCAAGCGTACTGGCTTCACTGCAAGATGCTGTTGTTGTGACTATACAGGTCACTAATTCTTTTTGAAAACCATATATTTAAATAGACAACATAATTGGCATGATATAGAAAAGAGCAAAGCAGCGCTGTAAGTGTGGATAGCTGAATTTATGACAATGGAGTGATTTTATATATAACCTGCTTCAGTAACGTATGCATCGAAAATGGACATTTGAAAGCACACAACAAATTCTGTGCTATTTAGATTCAAGTGAAACTTAATGTACACGCAACATGGCATTAAGGACGATGAATTTTACATGATTCAGAATACAAATACGCAGGAACATGAGTGCAATCCATTGGTAACATCAAATGTACCTCATAACTGAGAATGTGCCAATTACGTCACATGTAGAAAGACATCATAATCACAATTGACAGAGATACTCCATCACGACGCTGTAATAGTCCGTCAGGTATACATGCTTTTATGGATTTACTATTTAATAACCGTTCTACTAAACATTGTAAAACTAATTTTACTAGGCACTGCTTTTGCAATAGGCAGCAGCACCCAGGCAAATTAGTTTCAAAATAGGCAACATCATACTTGTATAGTTACCTTGATCATGAGATTCTGAGATTTTCTGGTTTGATTGACCCCAATACATTCAAAGCGTGCGAGGCGCTTAACTAAACATGGCGTGTATTCAGTACCTCGTGTGTGAAGCATGGTGGCCAGCGCATGCATAATCATGAGTCACGATCCAGACTTGTTTTGAACAATTAAAAAAAGTGTCTAATACAACTTTCGATTTGACGCATCTGAGTTGTGTCGGGGTGTATTAGATAAGTTCCTTCTGTTGAAACCGCAATGCACCTGTTAGCGGTATATTATATCGACACAGCTTTGTCATAGTAAATCTGTGCTCGTTGCAAAAAAAGTTCTGTAGCTAAACGAGAATACATTTTCAGCGTGTTCATGTAATCTAAGAACGATTAGTCTTCAATCTTTCCTCGTCCATGAGTCGTCTCTTCACATTACAATCTTCAGAAATTGCCAAATTGATAGATCTGTTTTCATGTATCCATTGAACTGTTATTAGCTGAACATATCCCAAGATTACATAATAATCGAACTATAAGTTGCATCGAATTTCCAACTAGATATCGAATTTGTTCTATCAGTCTACAAGTAAACATCACATCTTGACAAAGGCAGATGGATTTCCTGAATAGAGTGTGTGTGTGTCAGTTGTGAATACAGCATTTCCCGTTATTCCCAGGTATCCTTTAGGCCTACTCATACAATGAAGACAGACATTTAATAAAACAAACATCATACATTTTAAATTCAACCATTCCAATATTTTCATTTACACATATTAAATGATTTATATATGGTCCATGATTCTGTCTTCATCTGAGGTTCCACCGGAATAAGTCGCAATTCAACCAGATTGGCATGGTTACTTGAAACCTGGGAATAAGGCGTTTGTTTGTAAGAGTTAAATGTCTAATGGGTACATCCTATGAATACATCTAAAACATGAAACGCTACCGAGCCGTAGCAACTGATGTGTTTTATAAGTTCATGGAGCGGTCAGCTTTCTTGCCGGATTTGTGTCATTCATTACATCCAATTCGCTAAGGATACAGATCTCGGACGATTAGAAACGAAGACAAAACGAAGGCATTTTGATATGAGCATTGTATTACGATTTCCATTCCCGGTAATGATGAGCATTATAGATTCGCGTAGAACCGAAGTAATCATGCGTGAAAGCATCATGATCGCTATCGATGAGAAACACTGTCCGTGTTAGTCCGTGATAAAGAAAACCCCAATCTCTAAGATTCTCTATTACGGGCATGATCTAATCAAGAACAATGTTAACTGATTACATGACTTTCTAAAACAATACTCCCTTGACCTGCAAATGGGCATTTGTCACTGTTACGGTAGAGGTCGGTTTTGGCCGGCTTCGTCATGAAAAAGTAAATAGTTGGACACTGTGTACCCGCAATGGAACCATAAGATCATTAACAAATATAACCATAGCAGCATGTCTATGCAGCACAAGATTACATTTATCAATGTACGCTATAACATATTTCACTGAAAGTCACAAAGGTGATTACTGTCTCGTAGCCAATACCATGAGGCTACTAAAACAGTTCAAATACTTTGTCTAAAAATTCGGTCCCGATTTCAGGATTATTCATCAAAAGGATAATTGGTTAGCTTTTGTGACTATATCAGCATCTTCGTCATCACTAAGGGGCGGCCGCTAGATACATCACTCCGGTCAGTTGCTGCATGGAGCTATTTGGCAGCATCAATTGATAGACAGGTGGAATACGGTAGCCATCTTCTTTGTCCATGCTTAGTTGGTGTTTAACGATTTCTATTTCCACCTTAACATCTCATTTGAATACGTTTGTTTCGACCTTAATGATGGATCCACTGCTGGTAGGGGTAATCTGCCAGCCGCTTAATCTGCTACAACTGTGTTGGAATGAACCTGTTTAGCTATGCTCTGCCCATCTCTAGCTATCCTCAATCCACAACTCGCTCATGTTGTGATCAATCGATCGTTGCCCTCTCCGAATCTCAATTTCCAGAAAACTATACAGATTAGCTGTTGAATACATTGAAACTAATTTGTCTGGGCGTGCATCGAGCAGCACCGCCCATTCAAATCAATTTCAAATTTTTCAAGAGGATGCTTATTAAATAGCAAAGACATACAATTCGTACAGCGTGTCGTACTATTACGCATTTAAGACTGACTAAATCGAATCATTCAAGCTGTAATTGATTATGACGTCATCCTACACGTGGCGTTGTTAATTATGACGTCATATAATGGACTGAAAAACTGGAAAGAGCCATTGGCTTTTTGGTGTATGTGTTCACTCTGGTGCTGAGGGGCCTTTTAGTTTCGCATATGTGTGTGCCCTTGTATTCACCACCGTGTATATTATATACGATCCCCGCGCATTCATATTTGGTGTACTTGTCTTTATGTCTGACTAGTTGTGATCCGTAGGTTTTGGCAAATTTCTGGTAGGCTTCTGCGCGAAGAGTTTGCTTGTCTTTACGTCTAACTAATTGAGATCCATGGTTTTAACCAGTTTCTGGTAGGTTTTCTAGTCGGCTTGCTCCGAGAAGCGGCTGCCCAGGTGTGCGGACATGCAATGGATATACACCAGTCAAGCTCATGGTAGATTTTTTTTTGTTCTTTCTTTGTTTAATCCGAGATGACGAAGCAGTTCGCGCATCCAGAAAGTGTAACTATCGCCTAGGAGCGATTGCAACATGTGTAGACGTTCTTAATTTGGTTTTAGAAGTATTTACGTAATAATGGAATCTGCGTGATGCAACACAAATCTGAAGACTGACTCTTTATGCTCTAGATGATGATTAGAGTGGAAATGTATGTACTGAGATATTGCTCCGTGTAGGTAGGCTTTCCGTAGACTTTGACTTTGGTATATCCTGAGGCACGGCCACGAGCCAGTGTGACAAGAAAGGCAATACCACCATCTTCTTCTGCCACGCTAGTGGATTGATACTGATGGAGTAATCAGTGAATGCTTCAATGCTGTAAGGGTGTTTGCAGATGAAAGTGTCATCGACATTACGGTGCCAGAATATAGGCTTTCGGGTAGTTGTGCTGAGTGTGCGTTTTTTCAAAACATCACATGCATAGATAGACAATCAACGGTGGCACTGATGAGTCAATGGCTACTACATGAATTTGATTATAATAATACCGGGTTTTCACACAGTATGTTGTGTCCAGAAATTTCTTCATGGGATAATCATATGGGTAGGAGGGAGAATTCAACGGTCGTATAGAGCGGTGTTTTGATCTAGAACCGTCTGGATGATCGAGAGTTGCTGTCCACTGGAATGATGATGGAGAGTGAGGCCACATCGAAAGAAGAAAATTTGTGAGTGGGCGGTACTGCGATTGGATTCTGTATTCGATGGCATTGCTGCATTATATGCGCCAAAGTAGAATTGCGCAATGCATATTCAAGAAACTAGCATGCTGGATTGCCACCAGTATTCGACTACATTTGCAAGCAGATATCTTTCCAGTATACCCACCAATCATATGACGTCATAATCAAAAATGCGCCGTGAAGGCTGACATCATAATCAATGACGTCAAAAATGGCGTAGCTAAGTTCGTCACAGATGCTTAATTGATGACGGACTAAGCGTTGTTGTACGAAGTTTGCCTTTACTATTTAATAAACATGATGTTAAATATTTTGAAACCAATTTGAGTATATGTACAAAATGTACAGAATCAAAATAGTTTCAAAATATTCAAAAGTTTACCTGGATAGTTGTCTCAAAATTCCGTCAGAGAGTGCAGGGATCAATCGATCTCAACACGGTCAAATCGTGGGTGAAGCTTAGCTAGAGATGATCGGGGCACAGCTAAAACTGGATTTCTCCATTGAGAGGCAGATCCAATACAAATTTGAGCTAAGCTGATATATTAACTGCCCGGAATCCCTTGATGGCCATCCGAGATGAGCAGCTAATGGCCTTTTGATGGCCGGCCCTCGTTAACAGTCTAGCCAAACCATCAGAAATTAGAAACACTCATATAACTCATTTGCCGGACAACATGAGAACATACCATCTGCGTTCTCGTATTCTGATTAATTTCCACCCCTGGTAGTATATAGTTTATAAACAAAATCTTCGTTTTTCCATGTGTTTATCATATGTTTTTTGACTGCATATCATAGCAGCTGTAGATAGTTCTCTGAACACCTTTCTTGTTGCAGAAAGTGTAAGTTGTAAAGTGTAACTGATCATTAAACACAATACGCATGACTAAAATGTTGAAAATCATATACGAACAGAAGGATGCAACCCTAAGTTCGATTAAAATTATCCCAATAGCAGTGTCTATACCGTTGCATTCTGTCTGTGTGTCACGTGTGCTGGCTCACTAAATAACGCATTCATCATATGTGGCGGTAATGTATTTGCGATTTTGGTGAGTTAAATTTAATAAGTTTTCCTTTACATCTCCCATTATTATTAAAGGCAGAAGAATGTCCACTGGACGGTCAATCGCATTTGGTAAATGTATCCAAGATATTCGTGGAGCAACTGATAGACCATAAAACATGTCTCTGCTAAGCATTATGTTTACATAATTTATTTTAAGTAATGATTGGATGACAGTCTTTCGCAAAAGAGGTGGGGGTGGGGGGGCATATACCTTTCGTACTCTAAACGTTTTGTGCGCATATAAAACGGAACTCGTTTGACCAGATCTTATATTAATTAGCCGCTGTTCAATTAAATGCCGATGAAACGGCGTATACGATGGTATGCCCGACGAAAGTGGATCTTTTGTGAACAATGCCAGGGTAATATTGATTTCGCTATCTACAATGCCGCACATTAGCTTGCAGGACAAGCAGGAGCCATCGGAGATTTAGGCCCATCGCAGAATTCACTTTCTAAGACTTTACGGGTATACACATTTTTCGGATTTAAAAAATACCAAATCTGATCCGAATGTGGATTGTAAATCGGGATCGCTATCAAAGATGCGAAATGCAGATGCATGATAGCAACGTTTCTTATATTATGAGTTGATCTGCGTCGGACAGAGACAGACGTATATACAGCGTTTTACAAATCTGAGCCAAATCGGATGAGGAGGTTCAGCGATACAGCTCCTGACAGAAAGTATTGATTTAACGTGAACTTTAGTTTTGTGTTTGATATTAAGAGTCTCACCAGGCATAGTCCGTCGTCATCTTAGCCAGGTTGATGTTACATCATCTATCTTAATATCGTACCATTGACTAAATGGGTTGATATCATAGGCTGACATCTGGAGATATATGGAGATGGCAGTTTGCCACATTGTTTAGAAATCATCAAATTGATTTATTGTCCAAAACCCTAAGATTACCAGCTTACAAATGCGGGCAGAGTCGAGATCAAAATTACATATTGAACCCGTTCTCCTCTGCTATCGAGCACCATTGGTGACCATTTTGCAATAGTAAAGAGCCGAATAAATCATCCACGAATGTATCCCCATTTATTGTTAAGAGAATATTAACAGAAACTAGGTCTGTAATAGGAAGAGATAATACAAAACTCGGTATAGCGCACCCTTAATAAATCTGTTATTTAATTAAATTTGATCTAACGTGGTTAAACGACGCCATGCGACGCCATGCTTAAATAAAAGTGAGCTCTAGAGAACAGTGGCTGACGAATTGAATGCACGCCCGTTATTGTCTGTGGGAGCACATCTGAGACCA
This sequence comes from Chaetoderma sp. LZ-2023a, assembly GCA_034401795.1. Lineage (NCBI taxonomy): Eukaryota > Metazoa > Mollusca > Caudofoveata > Chaetodermatida > Chaetodermatidae > Chaetoderma > Chaetoderma sp. LZ-2023a. The sequence goes on from CM067360.1 coordinate 52,605,754, forward strand.
TAATAAAAGCAGAAATGGCAGCAGTACTGCAAGGAAGTGATCCCAGGATTTTACTTTTTCTCCATGGTTCGCCGCCACGAAGTGGGTCGTCATTTTCTATAGTTTCATGCTTTATCGAGAGGTATATATGGGTGAACTCTGTTTTGGATCCATTCATAAAGAGATTCTCAATTGTTAGTTTGCTTGCAGCTATTGGGAGAAGTTCGTCAAACGGTTTCTTTTTCTGGTCTATGAAGTCCACATCGTCGGCATATTCCATCTCTAGCAGCATGCCCAGTATTGACACTGGGGGTTTGGTCTTGTGGAACTTTCCCGCACAGATGTCAATGCGACAGCAACGTAGCAGGTGAAAAGCACCGTAGAAAGACCATCTCCCTGTGTGGAGCCGATTGATGTCTGAAACTCTACAGACTTCAATGACTTGACTCGTATTCTCAGCTTGGTGTCTACAATCAGTAGTCTCACTAGTCGTAGCTCATCTTCATTGAAACTGGCCTGGCGTAGTACATCTAGGTTCTTTGAGCGTTTAATTGTGTCGAAGACTCGTGGCATACCAATGCCCATTTTGTGGAAGTCCCAGTGTTTTGGGCATGCCTACTGACCAAACCATGCGTTGAGCCCATACACTGTCTGCGCAGCTGCGTCCGCATTTGAATCCACTTTGACATGCTCTGGGGAAGTAATCTACCTTGTCTCGGATGCGGCGTAGAGTAACATTGGATAGAATTTCCCGTATGCTGTTGAGGAGCACAATGAGCAGTTCGCGTGGGGGCTCAGGTGGCTTCTTGGGCTTAGGTAGTGCAATAAGGGTGCCTTGGCCTACAGCGTCGATGAGAAGGTGGTGCTTAAAAGTTGAATTGATTAGGTGCGTGGTCGGAATTGAGATAATGCCACTTGCATATTTGAATAGTGCGTTGCTCATGCCATCAGGTTCAGATGCACGTCCATTTTCAGGGCTGTTAAGTGCCTTCTAAACTTCCGCTGTTTTAATTGGTGTTAGTAATGGCCTGGGGTCTCCTGAGAACGGGTGCAAGGACTCATCATCGTTGTCAGTGAACTGTTCCTTCAACCATTCTCGGATCGTCTCAGCTTTTCTCTGGTCAGTCCCGATAATGTGTCCTTCAGAGTTGTCTGCCGTGAGTGGTGCTGTGTAGTCAGTAACTCTTAGGGCTCGGGCTGCCAGAAACATTTTGTGACATTCATCCGTTGCAGTGATTTCATCTGCTAGCGAATCTGCCTGTTGAATAGCAAGATCTTTTAAGCGTTTGCTAATGTCGCGCAAATAATATTGCGCTCCCTGCGTAGTTTGGTCCTGTCTTCGCTTTGGACACTTTGGTAGATGCGCAGCCGTAACTCTTTCTGCTCTGCTGACAGTTATATTACTAAAGGGTCGTCAGTATACCTAGTTTGGTTGGTTTTAAGAACACCTATGGTGCTTGTAGTGGATGATTCCATAGATTTCAGTATCTTAGTTAGGGCTTCGTTTGGATCGGAGCTGAGATCAATGTTACCTCTCTGCTCCCCGAGGGCTTTTTTGTATGACATTTGAGTGCCAGTGTCGCTGATGAGTTTGGGTAGGTGGTAGGTGACTATACCCTCTTGCCCAGTATGATGTTTATATATTAGGTAGAGATCTTTCATCTGAAGGTGTGTAATGACTAGCTTATGGTCAGAATTGAGGGCTGTGCTTCCATATGAACGAGCGTTCCGGAGTAAGGGTGTTGCTTCTGGCTTGCATAGTATGAAGTCTATTTGGTTGAAGGCAGCTGTTGTAGCCATAGACCATTTCGGGGCTTTGTGATCAATAATGTGTCACGTCCATGTTGTCCGGAATATTACGTTGCCTAGAGTATTGTAGATATCCTGAGTTGAGATAAAATATACCAATTACGCAATAATAAAGATCTGGCACTGTACACTTGTAGAGTTATACCCGCGCAGACTGGTTGAGTTGTTGGAACGATTCTAGCAAACTATCACTGTATAAAATGTTTGTAAAGTGTACACACCGGCCATGCTTTTTGCAACGTAATGTTCCATTGCATGCGAAACAAGCAATTAGATCAGTTTCCCCTATATCAGTAATCAACTTGGTAATATGAGAATTAATTAAGCATTTTCCCACATAATCTCATCGTCCTTTAACACTTGGAATGCGCCGTGTCACGGAATCAAGCCAACTATACAGGGAACTATGCGATTGCCATCTCTTTACGGAAGAGGCAGCAGTATCTTGCTGTCAAATTAGTTTCAAACTATGGAGCAAAATATCCCTTGCATCAAGAAAATTTGCGGATCTGTCATCTAATGAGCAACAGGTTGAGGGATTTCTAAATAAAACCACAAACAGTCGTGGTCAGCAACAAATGTCCAATTGATGGATTCGGTGTATCTATTAATCTTATGACGTCGGAACCAACAACGGCACATGTAGGCTGATGGTATAATCAATTACGTCATGAATGTCGTCATTAAGTCTGTCATAAACATGTACTACTCCGCCAAGGTGTACGGAATGTATGTCTTCACCATGCGTTGTTGGTTAAGACGTTATATGATTAATAGATTAACTGGATTCATCAATTGGGCATTTGTTGTTGACCACGTATATATGTGCTTTTATTTAGCAATACCTCAACCCGTTGATCATTACATGACAGAAATGCAAATTATCTTGATGCAAGGAATATATTGCTTCATAATTTGAAACTAATTTGACGAAGATAATTCAAATAAATTCACAGACAGATTTCGACTATGACACCAGTATTCAATCCCGTACTACTGATAATATATTCCAGCTGACTTATTTTGAAAACTGTTAAGTCTTAAATAAAGCAGGGATGCGTTTAACGGTTTCATCATTAGATGCATAAGTGATGCAGATTGTAAGTGTCTGCATCTTTTTTAGCAGACTGTTGATTCAAGCCTGTATTGCTTTTTCTCTGCTAGCTCTTCCATGATATGGAGCTTGTGTGGTCACCATGTCCATTACACCACTTATTCTATAGCTCAATCAATCTCCACTAACTCACATTTAGAAACTCACACCATCGCGATCATTGTATGGTTCAACCCAATTTTAACCCGAACTGATTAATCGATGTTTTAGTGCTTTAACAAAATAATTATGCTTTGACAAGCACATCAAATTAGAATAAAATGCATGCCCACGCATTCCCATCTGGTTTGACAACCGTGCTAATGTTTTACTTCTAAGCCTACGTGATTTCTAATAGGATATGCTTAATTAAGGCCATGGACACCAATATTGTTCAGGCTTCAAATATTACCAGAGCGTAATCTTTGAACCGTTACGTCCATGGTGTTAAATTATCGGACAATCTGAGAACTATACTGAGCGTGCAGACCAGAATTCGTTTGGTGTCATCGCGAATCAGATCAGAAAACATATAATAGATCAATTGTGCTAATATATCTCAAAATAACGTCTTAAAGCATCGTCTTTCAAAGCATTGCTGCATCAAATTCTGGCAATCATCTCCAAGATATGTCCGCATTTAACCATCACTCCATATCGACATTCTGAGTAAAATCTCACCAAACGCAGAGGTCTTAATTTACAGTCGTAACTAAATCATGCAAATACACATTGCGATGTAGTTATGGCTTATCTTTAGGTAATAGCTCTATCGGTCAATTGATAAATGTATAGGCTTCATGGAATAAATTGCATCTGCGTTGCAAATCTAGCTTTTCGTGGGATGTTGTATTCACGTAGCAACAGACCGGCGCGTTAATAAATATAAATAGTTTTGAGTCTAATTATACCTAAACTAGCAACGTGTATCAGATACATACTACAACGATGATTTGACAAGTGCGGGCCACCTTGACCAACATTGATACATCATTGCGTCAGTAACCAATGCACCAACAGCCATCCCAATTTACCATCGCGCCCATGTTTCAATCCCATGCACGAACAACCAACTTAAGGTGGCATTGCTCCCATGTGTTAATCTGTATCTACACTAGCAATCACAACATATAATAGTAAGGCATAATTAAATGTGCTCCGAGAAATAGCAATCAATAATGAATGTGTAGTGTGGGTGCGTGTCCATCTAGCGTGCATGTGTGTATGTTCATATAAAGAACAACTAAGAAAAAATATGCATATAACATTAAAAGCATTATTGCACAACTACTGTGAATTAGACGATAAAGCGGAAACCGACATTAAAACATCGTCTGCAACAGCTTCTGGCTAGTAAAACATTGCTAATATGTATTGCATTATCACCGAGAGCGCTGGCTGTTACATTAAATTCATCATTGACCTTTTGTTTGTATTCGGCAAACACTGGTCAACTATCCAGTGCCTGATGTGGTATGCTGACGCCTACAGCCCATTAACACGTGCGCGTAATGCCGTGACGGTAGAGGTAATTCGGTCAGGACATATGGATGTCTCTGTACTATGGAAACAATGCATCAGCTCGTCCCTTGTGGACTCCACATTAAAATAAAAATAAAAATAAAATGATTTGTTCTTCTGGGTCATACATACCACACGCACATTTAGGCACTACATCTATACATAATTAAGCCAATCATGTATAGTAGCATCCGCCGATGCCGCCACGGCGTTTGATAAGGCTGGTGGTGATACCCACCATGAGCACATTCCATACTGCACCATGCCAGAGTTCCTCATATCACGGGCTGACATATGATTGTCCATGCCATGGAGAGACTAATCAACCTTTATTTCTAACCTCCGCCCACCCCCTTTTTATACTTTAGGGAGCAACACCATCCCATGCCAATACAATCTTAATTAACACCAATACACTGTATTGTGAATGCACACCGCTATAGTGCATGCGCCCCCAATACTGATTCGTGATCGGTTCCCCGTAAATGACACGGTGATTTCTGCATAGATATTGTTTCAACTCGTGTTATCATGTATGGGGATGAAACATCACAGTTCTACAAGATCGTAATGCGACATTTAATTCGTGATCGCTGGAATACTCCCAGCTATCGAACCCTCATACTCGAATGCATGCACGTATTCATATTTTCAGGACTATGAAGAAACTATTTTCGGGCAGTACTCGCACACACTACATCGTCACTACCACCACAATTACACATTACCCACACCAACCACATACTCGGCATTACGGAAATACTATAAACTACCAAGCCGTTTACAATATCTAAATCTCTCTCTCTCTCTCTCTCTCTCTCTCTCTCTCTCTCTCTCTCTCTCTCTCTCTCTCTCTCTCGCTCTCTATATCTCTCTCTCTCTCTCTCTCTCTCTCAATGACTACACTTACGACACTTATTTCTTGACAAGGAACTCGCCGACAGCCACGGGCACTGTCTCGTTTACAGTCGCATTAACCAAATCGGGTCTAAGTCGTTATTATGTCTGGGTTATGCCCAAGGAAGACACAGTACCGTCTCTCCCGACACACCACGGTCCTCGCTGCTCCCATGCTCAGTAATCTAAATAGAGTACATATAAAACGCGATATCACCTCCTCTCATCTCATTATCCAGGAACTACGCCTCCTCCAGCCCCTAACGCTCACACATCCTACTAAAACACTTCATTCTCTGCCCAGCGCTTAGTGATTTCTGAACAACATTGACCGCTTGACATCACGAAGGAAGCAGAGATTCGTGACAAGACGCGTGTTCACGTTGTATTATCAGCGGCAGTAATGACAATCCTACTGTTAGTCTGTTTATGAGGTCTCATTTCCTTAATATATTGAGATTAGGAACGGCCAACGACAGTCAGTTGATAGAACCACACCTCGCAAATCTTTGAATCTGCTCCAGGCGGAAATTTAAATGTGCTGTCTTGTTACACCCATATCCTTTCATTAGCTTGTCAAGTTAATACGTGTAGCCGACGATGTTTTAAAATGTGGTGCGCAAGGCTGATATTGCTCTAGCTTTGGGTGATGTTCTCAAAGAAATCGGTTCCGAGGGCATTACATAAGATCTATATTTGAATCTGTTATTAGACGACGATGACAACGAAGACAGCTGGAATACGACGACGACGATGACGACGACGACGACGACCACCACCACCACTACAGCCAACACGGCCACGACCATGACGACCGCAATCACGGCGGCGGCAGTGGCGAGGCCGGCAGCAGCAGTAGCAGCCGAACCAATATTGTCAAAGCATCCGTTGATTTGATATTTAATGATCACTAAATACGTTCTCTTCAAAGAAAAAGAATCAAGTTAGATGGGGACTGGAGTAATGTTATTCGTCGGTATATGCAGCTAGAATAATAGCCACAGTACCGGCAGGTGTTGGGGAGCACTAGAGACCACACGATGAGCTACCCTCCGACTCAACATAATAAAATGTTAAATCAGGTTTCTTCCTTTTATTTGAGCGCGCTGGTTATGTAGATAGACGTAATCGAATACTCGGAGGGGAAAATACAAAGAAAACGCATTGGGCAAAGTAATATTTTGCCATAACGCGCGTACTGATTCATCACTACCGAAATTGGTCCGAAATTGTAGACGTGTCTGTCCAGTTATTCAATAGTAATAATCATAATAAGTACACTCGTCTGGTTTAGCAAACTATATGAAATTAGATTCGATGAATTGTTGTTATATGTGTTGAAAATTGAGAAACATGCACCTTATGCTGCTAATAACCACCTTAAAGGTGAACATGATTTAATTACCCAGTAGATGTATATTCCATGTATATATGTAGCCTCTTGATCCGTTTGCCAATAATCTGAGCGAACGTCCATGTTGACTTTACATTTACATTAGTTCATTGTAATAATCATAGTGAGCTTACCATTAGAGCACACGGTGGACCTTTTCCATTGTTAGTTATGCTCCGCCAATCTCTAGATAGGCTCCACCCACACCTCGCCCGTGTTGAGAACAATACACCTCTGAACTCTCTAACTATTAATTTCCAGAAAAATATACAAGTAAGCTATTGCATATTTTGTTGCTGCCCATGCCAATCAAATTAGTATCAAAATATTCAACAGTATGTTTATTAAATGGTAGGACATACCATTCGTACAACGTGTTAAACTATTAAGAGTTAAAGACGGGCCAAATATAAGCATTTATGACGTAATGCTTATGACGTCATTATACATGCCACTTATCTAATTATGACGTCATATGGCGCCAGATTGATAGATGAATACTCTGGAAAGGTGAGGTGAGGATGTATCAATGTTTAGAAAGTGCAGGGCGCTAAGCAATGCTTCTGACACTTCTACTCGTAAGTGGCATTGCCGAACAGATTCCATGAGGCATAACAGAATGTATTTGTAAATCAACATACATCATTGCTTGTCGAGGAATCGATGTGTCCAATCTGTCAGTCTATTATAATTATGACGTCATAATCAATTGCATCACATGTATGCTTGTGTTACAATCAACATGCGTAATGAATGACGTGTCTCGCTACATCATGGCCACTGAAGACTCAGCCAGGTGTACGAATTTGCCTTTCCTGTTTAATAAACAGGATGTTGACTATTTTAAAAGTTATTTGACTGAGCGCAGCAAGGGCACCCAGCCAATTTATTTTCAAATTCTGTAAAGGCCTACCTGTAACGTTATGTCGAGATTAAGATTCTAGGAATTGAAGATTCGATCGATTCCACCATGAGCAACGTCTGGACGGAGTTTGGTTAGAATTGGACGGGGTATAGCTTGAAACGGGTCACTTTATAGGAACAGGTATGTGAATACTACGATAACAATGATCACTAGGACGATGTTATGCTAACAATTAGCATTGTATGCGCTTTGTAATGCATCCATCGAATTACGAGGTTTGATTATATGGAATGTAGGGAAGCTTTTAGTTTTCTAAATAGCATAGGAGAATCCAGCCAGGCTTCCAAACCGATGAAATGTAATCCAGTACCGATTTCTTGCCATATTACGTATTTATATAATACATCCTCTTCAGCAATCCCTGTTGTGTCATTAATACGCGGGTGTTCAGCGCGGCGAATATTCGTTTCAAGTGTGTGGGTATTATTATATTTCCTACTGAATGAAATTTGGTTCAATGTTTATATAAGAATGACTTGTCATATCACAGTATTCACCATGGAATGTTCTGGACGGTGAGCACACGCTCCACACCGCCACATATAACCATAGTTGTGGAAATTTAATTTGCCCAGGTTGACAGAGAGACGGATTAGGTCTCCTCTTGATTATTCATAAGAATCAAATGTGGACCAGCATTACAGTTGCGTTCTTGCATAGCTATAACATATCTGTCGGGTTATCGAACAGACTTGTATTTTCTGCATTTAGTGAGAGATTATAAGGATTAGACAGGTCTGCATGCGGCCTACTGTCAGCGTGAGATGAACAGGATTAAAGGCACATATTACATGTGCAGAGGTTGATAAATACCAGACACATCTAGAATGCATTATGCGACTATAACATCATGATTATCATCTATGTCTCACTAATGTTGTTACGCAGATGTGATTGCGAATCGAGTGGATAATAACTAATGTTTGTGAGGCTTGCTACCATTTCGTATCTAATTTATCACACGAGCTGTAACCTTTACCATTCTGATATCAAAATTTAGGTTTTCAAATTAAAGTAGAAGAGGAACTGATGTTTATTTTACAACAAATTTGTTGGATGATGATGCTGTCGTAGACAGCAACATCTGCCACCAAAATTGTCGAAAAATGCCCAGTAGTTTCTTTGCTATTGACACCGTAAAAGATAGACTATTGACATCAGTGTGCTAAGTGTTAACTAATTGAATATGTAATATTGCTAAAATAGTGTGTTAAATTTTATACGACGTGAGTTTGAGACACAATTTATCACACGAGCTAATATGTATAAGAGCCACACCGATTCTGGCCATTTCTAGCAACTTTAGCTGTATATACCTATTCTTGTTATTCGCTATAGAACAAGCCATATATGCCGTCCTTCTGCGTGACAGGTGTGTCTGTTAGTACAATCAATATTATTGAGTTAAAATGGCGCAGCAATGTATGCGTGCGTGCCTGCGTACGTACGTACATGTGTGCGTGCGTGTGTGTGTGTGTGTGTGTGTGTGTGTGTGTGTGTGTGTGTGTGTGTGTTTGCGTGTGCGCGTGCGTGCGTGCGTGCGTGCGTGCATGCGAGCGAGCACGTGCATACGTGTGTGTGCGCGCGCGTGTGTGTGATTTGATGAACACTTTCAGGCAACTATAGAGGAATCCGGTTTATCGTTCAATTATATTACTTCATAATTAGCAACGTCATATGTTAGGTGACGTCATAATCAATTACAGTATGAATAAGTCCGTCATAAGTTCTTAATAGTCCGTTAAGTTGTAAGAATTGTAGTGCTTACTGCTTAACAAACATGTGTTGACTATTTTGAAACTAATTTCATAGGCGGCAACATCATCTAGTTAAATTAATCTCAAAATATTCCACAGCATATCGTTTTCTGGTAATTGAGATTTAGAGAATGCAGTGCTCGATCGATCCCAGAATGGGCGACGCGTCGCTGGAGCATAGCTAGAGATGGGCGGGACATAGCTCACACCGGATTCCTCCATTGCATTTGCATACCGAATATCGGCAATGTATTATTGAATCTTCGAAGATACATTGCGTCGGCGCCATTTTATTGGGAACCTGTGTGTTCGTGTTTTCTTACAATTGAGCTGTGCAGTGAGACCAAATTAAGCATTTCACACGGGTGTTGGTGTATATGCTATATGGTCTTATATTTCGTCATTCGACTTGTAATAACTATTATGCAATGGTATATACAAACGTCTTGATGTAATGAAAGGTAACCGGACACATAATCGGCCATCTGGACGTGGTCACTAACAGCCAGGTATGACATGGTATCTGATGTAAGCTAATGGGACAGGTGTCCTCGAAAGCAAGTGCCGCTATGGAATGCATTGCATGTATCTCACTAACTTTGATCCCCATGGCATTGTTGGGCCATTTTATAATGTGCTAATGCTTCAATAAGCGCGGTACAAATACGAGTGGGTACTTTGCGCATCGGATTCTCCTTTCAGCGTGTGCTTAATGGACTGGCAACGCTATATAGAAATGTTTTTTCTGTTGCCATGTGGTCATCCTTGTTTACCAAATTACCGTAGAACTTTAGATGCATTACGCAATGTGGCCCAATCAATGCTATATTATTTGGATAGAATATTACCAGGGCGAATATTGCCGAACTTCAATCTGATAAAAGATGTTTTGAGCCGGGAGTAAACCCGCTATTTGTCCCAACTACCTGTGAATAGTCGCCAGAATTGGCTGATGATTATCACGTAAGGTCCGCTTGTCCGATCGATATAAACAGAAGATTGATGGCACAGACATTAGCAAAATAGTGATGCAATCCGGCAACAAATCTGCTGCCAAAAGTCACATCTCATGAAACTGCAGCCAAATCCACGTGTTTTATTTTAAATTCATGGAATGAGAACCACAACGGAGGAACCCATTTTTAGCTATGACCTGCCCATAGCTAGCTATGCCCCAGCCACTTTGTGCATGTCTGTAATTGATATGAATGTTCACGATAACTATACAGATGCGTGGTGTGGTTGATCTGGAGTGACGCCATATTGAAGTGACGCCTAATGCCTAATTAGCTCGCTGGTGGGAACACGGCCTTCAGTTGTGGAGTTGAATTATGGACACGGGTCAATATTTCGGCTTTGCATTTGTTGAAATGTATTGTCTTGTGCGGGATCGCGGTGTGTTGAGATGTATTTCGTTTCGTCGCATTGTGGCGTGTGGTGTAGTTCTGCGAAACTGTGCAGGTTTGGCGGTTCATTTTCTGGCATTATGGTGCGGGTATGTGCCTTGAATAATAGCATGCACATCGCAAACAACAATCTACTAAGAGGAGTACACACTTGTCTAAACAGTCTCTCCCTCTCTCTCTCTCTCTCTCCCCTCTCTCTCTCTCTCTCTCTCGCTCTCCCTTTCTCTCTCTCTCTCCCGCTCTCTCCTCCCGCCCTCCCGACCTCCCTCCCCTCTCTCCCTCTCTCTCTCTCTCTCTGCCTCCCTCCCTCCCTCCCTCCCTCTCTCTCTCGCTCTCTCTCTCCCCCTCGCTCTCTCTCCCTCGCTCTCTCTCTCTCTCTCTCTCTCTCTCTTACTCTCTCTCTCTCTCTCTCTCTCTCTCCCATCATTGCTAGTTAATTGCATATGGAAAGGAGCTGAGTAAGTTGAAAGATCTTGTACCCAATCCCTTTGTAAAAAGACTGCAATAAAATATGTTTAAATCAAATACATATACGCTGGTGAACCTAATTTGACTGGGAACTTGTGTTGGCCTTGACACAAATACCTCGCAGCCATATTCATTAAAAATATGTAACAGAGTGTTTAGTAAATTATATATTAATCAAAGACATACAATATAAATATGACTACAGATACAAGTATGCGTTCAGCCCATACAATGTGTACGCAGCTGCACCAACGTTCGAATCCACTTTGATATACTCCGGCGAAGTCACCGACCTGGTCTCGGATGAGGCATAGAATAACATTGGATAGGATCTTCCGTATGCTATTGAGGCGCACAACTGGACGCAGGCAGATTGGCTTCTTGGGCGTGGGAAGAGCGATATCGGTGCGTTGGCCTAGAACATCGATGGGGGGGGGGGTGCATCAAAACTGACTTGATCAGGCACGTGATCGGTCTTGAAAGAATGTCCCTTGCATATTTGAATAGCTCATTGCTCATACCACCATGTCCAGATGGACGCCCATCTTCCAGGGCTTTAAGTGCCTTCTGAACGGCTGTTGTTTTAGTTGATGTTAGTAATTGCCTGCGGTCTTCTTAGAACGGGTACATGGGGTTAGTGAACTGCTCCTTGAACCATTCTGGAATTGCAGGTACTCGCGCTGCCTGAAACAGTTTGTGGTAGTCATCAGTGGCAGTGCTTTCATATGCGTGTTGAAGATCGTTTAAGCGTTCGCTAATGTGGCGCAGAATGTTATTGCGTTCCCGGCGTAGTTTGGCACGGTCTTCACTTTGGCCACTTTGATAGATACGCAGCCGTATCACTTTCTGCTCTGCTGATATTTTCACTACTACAGGGTCGTCAGTATATCTAGTTCGGTTGTTCTTTAGGTCTCCTATGGTGCTTGGAGCTGATGATTCCATAGATTTCAGTATTTTGGTTCGGGATTCGTAGCTGGCGTTGATATTAGCTATTTGGGCTGGTGAGCTTGGGTATGTTGTAGGTTGTAGGTTACACTGCCCTCTTGCTTGGTATGGCGTTTAAACATTAGGTAGAGATTGGCCATCTGAAGGCGTGTAATGACTGGCTATGGTCAGAATTGCGGCCTGCGAAGTAGGGGATTTGCTTATGTTTTGCATCACGAAGTGCTTACCTGAATACATTTTTGTGTCCATAACTCTGAGGTGCAAGAAGGAAGATTCATCAGATTTAGTACACGCCATCATAATACAAGAGTTCATAAGGGTTTGCAGTTTGAGGTCAACCGATCAAATATCTATGTCACGGGTGTCACTACGCGCATTGCTAAGACAGAGCACACGATGCGTGAGTCAGCATCTCATTGGAGTGAATTCTAGTCAGACCTGGGGTCAAATGCAAATGCATGTGCATGCAAATGTATTTAAATACTTTTTTCAAGCATTTTCCTCTGCATCTGCTTTTGAAGATTTCAAACCTCAAATATTTGCATTTGCATTTAAATACTTTTATTATTTGAAATTTCAAATAGTTTTTAAATGCTTTTTAAATACTTTTCATATAATCTATATATAGACAGTAGTCCAAGTAAAGTAAATTAAAAAAAATCCAAGATCTTATTAAATCATAAGTAATTTGGTCTGCTTTCCTGAAACCTCTTTGAACACTAAAATATCACCTTCCCAAGATCAAATCCATTTCCTATGTGAACTGCTGTACTTTCTGGAAATAAATTTGCTTTAAGCTGTTGGTGTCATGCGAGTAACAGATCATAAAACATTCATGTCATTGTAAAATGTGCACCATACTTTATTCTACCAAACCTGTAGCAATGATATTTGTCATTAATGTGATAAGGGTTAATATAATAGCTATACTATGCGTCAGTTTGTGAAATCATAATCAAACGCACCAATATTAAATGTAATCTTTAATTGAAAATATAGGTACATTTTCTATATTTCGTTTTCATACTGAAATATGTATGTAATGTGTTAAATTGTGCATGCCTGAGATGTTTTGAATTCCCACTAAGCAATGGATCGAAAATCAAACCAAAGGGGAAACTTGCTGAATAGACAAGTTGACTGGAAGCCAGTGGTGCGTTAGGCAGCAGAAACTACCCTGCACGTGTGCATGTGTATGTACAGAAGTGTTTGTCTATTTGATCAAATGCTTGTTAATTGCATGTAAGCATATACCAGCGTGCGAGTATACGTGGTCAGGTCTTTGTGGGAGAATAATAGAAAACAGACGGGTTGTGTTGAAAAAATACAATTACACTCCAGGTGGATGCATTAATTTAAACAGTGCTTAACTGTTCAACGCATGCAACTAATTTGCATGCTGCAAGAAATATTATGTTGGATATTGTGAAAGTAATTTATCTAGAAGCTATTACTGCCTACGGCAGCAACATATGAATGTCAAATTATTTTCAAAAGAGTCAACTGCTTTCCTGTGTAGTTGCCTTCAAACTGGGATTTAAATTACTCCATCATTAAAAGGGTTAATTGCGTAGATTTTACCATAGCAATAATTGCTCATAAAGATGGTACATTTGAAAATGTCATGCTTCCTGTGGCCGAAATTAGTTTCTGTCAAGTAATTTTCAAATTAAGCGACACAATTTTAATTACAAGAAGATATACAGTTTCTTTACCATTTCACAGATGAAACTGGCTTTTAAATCTCAATTTGAATGCAACCTTACAGGAAAAATACTGAATATTTGTGGACTTAATTTGAATGGAAGCCGTTGTTGTCTTAGGTAGCAGCAGCTTCCTGGCAAATTAATTTCAAAATAGCTAAAGGCTTCGAGTTGAAAAGGTTAAACATGATTTCACAATGAAAGTAAACATAAAAAGGGTTACACATAGGTGGTATAATGTGAGTATAATGGAGGGATGACAAGTGTGCGATTAGAGGTCGCCAGGGTGTCTTTGTAGGAAAATGAATAGAACAGGTAAATCTATAGGTGGTATCATAGCAATAAAGGGAGATTTGTGGATTTAAGGAAAGGACCAGAGAACTAACAAATGCTCTTAAATGATAGATTTGGATAATAATCAACCTATAGCCAGCAGTAAAATAGAGAAATAAATCGGAATAATGCGAAAAAAGCAAATATCTACCATTTATGTCACTCTGGCGGGAACCAATTAGTGACGCAGGTGGGGGTGTGCGCTCTGGTATATGTCGAGCGAATAAATAATACCAGCTGGTATACTCTACACAATCTAACACAACAATCACGCATCCAGCGCAGTCAGTAACAGCATCAATTGCATCGATTAGCCCAGAGCCGTCTGTGAGTTATGCTCAGAGTCAATTAGTTGGTAATACAATATCTATGACAGCACGCCCGCATTATATAAATACATTACACGGACATGGATCTGGAACACAGCCACCACTTTCCCAAACATCGACCCATTACAATGCACCATAAGCAGCCATGCCTTATCAACCAGGTATGGTGGTCCAAAGAGTGAGTCAATATCAGTATCAACAACAGCCCGGGCAGCGTCCACAGCATGCACAGCAACTCAGTCCACAGTTCGAATAGCATCAACAGCTGACTGGCCAACTAAATCCCGGTCACCGTGCCCATATAGGAAAACCTATGCCAGACATGATGCTGCAAAGTGTATTAAGACAGCTGCATCTGAGAAATACTGAGATGAATGACGTCAGCGAGATGCAGGGTAGGATGTGCGAACTGCAATGAAGGATGTGTGACATTTTGACACGACTAGAAAATATCGAACATTCCGTGAAACACATGGCTTCAGTAGCCGACCGAATGGAGACTCGGTTTCACGCCGTCGAAGGTAAAACAGACCAATGTAAATCCCGTATATTGTCTCAGCACCAGGATATGGAAGTCATAAAGCAGGAGATAACACAGTTACGAGAGGAGAATCTTCTCATCAAGCAGGCATCGATGGCTAACCAGAGACATGACATAGACCGGATAATAGACCACCAGTACCGGTCCATGAAATACAACCTGTTATTTTTAGGTATAAACGAAGAAGATAATGAAAATGTGTATGGTGTTTTAGAAAACCTTATAAACACTCAGCTGAGGCTAGGAGAGAAAATAACATTCCAAAACATCCATCGGGTCGGGAGAAAATACCCCAATAATGACAGACCACGGCCTATCATAGGAAGATTTCTCCTATGCGACGATCACGAGCGAGTACGAAAAGCTGCTTATGATAATCTCCGGGGAACTCGATTCAACGTGGTGCAACAATATCCACTAGAAATTAGAGAACAGCGCAAGCAGTTAGTTCCAGTTATGATGGAGGCAAGATGTAACACTCACACAGCCAGACTTGTGTATAATCAGCTTTTTATTAACGGACAGAGGTACGAGCCTGAACATTCTCCGAACGCTGGCACGGGAGCGCACGTGCTACAGCGTAATACAGCCCCCGGAAATGTGTGGCGAGATCAGGCCAGTTACAGATCGGGGTAACACACCAATCAAACCTAGCTGCTTCTATCACCAGAGGCGGTTACCTCCCTATGAACAATGAGAACAATTGCACATACATGTGCATTGCAAAATACCGACACATAGAAACGATGATGATGGTGATGATGGTGATGATGATGATGGTTTTGTAATAATAATAATAATAATAATAAAAATAATAATAATAATGAACATCAACATCAACATCGCGGCCATCATCATCTTCATCATCATCATCATCATCATCATCATCATCATCATCATCATCATCGTTCCCATTATTACCCTCATAACCATGAAGAAACATATGATAGCGGATATGAAAGCTGCGAGTTTTAACTTCTTAAAAATAAAATTACCGTAAATGTTGCTGTTGCCACTGTTACTGCGGCTAATGCTGCTGCAATTGCTCCCATTTATACTGCTGCTGTTGGTGCTGCTGCTTCTGCTGTTGCTACTACTAATACTGCCACTACTACTACTACTACTACTACTACTACTACTACTACTACTACTACTACTACTACTACTACTACTACTACTACTACTAGTATATTATTATTACCAGTTAATGAATTAACCCGGGTAATTTTTATCTACCTGACAAAACGCGAGCATTTAAAAACACAAGTTTTGTCGGCTGTGCGGCGAACAATCGTAAATATCTTAACTGCCAGTAGAATTCCAATTTACTTTGAATGGCAATTTCCAAAAGTATCCGTGATTGCTTAGACTAATTTAAAGATAAGTAAAACCAAATAAAGCTGCTACTCAAAAGTCAAAACCTATTTACTTTGGGATAAGGATTAGAAAATTATCCAGGATCGTTTGTGTTAATTAAATACTATACTTTTATGCCTGCTTTCCGCTAACGCATTATAAGCTTTCCAACACAAACTAATATACGGCTGGCCATTTTAAAAACGGAATGACTGGAAGCAGCAGTTCCCCAAGGCAGCAACAGCTTCCAGTCAAAAGACTTCCGTCTTTAACTCTTTGAACTAGAATGGCCAAAAATTAAAACTCATTTTCACTTTATTAAGTATTCAATTGAAAATTTGAAACAAATCTAACTGGAAATTGTTCCCGTCCAATTAGTTTCAAAACATCCAACAGCTTACCTGTACGATGAAAGTGAGATCGGAGGTCAAAGGAAAACATGTTAATTTGGATTAAAAATCTATTATTTAAAAATTGTCCTCGATGATCAACATTAAATATGTTAAATGCAAAGACAAATGTAATGACAACCACAAGACATACACGCTAATCTTACAGCTGACGTTGATAATGGCATAGGTTTAATAAGCACATATTGATTATCAACAGAGACAAATTTACCTCTGCACCATACATTTTTAAAAATCCAAATTTTCTTTGCTCTGACAAATTTTGCGTACTCCCCCTTAATGCTGCGTGACCATGACGCATAGAATATGGCTTTCAATGCCTTTAGGTGATCTATTGTCAGGCTAGTCATATTATTTTGAAACAAAGAGCATCTGTAACGCCAAATGTTCCAAATACCAATGCTCAAGCAAAACAAAATAACGAGCTTATCATTTTTACGTATGCAATCATTTCCCAGATCATGGAATAACATTTTCCTAGCCGTTCTTGGTACCATTAGATGAACTATAAGGTTCTCCACAACAGCCCAGAACTGCGACACGACACGACACTCAGTAAATAGATGGGCAATAGTCTCTTCTGAGTTCATACAGAACATACATTTATTATCGCAGTCACTGCATAATTTGGCTTTCACCATAAGATGTTTTACCCAAAGTCTCCTATGGATTAATCTCCACACAACATCTCTTGCCTGGTTTGGAATATGCGGCAAATGTTTATTCTGCCATATCACGTCCCAGTTCACAATACCGAATTCATATTGCTCCCAAGCAGTAATGCTCTTGGGAGGTTTAGCCCGCCTTTCCAAGAGTTATTTATATCACGCGTTTGCTGTCATATTGCATGAATATTCGTTGTCATTATACACGATTTTTTATTTCATATCGTTATTACTATTACGTGTGCTGCATAGGGAGAACCATTCTTTTGGTACAGCTGCTTGAATCCTATCTACAAGACGCTTTGCATCTATTGGCCGCTGATTAGTGATAACACTGATCTCACTTAATCTCTTCCATTTCCTAGTAATGGGGTCAACAATATCACAAACATTTTAAATTCCTTTCCGTGCCATGGATGGGTAATATAAAACTTTGTCTTGATAACGGAGTTGGTCATTGCCGCACAGATTAACATTTAAAACAGATTCCCCGCATGATGGAGGGACTTTTTTCAACTCCAAGACACTGGAGGAACGTGCCTGTAGTTAAGCGGAGGGTCAGTTGCACAAAAGAAACTTCTCACAGAAAATGGCTCTATAAATCGTTCTATTTGTGTTCTTGATACCATTGCCCACTGGTTGTTAGAATAAAGCAGATCAATAAAACATTTGAAGAGTAATGACATGCTCTTAGATCTAACATTACCTAAATTAAGACCCCCTTAAAAATTATGATTGCTGCAAACATCCATAGACACCAGGTATGTTTTACCTTCCCACAAAATATCTGAAACGATGTTATTAATTTCCTTTTCAACATGCTGTGGCACATAAATTACGAATGCTGTACACCAAAATTTTGATAAAATTAGCGTATTTATGACCAAAATCCTACCAAAAATGGTTAAATGGCGATGTTTCCAAGCATTAACTGTTTTATTCATCTTAGATATTCTTCCTTCCCAATTAAGTGCCAATTAAGTGCCTCATCTCTTGTGCGACTAAAGTGGATGTCTAGGATCTTAATGGAATCATTTGTCCACTGAAGACCAAGCGGTTTATCACATCTATTACTCCACTGTCTTAAAAACAAACCAACTGATTTATTTGTATTAATTCTTAGACCAGATGCTTCTTGAAAATCTGCTTAAATGTTATCAAGTTGATTAAAGTCATTTTCGTTGCCAGCAAACACAGCTGTATCATCACAATACTGTGATACCTTTATGGGTTTATCAAGGCCTTAAATGCATATGCCTTCACAACCTGAATCTTCTCTAATCGTTTATCCTAATGATGCCATTGCATTTATAAACAGCAGTGGTGATAACGAACATCCTTGTCGAACACCACGTTCTAAAATAATGGGTTGACTTACATGATTATTTATCAAGTACCTACTACTAATATTGTTATACACGTTACGTACCCATTTGATAAAATTAGGGCCCAGGTCAATACGTTCGAGTGATTTAAAGAGAAAATCCCATTCCAATCCGTCAAATGCTTTTTCATTATCTAGACCGATAACTGCTCCTGGAATGTCGTCTTTCCCAATTAATTGAATAGTATCCCTAATTAAAAATGTATTTGTTAGAATATAACGGTCTGGTATAGAGCATGTTTGAGCAGTGTCAATTACCTCAGCTATAATACTACTAGGTCGGCTGGCAAGTGTTTTTGAAATGATTTTATAATCAACGCATAGAAGGGAGATGGGCCTGTAATTTCCTAGATTTTCACGACTGCCCTTTTTGAATTTTAGTCGCACATATGCCTGTGACATCGTAGATGGTAGTTTCCCTTGAGCGAAAATAGTATTAACCACATGAGTAAATTCGGGTCCAATTAGATTCCCAAACGTTTGATAAAATTCAACAGTCAGACGATCTCCTCCTGGCGCCTTGCCTCGTTTCATTTTATTCAGCGAGGCGGTCAAGTCACCTAATGTTAACTGGTGTTCACAAAAATCCATACTGCCATCTAAAAATGTATCCTTGATATTGGCTAGCATTTGTGATGCTTTCGTATCATCATTACCATCTGATTTATATAACGATTGATAAAAGTCTTCAACCGCTCTCATGATTTCACACTGGGATGTACAATTCTGGCCATTTTGCATTAAACTCCTAATCAATTTTTCACCACCTCTAGATTTTTCGAAATTATAGAAAAATTATGTTGGCTTCTCGCCTTCAACATACATTTGTGTTCTACTTCTGGTTATCGCTCCCTCTGCTTTATATTTATCTATTTCCAAAAGTCTGCCTCTTATCTCGTTTAGATGTCCAGTAAACTGAGTATCACCATTTTCAACTCTAAGGCTAAGCAAAGTTAATGTACGTTCACGTCTTTTCTTCTCTTTGCGCATGCTTTGTGCTTTCCTGATAGCATATTGTTTTGAGATATGCGCAAACCCTGTTTTAACACCTTCCCACCAAGATATTATTTTGTCATGGGAATGTTTATTTCGTAGATTGAATTGCTAAAAAAAAATATTCACACACCGGTGATACTCAATGCCATTCAAAAGGGAGTTGTTGAATTTCCAGAAACCTGGACCACGTTTAACCCAATTAGCATGATCAAGTGTTATGTGAAATATGCTATGATCAGAGAATGTGATAGGATAGACACCTGCATTTACCAGACTTCCTTTTGGAGCTCTACGACTATTTATGCTGTCTATGCGAGAGGCAATATGACCATTACTTGAATGTCATGTAAAATCACGCCTATAGTGAGATGTATCCCCATAACTGGCAAGCGAACTTCTGTCTCGCACTCCATCGATAACACAATTGAAGTCGCCGCCCATGATAATGTTATCAGAATTATCATGAACTATAAATGCAGATCTCTGTGAATGATATGCGGGAGCATAAATAGACAGTAGGGTACATTCTGACCCCGCCATGTCAAAGTTTACTTTAACACATCGTCCATTATCATCAGACGCAGAAGAAGTGATATTTATACAACTGAGGCATTTAGGAAGAAATAAAATTGCAACTCCAGCACTCGGTTCAGTGGCAATCGAGTAAAACAGTTCACCATTCGTTAACTGTTTGAACCTTCCGATAGCTTCAATGCTTTGCAACTTTGTCTCCTGAAGTAGCACAATGTTAACATTTCTGTTTTTCAATTCTTCCAATAGAACACGTTGTTTGATTTCGTCATGTAACCCTCTGCAATTTAGTGTGCAAATTAGCATTAGCAGGTAAATGGTATTGAAAACCGCCATCTTTATGTTTTGGGTTTTTTGCTCGAGTTTATCTTTGCCCATCTGTTCAATTTATGATTGAATTCGGATGTACTTAATTCAATTGTTGTTAGATGTCGGTATTTAGAAATATCTGACTCAGTGCGCAGATGCCGATAACGCACCCCCTTGTTAGTTGCATAGGGAACTAACACTTTCCCCTTCTCAGACTGATACATGACCATCTCAGAATTTTGAGAAGCCTGTGTACTAACAGATATATCCGACTCGGCAACAGATACACTATCATCAAATTCAAATGGCATATCATGTTCACCACCCTCACCAACTTCAGATTGAGAATTTGAGCTAGATTGATCCATCTGTCGCTTCACTCGGCTAACATTTTCTGATTTGTCATCAAATCTATCCTTAGCCCTCATCACCTCTGATGAGCTAGGTAGAGTACTCATGTCTAAAGGCGAGTCGCTCGTACTCTCAGTGGACTGAGATCTGAATTTTGTTTCACCTGGCGCTATGCTCTCTGCATCGGAAAACTGTTCCTCATTTTTTCCTGAAGGTGTCATCACCAAACTGCTCTCTAGTACTTCAATTGCGTCAATATCTACTATCCTAAGCGGTTTAGGTGGCTGGTGGACGTCTACTACAACCCGTTTCTCAGCAACGTCATTCATCTCCCTTTCGCCTGCTATAAGCCTCTTGTGTCTTGGG
Organism: Chaetoderma sp. LZ-2023a; assembly: GCA_034401795.1. Lineage (NCBI taxonomy): Eukaryota > Metazoa > Mollusca > Caudofoveata > Chaetodermatida > Chaetodermatidae > Chaetoderma > Chaetoderma sp. LZ-2023a. The sequence continues at coordinate 52,627,221 of CM067360.1, forward strand.
CGATTGTCTACAGCGTGATCTATAATGATCACCAGACCCACATATCAAACATGTGTCTTTATAGGGGCAAGCACTAGCCAGGTGATCAGTACTAGTGCAAATTCGGCACGTTTTAATTTGACCTCTGTACGAAACAGGTAGAACAAATTTGTTCTCAATTGCCAGCGTGTTTGGAATCGTTTTTTCAAAATTGTTCATCCAAACCCGTCTAACCCCGGTTTCTAGGATCCTATCAAACTGGTAGGTTTCATTTTCAATATTGATAACCAGGCCAAATTTCGCCATTTCAGCAGTAATTCGCTCATTTGGAATTTCTAAAGGCGCTTTCAGTTTAACCAAAAGTTTGTCATGGTCTATTTCCTTAACTTTACACATCTCCCCATTCACAACACGTCCATCTTCCAATAATTTATCTTTAATTTGTTCGATGCTTAAGGTCACGTGCCATACATTCCTTTTAATATTAATTAGTCCCTTCAAAACTTGAGGACCTGATCCGACAACATCTTTTAAACCATGATAGACGTCAATCGCTCCTGAATTCCAACCAGGCGTTGTCAAGCGAAGGCTCAGTGTCTGCTCATATACGCTTGACATGATTTACTGCATGAGGTCACGGCGACACAGGCAATATGCGCAATATAAAGCCTCTAGAACAAAGGCTAACCAACGAGTGAAAAGTGCTGAGAAGCCCAGGCAGATCTGATTTCGGCCAACAGTAAAAGTGCCGACAGGAACACACATAAAGAGGGGAAAACCTCCCAATTAAAGGTGGACAAGAAAGAATAGAACAAGCAAGGCCGAAAGCGCGACGGCAGCAAACAATGGCTAGCTCTGTAAAACAGCCGGCCGTGATATTGAAAACTTTCGCCGACCAATACAACCTCCAACAGCAAAATTTGAAAAAATCACTTATAACAAAACCAACGTATGTACACTTATATAGAACCAAGCAAAAAATAAATCATATAGGCTTATCTGATCAACGTGACAAAATTCCATTCATTCTGACCTATAATCGGAAAAACGTTGAAATTTCCAAAATCTTGAAAGATGAGTATCAAAACCTACAGGAGAAACTGAAACAACCCTTTAACAAGCGCCCAGTAATTGCGTTTAAGAAAAATCCGAATCTACGTAACATCTTGGTAAAAGCAAAACTCAAATAGCTATCCAGAATATCCATCTCAATCATTCAACATTAACCCTTGCATGATGGTCATCCAAAAACGGTCAATTTAGTGATCTTGGGCAATGTCCATTTGCCGGCGGGGATTGGAGTATTTTTGAAAATTTACCGCTGTAATGACTGGCTCGGGAACCGAGACAGTCGTTCCAGTGGCATATTCTCGGGAATGACCTTGTCTGTGCCTGCAAATGTACGTTAAATAAGTAAGCGAATATTTGGATTTTACTGAACAAATTGAAACAGTAAAGGGTTAACATTAATGCCATATGGCTTTCCTCAAACAAAATGACAAATCTCAGGCAGTAAGATAAACCAAAATATCTTAAATTTTTGAATTTTTTCAATTATTGAAGATTCTGAGCCAGTGCGTTGACAATATTGACTACTACTACTACTACTACTACTACTACTACTACTACTACTACTACTACTACTACTACTACTACTACTACTACTACTACTACTACTACTACTACTAAAGACTAGACTGTATTTTAATAGTGTATATTTTATGTGTGTATATTTTATATCTCTACACTAACTACCGCCATACTGTATTAATTTAAAAAATTATACCCCTCATATGACATCGCAAGGATGGCCTGGGCGTAGTAAAGAAAGCTGCTAAGCCGGTCATATAAACTCAGGTATATTCACGCTAAACTGATTAATCACTACTTCCTGCATGTAAAATAGTGTCTAATCGTAAAACAATTTGACTGAAAGACGTTGTTGACAGAGACAGGAGCTAAATTCAGCTACACGAATTTCAAAATATTCAGTACGCATCATGGTGTGACATTCGAAACCAGCAGGGTATTTTGAAATTATTTTACCGAAACTCGTTGCCTCCACCAAAAACCGTGACTTTCAAATATTATCCTTTCAAAATGATCACTAGTGAATTAACAGTAGCGAGTTAATCTCTCGACAGCAGCGCCTATAGAGAATACTATGCATACCGCTTACGAAACTATATCCTGGTTTGCTTTTGTTATATACGGGTACGCGGTATACCCGCACTCACAGTTGACACACGCCGGAGTACAAGCACCAGCTACATCACGAATTGGTTCCAAGTTAAGGGCTCGCAGATTCGGTAAATGCTTTTTTCTCAAATAATTCCGATTCATTTCCATTTTTACCGCTGGTAGTTTATTTAATATTGACAAAATGTGCTAGTTCCTTTTCTTTAAACTATGCAAATGATGGCGTAACCATTTAATGGAATAAATCAGTCAACATGGTAGACAATGTTTCTTTAAAAATGCCCGTTTGAACACAAGTTGACTGAAAGAGATTTATTTGCAATTGAGAAATTATTTTCAGCGCAATCATTGTCAGACTAAAACAATCTTAGCTCCAAGAATGTGTATACTTTATTTAAATGTTTGCCCCTAGGATATTTATTAACGTAATTAATATCTTGATGCCAAATCTGCCTTGACCACCTGTCTATAATATACAATAAAACATTTGACCATCTAACATAGCAACATCTTCCAGTCAAATTATTTTCAAAATTGTCAACAGCTTTCCTATCCTAAGAGGTCACTTGCCTTAAAGCCCGACCTTTTATTGGCCCCTCTGTTAAATAGTTTGAAAACAATTTGCCGGGATTGTGCCTCAGTTGCATAGCATTTCAAAATCTAAGAAAATAATATATGTATGAAGGAAACTGATCAACATGCCACCAGCTACCTTGAAGAAACTTCGGATTTTGTAAGGTATCTACAGCATAGGGACAATTGAACACTGAATAGGAGCGTTTACTTTCGCTAAGACAGACAATGTTCCACATATATGGCATGCAAAATACTACGTGTCTTCTAAGTTGGTGCTTATTTCCATGCTGTATCTTTCAAAGTAGTCACTCAGATGTGGCAATAAGAGTGGTATCTTGTATAGAGACAACTTTCTCCAATTCACCTTTCAAGAGTGTCTACCCATCATCAGGCCTCGTATGGCGTCATAATCACCTCAGCGCGTGTATGATGACGCCATAATCATTACGTCACAAAGGGTTCCATATAGGCCGTCATCAAATCTCAAATGGTCCCACACGTTGTATGAATTGTATGTCTTTAAAATTCTTTGCCATTTAATAAACATGCTGTTGAATATTTTGAAACTAATTTGACTGGGCGCTGTTGAATATTTTGAAACTAGTTTGACTGGGCGCTGTTGCTACCTTAGACAGCAACAGCACCCAGTCAAATTAGTTTCAAAATATTTAACAGTTTAACAGTGTAGTTGTTTGGGAAATTGATAGTCAGGGTGTCCGGAGATCGATCGATCACAACGCAAGCGAGGTGTGGAGCTTAGCTAGAGATGGGCGGCGCATAGCTAAAACCGGAAAGGTTCATTTGTTCATCCAGATAAGCGATACTGAATAATATACTATGACGTAATGCTTTAATCCCCAAATGTGTTCAAGAAAGCTCACAGACCAAGAGCAGACTATACTTTAAAAAGTACCATTGTTATGACTGTCTCGATTACCGAGCTAGTCATTTCAGTGTTACATTTTCAAGATTTAACTGTTAAACATGTTAAAGGGTTAAGCGAGTACTTCTATTCTCCTGTGGATGGCCTCTTAATACACGTTTGACTGCGTATGGGTATATGCAACTTTTGACCAGTTGCAAATGTATATCTGATATGACGTGTATGGGCATCATATGAATCAAAAGCATTTGAAAGTATTTGTAGTATTTGAAGACTTTGAAATACTTTTAAAAAAGCTATTTGCAAATTGCACTTATATTTGAACACAATTGAAAGTATTTGCAGTTGCATTTGAACCAATGTGAAGTATTTTCATTTGCATTTAAATACTTTTGAGGGTATTTGACCCAATTTATGATTCCACTTTTGATCATAATGTCTGCTACTTGAATGGCAGATTGAAGCCCTACATTAGTTATTCAAGAATCGAGTAACATTTTCTGCAACCGGTTTAACTACGAGTCATAGCTCTCTGTTAACAACGCTTTTCATAGACAACAACAGGTTGTATTTGATTAGGTTCAGAAAATTCAGTAGAATATTTATTAAATTGTAAATGGCTTTTAGCTCTTTGTATGTCAGCTTCAAAAGATTGATTCAATGTGGGAATTATTATGCATGCTTAATAGATGGTGTCAAACGAGTTGAAATTTCATTTCACATTTAGCTTAACGTGGACTTATATATTGCAGTGCTTCGTTAAGATGTTAAGATGCGGTTACTTCCCGACTCCTCGACAATTAGATTTATAATCGCATATACATCAACTTCCAGCAATTAATACGAGTGAGCAAAGCTGCAAGTGAGACAGTCGGGGGGGGGGGCGGTCTCTGTCAATGACCCGCCGTCCCTTCATCAGTTATTCTTCTAACCGCTAAAAACATTGTTTGCAACGCTTAGCACATTAGAGGCAGATTTTAAACTTTACTGGGCAAGATTTAGTAACTTATTATTAGCAGCAGCAGCAGGCGAAGTACCACTAGTAGCAGCGAGCAACAGCAGCAGCAGGAGTAGTAGTAGTAGTAGTAGTAGTAGTAGTAGTAGTAGTAGTAGTAGTAGTAGTAGTAGTAGTAGTAGTAGTAGTATTGCCATTCAATTAATTATGAACCTATCTTATAAATCGCCCAAAATTCGAAGTGACACAGGCGCTTCCATGTGTGTGCTTGCTGGTTGCATTTAGATCACGCATTCTGATTGGTCATGCCTTCAGAAAATATCTGAAGAAATTGAACATGTCTAACTCCTCAGATTCGCCTTTGCTTATCAGACTTCAGATTTGTGGTTTACACAGTCAACTTTTATCGAATTCAACAAATCTGATCAGATTAATCTGATCGTGAAAACCGGCCTTAAGGAGGCGTGCCCACCATAGAGCTGCATACATCTATCACACATATTGGGGCGGGTGTGTGGGGTGGTGGACCGCCACCCATAATCAGTAACAGAGGCAGCAGCGGTAGTAGTAGTAGTAGTAGTAGTAGTAGTAGTAGTAGTAGTAGTAGTAGTGGTAGTAGTAGTAGTAGTAGTAGTAGTAGTAGTAGTAGTAGTAGTAGTAGTAGTAGTGGTAGGAGCAGCAGAAGGATTCTCATAATAATGATAATAATAATAACAAGAATGACAATGGTGATGATTATAGACGAGAATCTAGATATGGTAAATGTTGTTGTTGTTGTTGTTTTCGGTGGTGGTGGTGGTGATGGTGGTGGTGGTGGTGGCGGTGGTGGTGGTGGTGGTGGTGGTGGTGGTGGTGATGGCGGTAGCGGTTGTGGCGCTAGTGGTGGCGGTGGCGGTTGTGGGGGTGGCGGCGTGGTGATGGCGGGTATGATGGTTATATGATTAAACGCACTGGCTCAGGATCTCCCAAGGTTGGGAGATATTTTTTATTTATTATATTGTCTGAGATTTGTTATGTTTGTTTGATAGAGGCGGTATGGTCTATAAAATATGAATAATATATATCATTCATTCTGAAGGTTTGTGAAGAGTTAATTTCGAATTAACCAAGATGTCACGTAGATTGGAGTTTTTCTTAAAGGCTATCACTGGACGCAAATTGAGAGGTTCTTTCATTTTATCCTGCAATTTATGATATTCATCTTTCAAAATTTCAGAAATTTCAACATTTTTTCGATTGTATGTTAAACTGAATGGAATAATTTCACGTTGATCAGCAAGACCAGGGTCCACGTTTATGCCTCTCGGCCATTTTGTTTTCAGTTGCTTAATCCAAAATGATTTTCGAAGTTTTCTTTGTTTATCAGTTTCTTCGGCCGTAGCAGAAAGAGGCAGTTGCTCAATAGGCATAATTTCAATGTGTCTATCGACAGAATGGCCAGGAAGATTGAAATGTTGAGCTACGTTGGTGTCCTCGTCGTGTCTAATATCGCAAAGGTGTCTAGTTGCTCGCCATCTTAAAGGGCATTTTGTTTCACCGACATACTGTTTTTGGCATAATTTGCAAGATATTAAATAGATAACATTTTTAGAATCGCAATCTAAATTAGACTGAAGTTGGAATTTGCTTTTGTTCTGATAACTGACAAATGTTTTCTGATTAGGTAGATAGAGGTCTAATTTACATTTCTGAGATTGTCCTACGCCTATAATCGGACGATTGTGACGAATTTTGGTAGGCTTTTGATCAGCAGCCTTACCAGTAATAGTTTCCAAATCATGTAAAGTTTAGGACTTTATTTTGCGCAAAAATCGTGTTGAATATCCCCTCGGTTTGAGGGCTTTAAATAAGGTGGAACACGCAGATTCAAAATTATTTCTATCACTAGAATTTCGGTGAAATCGGATAATCTAAAATAACTTTAAAAGTATGAGGTGGATGGAAAGATTTCTTATGCAGTAGTTGATGGGAATCAAAGATAAAGAATACTTTGTAATCAAGAAGCCCACTCGTGTTATAATTTACACCTTTGTAGAGAGTAACGTCCAAAAAGTCTACAGACGACTGGTCGATGTTGGCTTAAGTTTGATGTTAGGATCGTGATTGTTCAAAATAGTGAACAATTCATCAAACTCTTCCTTCGAATGATTCCAGATCATAAAAATCTCATCGAGGTACCATTTGTTAAGAGCATCTTCTTTCCACTCAGCTACATAGATGTTGGCAAAACTAGGACTAAAACGTTTACCCATAGCGCATCCACAAATTTTTTGGTTGATTTCGTGGTGGTGGTTGTGGCGGTGGTGGTGGTGGTGGTGGTGGTGGTGGTGGTGGTGGTGGTGGTGGTGGAGGTGGTGGTGTTAACGGTTGTGGCGCTAGTGGTGGCGGTGGCGGTTGTGGTGGTGGCGGCGTGGTGATGGCGGGTATGATGGTGGCGGAGGTGCTGGTGGTGGTGGTGGTGGTGGTGGTGGTGGTGGTTGTGGTTGTGGTGGTGGTGGTGGTGGCGGCGGCGGTGGTGGTGGCGGTGTAATATTAATATCATGTACAATGTTCCATTCACAAATTTGATAAAAGTAGAATAATTTCATAGCCACTTAAGGTTCAAATTTACCCTAAGAATGCGGGAGATCTCTTTTGCACGGGAGAGGACCACGGACCACATTTTTGGGGAGGACACCTCTCCTGCCTGACCCTCCATAGCCGTGGCACTTTTGAAAGGCCATTCCACCCATGACCACCCTATAAATTAGACTTTAAAATTGCCGACGGCTAACTAAAGTGATTGATGTTAAATTGACATTATGAAACATTGGAGCTAAAAGTGCGTGTGTGTCTATATTACGCTGACGGTTATCTAAAATTTGGGAGCATCAAATGTTTATTAAATAGTAAAGGCATACAATTCGGACAACGTGTTGGACTATTACGCATTTAAGACGGCCTAAATCAAGTCATTCATGCTTAATTAATTATTACGTCATTCCCATGTCGCATAGTTGATTATGACGGCAAATGATGGATGGATAGACTGGACATTTTCATTATTGTTATCGTTACTATATGGAACTAGGTTGCATACAGCTGGGGTGGAGGGGTAGGGTGCAGGGTGGTTGCATAACCATGTGACTAGAAAGCGTTGTGTGTGTGCGCGCGTGCGTGCGTGCGTGCGTGCGTGCGTGCGTGCGTGCGTGCGTGCGTGCGTGCGTGCGTGCGTGTGTGTCTATATGTGGCTATGCCCGCTGTGCGCGTGCTTGAACAGATCCTAACACTCGAAGCCCGAATTCACAGAATTCCAATTTCAAGGTAACTATGCAAGTACGGCTTTGACCATTTCGAAACTATTGTGAGTGTCTGTGGCAGGAATAGCTCCCACTCAAATTACTTTCAAAACAATTCAAAAGAATGATTATCTAATTGTAAATTCATGAAAGTCACTTTCGTGAAATGCATGTACACACGGCGCGGAGTGTAGAACGTACTATATGTTCTGAGGCGCTGCGAATTGCATATCGACACTTAGATAGTGGCGCGGCAGCGTTTTATAGGCACCGTATTGTCATTCTCGCCAGCGGCTTGCAGCAGAGCAGCACACTCTTTTCATACATATACAAATGTAAATGTAAAACTACAGAAATAGTAATTTTGTTTATATTTACTGATATTTTCAGTATACATGTTAGCATTTAATATAATTTTTATTCACTGTAAGTAAATGCATAGAGTCAGGGGTAGATCAGTGAGACAACGCTTACAGCTGGTCTTGAGGGGATGGTAAACTCCCCCACCACCACCCCCACCCCCTCCCTCAAATAGGGAGTTAGGGTTGGCTCGCGACACTTCTTAATTATCGGCTATTTGTTATGGAATCAAGCAGAGCATAGTTTATCATGTGTGAGCCAATTATGATGTCATGTTGTGCAATTTGCCCGACGATGTAACACGTTTTTGCCGAATGTTATGTATGTTTCTCAAACTCATTAAATCAGTGCTGCTCGCAAGAGTCGCGTGCTGGCATATTCCCTAATATGCTGTTGTACTTGATTAAATGAAGGTTAGTCAGGACGAATCTTTTCTGTGACGGGCGTTCTTCATTTGCGCCGATCGCTAAGTAGTGGCATATTGTGATCATGACGTCGCAGATTTCAGTGACGGGTTAGATCCGTAACTCATGGTGGAAAGAAATGGATTGCTACTCATGTTGCTGCCTAGTTACGGTGATGTAACTATGCTAGTTGCAAAAGATAAATACAATTAAACACACTGATACATTCAAATGAAATACTATTCAATTACAAGATTTCAAAGCTGAAATAAAATAAAATGTTACCTGTGCTATTACGGTATATTTGCTTGCGTCTTTGAGATACACTAGCCATGCAATGTGGAAATCAGGAAGCATAACATAAACATCGTTTCAAAATATTCAACAGAATGGTTATTCAATGGTCATTCAATGGTAAAGGCATACGCTTCCTATACATGACGGACTATTAAAAGTTCATGGCGACCTATCCATATCATTCATTACGCATTATGGTTATGACGTCAGCTTACATCTGAGGTTAATCATAATGATGTTATTAGTTAATGTATCGTTGCATGTAGATTTCAAGCTTCTTGAAACCAATAGCTTGCGACAACGCCGAACGTTAATATGTACCACCCATTAACAACACGGAGTAGAGAAAAATGACAAAAGATAGAGCTGAGCGGGACATGCAATTGGTCGATACGCTGTGGCATAATAGTTGTATGGTGAGGAGGGGTGGGACAAATGGGCATTGCGTTTGTTATTGTTGATGGCAACACATCTTGACATCTGCTACATTAACATATAATAACTATTCTTGCAACAGACTGAGAATTAGCATATTTTTTATTATTATATATTTTGTCACACAATATCAATCCACTTCTGGGAAGATAGCGAAGAATGGAGTAATCCAGTTTTAGCCATGCCCCGACCATCTCTAGCTAAGCTCCGCCAACCCTGTTCCCATGGTAGAATCGATCGATCGCTGCAGTCTCTAAAGCTCAATTTCCAGAAAGGTAGGCAGGTTTGCTATTGAATAGTTTGAAACCACCAACAGCGCCCAGATGAATTAGTTTCAAAATATTCAACACCATGTTTATTAAATAGTAAAGAAATACAATTCGTGCACCTGTTAAGCGCTTAAGACGAATTAATTCTCGCTATTCATAAGGTAATCGATTATGAGGTCGGCCTAATTGTGACTTAGGTTATTATGACGTCATGCGATAGGCTGTGAAACTGGATTCGATCATAGAAACGCGTGCGAATTATTTAGTTTCCATTTGTCTGATAGCCGGAGATATTAAGAAATACAGTGCCACTCGAAACCGTTGCTGATAGAGGGATACGTTTCTAGCCACGCCCTGCCCATTTCTAGCTAAGCTTCCCCCACGCTTTGCCCATGTTAGGCTCCGATGTATATACTTTAAACCTTGACTCCTCATAATCATAATTTCAAAGCAACTCTACCGATGCGCTGTTGACTATTTTAAAACTAGTTTGACTACCTGCTCTTGCTGCCTATGGATATCATTCGACATGCGGAAGCTGAACATGTTCTGAACAGCATAGCAACCCACACTGATAAATGTTCAAATAGCCTTAGTGATTTTGGTGGCCAACGAAACTCTTATTTTAGCAGTGTAAAGTAAATGTGAGAGCCTACCAAGCCACGAAGTTAGTTGCCAATAGCCCGATATTTGGCAATACTATTCACACAGATATCATAGTGGATTGATAATTCTGGCGAATCGTTACATTACTATTTTATACCTACATAGGTAATGTTGAAGCATGTTGTCTGAGTAAATTTCAGAGAAGAGCACAGGGAAGCAAATGATTACGCAACGGTCGCCAACTGTGCTCTGCTCTCATTACTATCTTTGATATCTGACTGTTCGAAATAGATATAAAAAAAACGATCGCCGCAATAACGTGGTAATAATGATACGTATTATGATTGTCCATGTTATTGATTTGGAAAGGTTTATAATTAGGCATCTACACGCTTGCCTAGTCACTTGATGCATTCGTTCTTTGAAAGAAATATCGAAAGTGAATATCGCCATGGGAACATCACTGTGCACGTATATTAACGTCAGAATTAGACACGGTCACTGTGATAGTGCGGCCAACCACGCATAACCAGGTAGCACATGCACATTTACTATTGTAGTTTCTATATTTGATGATGATCATACATGCACGATGGAACACGGATTATACAACATGTGGTCCAATGTGGTCGCTAATGTTGGTGGCATGACTCAACACTGAATACCTCTCCAGCATTGCAGATGTTATTGTTCATATTTGATTTGTGTATGACTTCCACAGGACTGTGATGCTGATTCCTGATTTATGTTATCTAAGTACCGTCCATGGAGACATTATTTTTATTATGCAGCTGTCACCTCTGATCTCTTTTATTCTAAATCTTATATTCCAGTAATTTTAGGAAGTCATCACACGCAGAGGGTAATGGAAGGCATTTCAATGATATTCCACAGAAAGCCATGTTGTATGTAAGACATAAAACGTCACAAGCTTGACTTTGAAAAAAGATTTGAGGAAACCCATAAACTTCCGGGGAAAGTAAAACGGCTACTATTTACAATAAAAAGTCCTGGCCATAGTAGTGTGATAATATCTGCCAGTTCTAAGTCCTTACATATCTAAATATCAGGAACGTTATTAATTTGTGGCGTTTTAGTGAGCATAACTGTTTTCACCCAACTCCAGTAGAATAACAAAATTATGATACACTCGCGCGATGCTGAATCTGAGACCATGTGGAACTCAGATGTTCATGCATGGCTAATTACCAAGCTCTATTAAACAAAGCGACAACAATATAATTGTCTCTAGAATGCTTTAAGGAATTCCAGTAGAATAATAAGCTAATCATTTAGTATTGTGTTGCACGGGAATCAGATAGATCAAAAGAAAACAACATATAGTGTGCTTGTATTTAGCTATACAGTCACACGTTTTGCATTCAAGAGGAAGACTTATTTAAGAAAGCTAGGCGAGTGATCTCATGAAAGCTATCTTATGGTAGCAAATGGCATAGTGGTTTACAACATATTGAAGATTTTTTTTGGTGTCTTCTGGTTCTAGTAATTACAATCTCTTCCGACTTCGGTAAGGCTTGTATGTGCGGTTGCTGCGACAACCAGTCTTACCGATGATGAAAGAGATGGGCACAAGCTCGCGTCGTTGGTAGATGAAAGTAACGATATTTATCTTTGTATCCGGGCCTGATCTGACTATTCTACTAGAAGATGATGGTAAGATACGGTGACCTTCCGTATTTTCCAGAGTGAACTATTAAGAACTCAAACTCTTGCCTTGAGATAAAATTTCAAGGTGATAATTTTATTCTCCTACAACTGTACAATAATACTACAACATAGAAGTGACTTTTACTGTCACGTATAGCAGTTAAAATTGACTTTATAAGTTTTGCCTACTTATCCTACATTACTAGTTTCGCTATCTTATGTTCTTATATGACTAGTATTACTCCCAGGCTCGGCTGGTCTGCTATACTATCAACACCTAACTGTTCTTGCCTACTCCAATATATTCAGCAAGAACATTCGATACAAAGGACAGCCCCCATATGAAAACCAAAGTGCCCATTATATTCTCTTTTGAGTTTCGCGCCCACGTTCGTTTGGCTTATCTTCCCCAGAGTTTGATCGGATGCCCATTGATTGTGACGTCATCCGGACCAATCAAACTCCGAGTTTCGCTTCTAGGACGAGAACGTTGAACGTGGTCGAACCAGTTTGGGCTGGTTCTGCTTTGATGCGATCTGTCAGCTAACCAACAACATTACCGAATGTGTTGTTGTTGCATGTCTCTTCTTGAGGGACATATAGTCGATATACAAATTTAGATCAATTTAGATTGTTTTACTTATTCCTACAGGACGCTACAATGTCTCCGTCCTGTCCCTTGCCTACTAGGCATCTGCCTGTAGGATAGGAAGGTTAATAGCACGTGAGCTACCTGAGCTCATCACCAGCTGGTGTTGTTGTGCTTTCTATAGGGAGTCGACATGCTGACTGTCATCCCTAAATGTTAACCATCATTCAGTCCGTCGCGTCCCAACCTATCGATTCTTATTGCTTGATTATTTACTAAACTACCGGCCAAAACAGCTGCTGAATATCCTGAAAGTGTGTGCAGATGCCACATCACCAACTTCCATCCTCAACTATTGACCGATATCATCAACCCAGAACCGGTGGTCCTTTCCCATCCTATTAAATTTCTAACTCAATCCTGACTTAATACAGTTATCAGTTTCGCATCAGTTTCGGCAGCACTGGCCGATGTCAACCAGTGCAGCGGTCCTTCTGCCTATTATAGGATGATGCTTATCGGGCTACACCGTTCATTAGCTCCCCTGGTATTTTCAAAGATGAATTTCATTAAGGTCTTACTCATAAATATAAGATGTCCATAGGGTCATGACCCCCACCAGACAATCCGATATCTACAATATGTAGACGCACGAATGCTCTTAGTCAACACAATGCTCGCCACAAGGAAAGGTCTGTTCTGAATTCAGAACGTGCCGCACCTCATCTCAAATAACATAATATGCAATAATGTGCATGAGTAGTGCCCTCGCTTTCATAACAACCATCAATAGAACCATCCGCCACTCATGTCACTGACGGCCTAATGAAAATACACCACTTCTTAGCTAAGGCTACCCACGTGGAAATGGTCCGTCCAGGACTAATTTTGTGGAACTTACAATTTAATAAACATGCTGTCGATAATTAATTTCATATTTTAAGATACACTGATGTCACAATACTATGTAGCATAGCGATTGCATTAGCATATCATCATTACAGAATGGGGCCCTTAATAATGATGTACTGGTACTTCAAGTAAATTGTATATGGCCCACATGGCACACATGCGTGCATTCAATGGCTGGGTGTCAACGTATATGCTGTTAAAAAATAAAGTAAAATTTAAGACGACTGTAGCAGAAGACACCAAAGGTCATCGATTATTCTCCTCATCCCGATGCCTGATTAGTGGTGTGCGACTGACGGCGATAAGGGGAGGTGTTGAGGTAATCTCCCGGATTAAGACAGACTAGCGGATGATAAATCACTGAGAGCTGGTGTGCTGTTCACAGGACGAACCAAACGGACAATGATTAATGATTGTTCCATTTTTGTATTCCATGCAACGAAAATGTTAACAGAAACAGCAAAGATCGAACACTCACGGAAAACATACTATCTAGAAAAATAAATTACTCGCCAGAGGAAAATCTGCTCCTTGGTCGAACCTCCTAAGGCAAACATTACCCCAAATGACACACTAGTAGGGGTTTATATCATCGTGGGTCAAGCTGTACATGGTATGTGTGTACACACGTGCCTAATGGGGGGGGGGGGGGGGAGGGGGGGGGGGGGGGTACAGAGTAGTGCAACTGTAATTAATCATATTTGTTTGTAATTAATTTCATTTTTCTAGTAATTTCAATAGATTTGGACTTCGTCATTTTTATTTCTATGTAATTGTAATTGAACCAAATGTAATTGTAATTATCAATACATATTCCTGGTCAGCATTTTAAACTGTTTAGACGGTTATTATCCTCTAATTTAGGCATATGTAAACACATAATTTAATCATACACCGTTTAACCCATACAGATCACCTTTAGTGACGCACGGAACATTGCGTTGAACATTTTGAAACAATTTGACTGAGAGATGTTTCTGTAGGCAACATACTCCAGTCAGGTTTGTTTCAAAATATACCATATATTTCCTGCATAGTTGTCATGAGATTGAAATCTCAGGGTTTAAAGTGTTACACCTTGAAATGATGGAACGTCGGCTATCTATGCAGAGTCACTTTTGCATATTAACAGAAAGAATAATGTATCTGACAATATGTGCTGCGATAGCTCATTGTAATAGTTATATTACCACAGGGGCCTTTTGAAAATGCATATTCCGGAATTAAAATATAGGTTATCTTGTTTATACTATTTCCTGGTTAAATTATTAAAGGTCATATTTAGAGAAATCCCTTTTATGTACAATTTTGCAAGTATTTAAGGCATTCTTGTATAGTAATGGATAACAAACTAGCTGTATGTGTCTAACATTCACCAACTAGCTAATATTAAGCCGCGAAGTCGGCGTGTTATCGAATACACGAAATTGCGTGCTGACTTACCTCCCTTGATGTTGAGCTTTCGCGTCAATAATGACGTAATAGTGGAACACGCTATTATACCGTAACGTTGAATACATGAAGCTTCGTTCAACTTCAGTAGGAAATAAGTTCAGTTTGGGTGCATCTCCCCGATTAGGCAAAGATAAAAATAGCTTTTTCAGGTCCTATGCCAATACAAATAATAGAAAGTTATATGTTGATTGATTTAACCCTAAATAAACAACTGACCATAGAGTCTAATGCGCGCTCTTACTTAACATACATAATATAGCCTACACAGCGGAATGACAGTTTGTTGTTGCTGAATTAAATGCATGTGCATACATAAAACAGACACACGTAAGTCAGCTAGATCTTTCTTATCTGTATAAAACAAAAATTGTATGAGATCTCAATGCATTTCTTTAATTCTGACATTTTTGCTGCGGCTATGTAGGCTACATGGTTTAGGCCTAGAAGGTGAGTGTGTAGTTAGAATCACGCAAAAACGGCAACAGCTACGAAAACCCAATGCGGCGGATTTTTCTTGTTTTATGTTTCCAGACATGTTTGAGAACACAATTGCTTCAATGACGATTTTGGCTCGATAGAAATGTGCGTGAACACAATTAGCCTGTAAATGACAAGATAATTTAATGTACAAGTGTGTGAGTTTTTAAAGCTTAGCATATACTCATCATTTTCGAGACCAACTGTTTGTAGGTTTTATCACAAACCCTTCTGGTTTTACCTAGCATGCATAGGCCTGTGTCACTAGTAAGATTACAGTTGAATATGCGAAGAAAATTATGAAGTTGAATATGCGAAGAAGATATTACATGACCGTAGCAATGGTTGGATGGTTGGGGTGGGGCGGGGTGGGTGTGTGATGTGTATAGTGTGGGTGGGTGAGGGGGCGGGATGGGGAGGGGCTGACAGTTGGGGAATCGACGGGAGTAGTAGAGTCGGGATTAAACGGATACCACCTCCCCGAATAACGGGGGAAATAAAGATTTTCGCCTCCAGAGACCCGAACAATTTCGAGATAGGCTTTTTTAGGTGTCAACACCTCGGCCACTAGGAAAAAGTAGCATCTAAAAAACTGCCGGCGAATTTCTATTTAGAGATAAGCAACCACAGTGATATACCAGCTGATCGCCTTGGTCTGAACGTCCATTTAGAGACAAGCATACTCAGCGGTATACGAGCTGATCAAGCACACATAAAAGGTCTTAACGTCCATTTAGAGACAAGCATACTCAGTGGTCCACCCCATCACCCCCCAATGGGGTGGAGGGAGAATGCCTTTGAGCTTGCTTCGTACTGTAGGGCGAAGGACTTGCCATCACTCTCTTCCGCCTTGGCAGCATCAACTGCGTACACATCTGCGAGGTCAGCAAGACCAGTCGAGTGAGCAAATATGGGTTTCATAGCACGCTATAAAGGGGGTTTAAACGAGACATATAACCATGCCGATTGTCCGACTGCTGCTCTCCGGTGGTGAGAACATAATCTCACCCTCTCTAGAGGGGAGACTGGTGGTACAGTACCGCGTAGAATGGATCCTCCTCGAGGTTCCCCAGCGGGGCACAACATACATACACGCCGATGTGCTGCATCAACCTCCGGGCAGTGCACACAGCAGCTCACTGGTAGAAGTCGGCCGGGATGTGATAGAGTATCTCCCAGGTGCCAACAACAACCTATGGAAAGCTATCAGTCCTAGCCTGTTCACACCTGTAAATCACCTGTTTGACAAGCCCTCCATTAACATATACGCCAGCACGGATGGGATATCGTACGCCCATTTAGAGTTTACACTCTTATTACTCATAGACCTGACATGATATCGTACCAGCAATATCTGGCCTTGGCCGAGATGATGAACCCGATAGAGGATTGCCCCTTCATGACCCATGCACAGATAAAGGCCTTAAACGAACAGATGCCCGCACAGCAACAGATCTGTCAACAAGAAGGAGAGCGCCTACAGCGGGAGAACTGGTATCAACAGAACGCGCACAGGGCAAGGAGGGACAGGGAAAATTTTCGATACTGGCAGGCCCTCCTGGAGGAGAGTAAGCTGGATGCAGGAGTCTTGACAGACGACGATGAGCCAGATGTCTACGATGATGAACCAGGTGTCTCAGACGAGGATGAGCCAGAGGGCATACAATGGGAAGAGGAGATGGCGCAGAAGTGTAAGATCAAGAAAGCCATTCAGCGGCGGGCCTACTATCTTGGTGACCCGGTGAAGTTCCAGATGTCACGTCTGAGAAGGCTACTGGCACCCGACATAGTGCTGGATAAGCCCGTTCTAAGAGCCATCTGTCTCAAGACCAAAAAGCTGGTACGGTTTGCCAGGCTCTCCAAAATGAACCCTTCTATGTCTCATAAGCAGATTCTGCAGGTGATGCCGGTTTAAGACTCCAGATATACTATGCCAAAATCAGAGTGGCGGAAGCAACCAGAACTATACCTCTCCCTGACTGCTGACGAGGACGGCCACGGCTGGCGACTCCAGCAGATAGATGCCATCAGGCAGATTCTCGTCCATGAGACAGAAAAGTACGGCAGAACGCGCAGGCGATATAAGACAGCCTACAACGTCCTTGCGCGTATAACCGCTGCTGCGGGGTGATTGGAGCCAGTGCTGGTGTGGCAGCTGTGGCCACCCTCGCTAAAGGGGTGGGTGCCCTCGTCGCCATCCCTCTGGGTGGCGTGACACTAGCCGCCACTGTCTTGGCCACGGGCTTTGGAGTGAGGCAGTGGCAGATCACAAGGAGGTTGGAGAAGCATGCTAAGTACGTGACACTAGCACAGGGTATGCTACGGGCTATCGACGAGGCTGTCAGCAAAGCTCTCGAGGATGGCCAGGTCACCGATGAGGAGTACCACCATATATTGAAGGTCCAAGCCCTGTACCGCACTGAGAAACCTAAAGTACGACAGCAATACCTCAAAGGCTCCAGCGGGCGGGTTGATATGGAGGAGTTAAAAAACGAGATGTTATGGCGAGGTCAGCTCGCCGGTCTCTGGAGTCGAGACGACTACAAATAATGTGCTGCGTTAGCTTTAAGAACACCAGTATAGATGGCCTTCCCACGGGACCTCACGACAGTCAACCGGAGCCAACCGCCCCTCCTGGGTACACTCTTGACTGGTCTGAGAGGCCTACTTGATGATATACCAGAGCTAACACCTTTCTCTATCACAGTGGATGGGCGGGCCCGAATCAGCTTCTCCGTCAACCCACGACCACTGACGAACCGCCCCATCGCCATCAAGGATGCGAAGCAAGCTCATACTTGGATGGCTGCTCCAAGCCTCTCATACTGGAATCAGCAGCTGAACTTTGCCGTGTGGTGTGCCACGGCAGGCTCTGGAGTAAGTTCCACCATGCTTCACTCCTATTCTGGTACTCCTGAAGCTGTGCTCATCGCCAGCTGTCTCAGATTCCACATGTACTTCACTGTGTGACGAATCCCCCATGAGCTGGGTGCAAGCCTCCCTGATACAAACGACTTCGACCCACAGCTCAACAGTCATAGCGTCTCAGCGGCCAGCAGACTACAGAAAGAGTTCAGAGCTCACCCAGACTATCGGTGGCATGGCGGCGACAACAGCGGTCTAGGGGTTATGTACGGTGACCCGAGACGTGACTACTCAGGATTCCCCTATCGAACACCCCGACGAGTAGGCCGTCGGAAGACAGCGACATTCTCGTTCGATCCAGACTCCGATCCTGGAGCGATAGTGCAGAATACGCACATCACCGGAATGAGGCAGGACTCCCCAGATGCGTGGAAGTACTTTGTCCCACACACGACCTCGGGCCTCACACCAGCATGGATCGTTCGGATCAACCAGTCCCTGGAAGCCCTGTGCTACTGCCTCCTTACAGCGCAGACCAAGCTGCGTCATTCCATAGATGGCGTCAGCGGAGCAGAGGTCCAGGCCATGTTCATCAGTCTCGTTGAGGATATGATCATCGTGGCAGATCCCAGCAGTCTTATTGCTAAGTTCCAGCAGGGGCTGCAGAAGGCCCATCGCAAACTTGACTTTGCTCTTTCACCACACCTACGGTTGATTCCGAGCAACATGATCGTGAACATCGAGGACCACCAAGTCAGGGGCTATAACAACATGATAGTCGAGGGGAGTTCTCCCGGTGTCCACTTCGGTTTCAATGCGGATATCAACACACCTAGACGTAATACGGGCCATACAGTCATTCAGACCCTGACACTGCAGCCAGTCGACACGACACCACTTCCCGTGGCAGCTCTACGAGTGGTGTCAGGCCTAACTATCGTGGTGCTCGGGATCAGCCTACTCCGCCGCTAGCAAATCAGCTATAAGACTATCCTGACTCTCGTCAGTAGCAGCCGTCTCGGCTGAGACCACAGTGAGACACTGAGCCAGCTTGGCCTGCCCTACAGCCCCTATACACGCTGCCAACATGCACATCCAAGGGCTGGAGGGTTCCGCAGTGCATCCTTTTTCCAGCTTGTAGTATCGCAGAGCCTTGTTCAGCTCTGAGTTAGGTGAGGCCATGGAGGTCTGCAACTGCTGGAACACATCTGACAGATACTCCCGATCCTTGTAGAAACCTTTAGTTCGCAGGAGCTGCTCGACGATACTCCCAGCCATGATAAGGTATTCGAGGAAGCAGATCTGCCCCTTTCCAAATTCTAGATAGAGCTTCACAGCTGTCAGCTCCTCTGTCAGCTCAGCACCAGAGAGCTGAGCGGGCTCATCTGGCGTCTTCTTCTTGTAGGCCTTCAGCTCCCTCTGGAAGACCTCATAGTACTTCTCGCATAGCGCGGACATGTTTAAGATGACTCAATAGAGAGATGAATATTCCTGAGTACAAACCCGGACACCTGGCAGATGCAGACTGGGAAGATCTTATTAGCTCACTCGACAGGGAACACAGACGTTTAACTGCGTTGTATACTCAGGGTTTAAACAATGCCGTCAACGGTACAGATCGTGAAACAACTGCACGAGAGCCAGGTGAGTCTTCAGAAGGTGGAGAACCTGCTGCGAACCAAGACACAGAAGTTACTGACACAGACTAAACCTCTGGCAGTCCATGTCGCCAGTAACGTGGCGGCGAATGTGGCTGTGGTGAAGATGACAGGGGGAAATGAGGTTCTTCCTGCCGCCACTGCAGCTGTCCTCGCTACCGTAGTGAGTGGGGTGGCCGGCCACTGTCTCGGAATAACTCACCCCATCCCAAAGATCGCCCTCAGTGGTGCCGCCTACACTGCCGCCGCCAGGATCATGGGTGAACGTGTTACACTAATGGAGGCCGCGGTTCTAGGGCTAGCAACGAGTGCAATGGCTGAGATCATCGTCGCCTATGTTTAACCATTCTGAATAGTGAGAGATGGATGACGAGACCCCTGCAGCATATGAGGCATGGCGTGCTGGAGGGTGGTGTGTAGCCCATAGTCGAGCATGCGGCCTGAGGATTGCCAATGCCCAGGAATGGTGGACCGCCCACAAGGCATGCCCCTGCAGAGAGGGCCAGTACCCTGAGTACTGCTACCTATGGCCGACTGCGTGGTCCTCCTTTTCACTGGGGGGTATGACTAGTGGGTTTAAGCCGTGTATATAGCACTATGACTCTGTCACTCACAGACCTAGAAAGCAAAGAGCTAGGCGATCTTGCTCACTTGGGCGAGGCGCGCCACGGTTCAGAGGACACTGTTGCCCCCTATCTCCTTCCTAGACTTTGATGAGAAGGGAGACCCGCGGGAGATCCGAGGTACCATCCCAGCCAGAGATCTCGTCGGGAACACTGATACGGTAGGACAATCGGCCATTAACAAGGCCAAGACTGTATACAAGGGGATGGGCATCAAAGACAGGGCAACGATGCGAGGTATGCTCGGAGTCGACGAGGCTGGTGCCATCAAGGTTATGGCTGAGTCCTATGCACAAGACCTGGTTAAGGATCTCCTGAAACCACGGAGCTCTTTCTAACAAGACGGAGAGAATCTCAGGGTAGGCACCATCGGCCTGAGCAATATCACGGTCGATGGCAAAAAAGGTGCTACCGGCAGCCTCCAGCTGCCAGAGGTGAAGAAGTCAGGGTTCTTTGGTTTGCCGTTTAAGCTCACATAATAGTCATGGCTTCCCGTGCATGTATCGTACAGATACTGGATGTGCTAGACACTGTGGGCGCTGACACAGGCCCTCTATGCTATCTTCTCAGCTGCTGCTGGGATTTCATGCGTGACGCCTCCATCGCATCCTTCATATCCGCCGGAGGAACAACGCTACCCATACAGCAGGCGCAAAAGCTGGTGCAGGAAGTACTGCCGTTTAGTCTCCCAGATATAGACGACGCTACCGCCGACCAAGTGCTAACCATCCTTCGCGCACATGTCTGTACCATTCGACAGTAGGCCAGGCGAGGCTGGCCAGGTGGTGCTGATCATTGCACCGTCAGGCCACGGGAAAAACATCTTGCTGCGGGCTCTCCTGGCCGAACATCTACACTCTCAATACATCCTTCTGGTGTCTGACTCCGCTGCTGAGGCGGTTGACAGTAATGATCAATGGTACAATGGTCCAATCACCAAGACGCAGAACCTGCAAGCCCTGGTGGAGAAGCTGCTGGCAACCCGACTGACAGAACCACTTGTTCTAGTTATCGATGACCCTGCAATGGACCAGAAGAGAGTCACCCACCTCAGCAACATCACCAGGCGCATCCTCTTTCAGAAGTACACCCGCGAGATCTCACCAGACATCCGCCACAATGCCCGGTTGCTATACTTCAGCTCCAAGTGTGGACGTGCCCTGCTCGAGACCATATACGGCAGCCTAACCCTCAAGGAGCCCAAAGGGGGCTTTATCGCAGGTGTACAGAGGGCAGCTGAGCTGTACCGCTTCATCTTCAGCAACAAGGAGACAGGTGAGCTGTCACACTTCAAGCACTCTCTGGAAAAGGCGCAGACATTCACCTACAAGCTGAATCCAGCCAGGAAACTAGCCTGCTCTACGCGGCATCGCTGACAGCCTGTCCGAGGTCTCCGCTGCAACTTTTTTTTTCGTTCAGGCTGCGCGGTCTCTGCTACTTCGTCCGCTACGTCGTCAGAAGCTTGAGGACCTTCGTCAGAAGCTTGAGGAACTTCAACAGAAGCTTGAGGAACTTCGTCAGAAGCTTGAGGAACTTCGTCAGAAGCTTGAGGAACTTCGTCAGAAGCCCGGAGGAACTTCGTGAGAAGCTTGAGCAACTTCGTCAGAAGCTTGAGCAACTTCGTCAAAAGTTTGAGGAACTTCGTCAGAAGCTTGAGGACCTTCGTCAGAAGCCTGTCGCCGAAACTCTATCCACTGAGGGTCAGATGGTAGGACTCTCTTCTTCTGGAACTTCTCCCGGAAGACCCACTTTTTCCATGCGTGAGCTGTTTTGATGAGGTAGTCCCGGTAGTTATCTGGGAATTTCAGAAATGCTGACAGATTCTTGTCCAATCTCCTACGCCCTCTTTCATTGAAGATATGCTCAACAGCCTCCTTGCTGCCAACAGTGAACCCCTCTTGAGTACCTTTTGCATGACAAGTGTCATGGCTCTCCACTATAGCGGCACTGACCTCCTCCCTGAAGTAGTTATTTGCCCCAGACTGGAGGCTATGCAGCATCTCTCGCTCTTCCTGGCTATGTAGGCTAAATACGGCAGCCCACTTCCCGACTGTTAGTAGATCTGTGGGGTCGACCCTCGCCTTTTGGAGAGCTAGAATAACAGGACTGTTGGTTTGGACCACAGGTAGGTCGAGTGTCCTGCCCTGGGTGCTGTCAAACTTCCGGTAGAGTATCCGAGTCAGGAGTTCTTTTGTACTACGAGCTGGCGCGCCTTCCTCTATGGCGGCCAGTATCTCCGCATCCGTCGGCGGTGTAACCTTGACTCGCTCATGGATAATGTTGATGTCACGAAGCAGGCCTCGGACCCTGTCACTATGGGACAGTGCACGTCGCGGCTGTCGTGCCGACTTGGCCTGCTGCCCAAAGATAATCTGCTGGAGAACTTTACCAAACATGGCAGCCATTTAACCCCTCTATATACCCAGACCTTAAACATGCTGCAGTATGTGCAACGTCCAGATGGGGCCGTTGAACCTGCGACATCGCACTGTACTGATCCCCGGAAGGACTGCCTGACGGTCATTCGGCCCAGTATACACGATGATAACCCGTTGTCCGCTGCTGGGAAGTACATTGACTTTGCAATCTCGACACAGATCCACGAGATCAAGAGCATGACGCTCGAGTTCAAGCTTCAGAGCACAACAGAACAGAAGGTAGAGTTCCCGCAGGTTCTGAACAGGTGGGAGATCATACAGAGCAACAGCACCGTGGACACCACCTATGTGAACGATGAGTACCGAGTCCTAGGTCCGATGGCTCGTGACCCAACCTTCTATGCGAAGGGAAAGGGGTACTACCCTGTGGGTAAGGGGTTCACGGCATTCGAACTACTGGTAGGTGTCGAGAAACCTGTGGCAGTTCCACCCTCCTCGAGAACACACACGTGAATCCAGCTGCCAAGCAGGATAGGTTGTTCCTCCGGGTGTACACTGAGCATCTCGCAGATGTGTCGATGAATGCTCCAAGACTTCATGTCTGGCATGACGAGAATGACCAGGAACTGAAGCAAACGGGATCCAAACAGCGGATCGTGCATGTGGAGCGAGAACACCAGCAGGTCCAACCCACAGCTAACCAAGAGGTAGAGCTGACATTGCATCGTGGTGCATCGGCCTATGTCGCTGTTGCAGTCCTGGTTCAGAAGGGAGTCATCATCCAGGAGGTGGGTAAGCTGGACGACTTCAAACTTGTGGTTGCTGGGACCAATGTTCTTGGTGAGGTACGCGAGCTGGCTGACTGCCAACTCTACAGACAGAAAACTAAGTCATACGCACTTCTGCGACTAACCAGTGGAAGCGACGACCTCGAGTCAGCACTCGAGGGCCGTCACCACGTCGGTGGCAGGAACATCCCGCCTAATCAGGGCAACCGGCTCAACTTCAACATCGGAAACCTCATAGCTGGGACTCGCCAATTAGGTGTGACGGTACTTTACTTTGGTTATGCTAAGGTACGCGTGTCGAACACATCAGGTATTCAGCTTGAGCGTGCGTAGAGCACGACCCCTGTCGTCACCGCCGCAGCTGCCACTACTACTATAAGCTCTGCTGTCTTCTGACCTGTCGATGCTTCATAGTCGAGTGTTGGCTCAGATACGGCCTCGTAGTACTCATCAAGACTCTCATCTGCCTCTTTGAGGCTCTGGTTGGCCTGAGCTCGGAGTTGTCGTCGGCGGGCCTCCCTCTGGCGCATATTCTCGAGCGCTTTGCTGTACTCAAACTTCTCCGTAGACAGCTTCTCCATCGCCTGGTTATGGCGCTCACGCTCGACCTCTGCCGCCTTCTTGTCGGCGAAGCTGAGTCCCCAGTTTGATACGGCAAACACGCCAGCATTCAAGATTGCGGAGGCCATGCTATAGACTACAGTTTAAAGCTACTATATAGATGGCGACGGATATGTATGAACCAGAGGCTTATGAAGATCCAGTCGAGGATATAGATGACGAGGACTATGATGAGGAGGATTATGATGAGGAGGATTATGATGCAGACGACTACGATGTAGCGGAGACCGTGGGCGAGTATGATGAGCCTGAATCCCTCAAACTAATACACAGAGCAAAAGGAATCTATCGCACTTACGTAAAAGGTTCTATCGGTCCGCTGGCAGCAGTTGGGGCTCTGATCGCTCTGTTCACAACGAAGGCGGGCGAGACGGTCCGCAAGATCGCCAACAATGCTCTCCAGGGTGTGGAGAAGATTTCTGAAGCCATACCAGCCATCGCCTCAGGAGTAGGTACGTTCTTCAGAGTCGCAGGCCCTTGGCTACCGTATGTTGCCATGGCACTTGCGGCCATCTGGGCCGCCGAACATTTAAGCCGTACTATATAAGGATGGCGTCTCTGTATGACCTAGTCAAGACACTTAACTTCCGAGGGTTAGTCGATAAGCTACCGCTCAGCAAAGATCCAGCAGAGACTAGACGCTGGTGTACGGGGGTGTTTGAGGAGGTCTTCAGTGATAGTCGAATGCATAACGGCGGTCTGTTCGTCTGTGTAGAGTTCGCCCAGGCTGTGCGTGACAGGACGGGAGTGGACGTCAGTGATGAAATCCTGGGGCTTTCTTGAGGAACTCTACTATCAGCCTGGTGGATATTACCGTGGGCCCCACCAACTACTCGAGGCTGTACGTCGCAAGGGCCACAACTTCACCTTGGAGACAATTAGCCAGTGGCTCAGCCGCCAGGCGATGTGGCAGATATACAAACCTCGTCCACGGCACATCAGGTATGCCCATTTCGATGAAACTGTCCCGAATAGAGTCCGCCAGGCAGATGTTCTATTCCTTCCACACGACTCGGTTGGTCGTAAGACCTACAAATATGCCCTCACCATCGTCGATGTCGCCAGCAGGTACAAGGCTGCAGCACCGCTCACAGACAAGTCAGCTGGCCAGGTGGCCCAGGCATTCCAGGGTGTCTACGAGGATCCGGAAAATCCCCTCCAGTGGCCAGAATTGTTGCAGGTGGATGAGGGTAAGGAGTTCAGAGGCGAGACCACGGCCCTCATGCGGAAACATGGTGTGGCAATTAGACGAGGTGAAGTTGGTCACCACCGTGCCCAGGCAATCGTCGAGCGGTGGAATCGGACACTGGCAGAGAGACTGTTCCCACACCAATACGCCCAGGAAATGGCATAGGCCGGAGAGAGGTCCAGGGTGTGGGTGAAAGGTTTGCCCATGGTGGTAGAGCGATCCAATACTGAGGTAACTCGGTTAACTGGTAAGAAGCCAGTAGAGGCTATCCAACGATCCTCTGTTGCCCAACCTTCCGGAGGAGCGGACAAGGAACAGGTGTGCCTTCCATCTTATGCTCTGGTTCGGTACCTGTATGAACCTGGTGAGTTGGAAGGTGGGCGACGACGCGCAACAGATCCTAACTGGTCGCTAGATGTCCACAGACTTGACAGGTATGTCGAGATGGAGGGGCAGCCTACGCCGGACTATCTGGCACGCTCAGAGAGCTGTCCCAAACGTCCGTTTGTTCGGGAGGAGCTTCAGGTGGTCCCTCCAGACACACAGCTACCACCGTCGTCAGGTGTCTAAGGGATATGCTACTCGATTGGTTCGGTATGGACACCATCTGGCAACACATGCCGCTTATCGTAGTAGGCTGAGAGCCCGAGTTTTTCCTGTTCATACGTCACCATGCCCTGGTGGCGCATGCGTAGGCCTCGGTTTGTAGCTCTGTCCATGCTACCGTTTAGGGCACTGAAGAACCTTTGCCAAGAGACAACGTTCTGGCGTTTAGACATACCTTTGGCTGAGCATTTCACCTTCCCATCGGGGCTCTCCACGTAGTGGTACTTGGAACAGAGAGCGATACCATGGTTGCCTTCGAACTCGAGCTTGAACAGTCCCGGAGTCCGTCCAGACCACTTGTCCCAAGCTAGCCACTCCCACTTATGAGCCACATACTCTGCTCGCATCTCAGGGCGAATGACTTCGTCGAGGCTGGAGGCAGCTATTGCGATGTACGCAGAGTCTGTGTCCATCTGGAGGTACTCGAAGCTGTCACTAGGCACATAGTGATCCAGGAAGTCGTAGTAGAACACCAGCATTCTCAGCTTCGCGAGCTCGTATACGGCTATCCCCACCTGGAAGGGGCGACGAATGGTGATTTTAGCCTTGCGACTCTGGAGCTCGTAGGACTCGCCGATCTCCTCGAGATCTTCGAACCATGCACTGCGGAGCGCTCTATCTACCACTCGTTCATCCTTGGTGAAGGTCGTGTTGCTGTGGCGCTCCAGGGCCTCGATGAGCTTCCCATAGGCACTGTGGCCTAGTAGCTTGAACAGATCTGCCAAGAGCGGTTTGCTCTTATCAACATCTCCTGTACGGCGAGCATCGGTAACATTGTTCACAAACCACTCAAAGGGTCTCTGGGGCTTGTAGTCTATTGTCCGGTAGACAGCTGAAATCTCTAGCCCATGGGCGAGGTACCACTTGAGTGATGGCGCATACAAGCGCTTCCTCTTGGCCGAGAGGGCGCCGACCAGTTTACTGGTTGTGGGGCATTTCCTACCGGTTTTCTCTAGGTATGCGAGCATCTCCTCAGATACTGCCTCAGCCGGAATCTCTGTGTTGTAGAAGAGAGGTGGCATTTCCTCGAACTTCGCCCACAGTGCCTTAGGAACCTCTATGTCCACTTCAGCGAAACCGAACCAGTGGTCATCCAGCAGATCCTTCTTAAATCGTGCTACATCGCTAGCACCAGACCACTGCCGTACTGTCTCCTTACCACAGGGCATCTCTTTAGCCATCCTAGACAAGTACAGAGCATTTGCGTCGTAGCCGAGTAGACGTTGGCAGACACGCTCACTCTGGCGGATGCGGGTCACACCTGCCTCGTGGTATCTGATCAACACGATGCTGGGCCCCCCAACAACCACAGCCTTCAGCATATCGTAGGCCTCCCTGCCCGGGGAGTAGAGGCTAACATCCGGCATGTGGTGGGCGGTTCCACGTAAAAGGTACTGCAGAGACACTCCTGGGAGAGACACAGCATCCTTGAGGATGTCTATTTCTCGTTCCGTGTAGAACTCCCGCATCCGCTCGAGGGCTTCGATGAATGGACTGACATCCAGGTTGTTATAGTATGCAACCAGTCGGCGAACGTCTGCATGCCTTGGTCTCTGAATGTCTGTTTGCACTGTTTCCACTCCGACAGCTTGAGGAGGTAGCCGCCTTTGAGCTTGGACCACCACGCTGGGTAGTCGGGGAGTCCGGGGTAATTAAGCTTCTCGGGTGTGTCGAAACATTCATACGGGAGCCAGCTCTTCTGCTGTGTACATCCATAGGCTTTGATCCATGCCTCGTAGGAGACTCCTGGCCCCAAGTAGTTAATCACATCGAGAAACCTAAGCTCGGGGGTCATGAGGAACATGGTCTTACTAGCTTGCTTGGCGACTTTCACTGTGCCAGTGTTGGTCAGCTCATCCACGAAGTGCTTCTTGATCAGGTTTAGGTCATAACGGCCAGAGTTGAAGCCCAGCACCGGGACTTGGTCACACCACTCGGTAATTAGTCGCTTCTGGCGTTTTGGGAGCTTGTCCATGTCTGAAGGGATGAACTGTGCCCGGACTTCTGTACGGATTCTGTGTGCTCGCCTGGTAATCTCCACCATGAAAGCCTTGATCAGGGCTTCTGGGTCAGGATTGCAGAGGTGAGTGGGCTCACTGGCGGAGCCTTCCAAGGAGCAGCCGACTGACACAGAGATCGGTATGTGGTTACTCTCAATCGTAAGAGTCTCCGTAGGATAAGTCTTGACGCCATCTAGGAGCGCCTCGAAGTCATAGACGATGAAGTACGGGTATGAGACCGTCCGAACTCGTTTAGGGATGCTTGGGCAGCGTTTTATCCCTCACTCCCACTGTACCACAAGCGTGTATCCAGCTGCTCTCAGCTTCTCCTCTCTGGACTGTCTTGAGGTATTTTTGTTCGGCCGCCTCACCTTGCTGGTGCTGAGGGCATCCATGCCAGAAACAGCCATGGAACTGGTAAACGGTGTTGGTAGTCGGATCATAACCATCTACGGGAGCCCCCTCGATCCAACGCTCGCCACCGTGCCCACACTCTACATGGTGTATGTAGATACCTTGGATTTTCGCCTCATACGTGGCCCAACGAGTAGCCGCTGAACTGGCTGGTTGGGGTGGATAGAAGGCTTTCTCATGCGCAGACTGCGGTGCATCAAGCTTCTCCCCACGGCACTCTACGGTGGTATTGCCACCTGTACAACGATCAGCATGACGCTGAAGATGGCATGCCTGTGTAAACCTCTGCTGGCAGTGACTGCAGACTAGTGTATGTGCCAGCTTGGAGATGTTCTTTATATAGAAGGCATGGTGATCGTACACCCCGATGGTCATAGTGTCGTGGTAGTGGGCTGCTTGCCGGATCAGGTGCCAGGTGCCCTCTTCAGTTGGTTCATACACGCGAATCCCGATCTTCGCGAAGAACTCTACCTTATCCAGCTGATCCAGAGAGGTTTTTGGCAACTGTCTAGCGAGCTCTCGGGCAGGAGCGGTACTTCTATCGGCTCTCGCCCCCTGATACACTGCTAGGCACCTCCAGAGACACATGTTATCCTTGTAGGTGTCAAGTGCCACCAGACTCATCTTATGTCGTAGGCAGACTGGGAGCGGTCCTGTCCAAAGCAAAGGTTGGCAGTCGATGACAGCCTTGACCACAACGTTGATTGATCGGATGAAAACCCACTTGGTGTTGGGGCGGTCGATGTTGTCGGGGTCGAGGCGGTCTTGCTCTCTTGCCGCCACCCAGTCCTGAGCTGCTCCTATCGTGTTCAGCCACGGACTCCCTGGAGCGATCTTGTGGAAGAGCATCACCCTACCGTCCTCGATATGTCTGATGCGATAGGTATGGGTATACCGGAGGTAGACGGCGTTCTGGGCAGTCTGCTGGATCTTACCCATGATCTGCCCTGTAATGTCTCCATTGAGGCCTTGGAAGAACGTCCAGCGTACTGTCCGTCTTCCTCTCTCCTCCCCTTCCATCTCACCCAGACGCTCATTGAGAATCTGCTCACCCTCTCGCCTCATGCTCCGGGCTAAGGGTTCAGCCCTCGGCCCCCTCATCATTCGCTTAGTGATCCTGCGTAGGGCAGGTAGGCGCTCCAGCGGATGGCCTGCCATCCGCGTCGCTACAGCTTTGGCTCGTAAACTAGCCGTCACCTCCTCATCCAACTGATGAAGCTCACGCCGCCGCTGTGCTTTCTTGTGGAAGTTCTCAGGATCATCTCTGGTGGTCGCTGGAAACCGTCCCGTCTTCACTGATCGTCTCAGTCGAGCAATGAATTCCTCGGCACGGGCCTGTCCGATCAGCTGGAGCAGGTCGGCTTTCTTGGCCTTAGAGGCTACTCTAAGGCCAAATTGCCTTGCCATAGCGCGAAGCTGTGCAACAGTAATCATGGTGTATACCACTGAGTAAGGCTAGTCTCTAAATGGGCGTTCAGACCATGTAATGCGTGCTTGATCACAAGCTATACCACTGAGTATGCTTGTCTCTAAATGGACGTTAAGACCTTTTATGTGCGCTTGATCAGCTCGTATACCACTGAGTATGCTTGTCTCTAAATGGAAGTTCAGACCAAGGCGATCAGCTGGTATATCACTGTGGTTGCTTATCTCTAAATGGAAATTCTCCGGCAGTTTTTTAGATGCTACTTTTTCCTAGTGGCCGAGGTGTTGACACCTAAAAAAGCCTATCTCGAATTGTTCGGGTCTCTGGAGGCGAAAATCTTTATTTTCCCCGTTATTCGGGTAGGTGGTATCCGTTTAATCCCGACTCTACTACTACGGGCCTGCATATTTTCACGTTGATGCAAAGTATATTATTTTGAGAAATTACCACCGGGCGATAAAACAAGCATTTCGTGTGATGGAAGCACATACATAGTAGCAGATGAACGAATTCATAGGAAGACTGACATATCGGTTATCGATCGTCTCTCTACAGTTCATGCGGACGTCAATGAAAGCTTATAGTAAACGAACAATGTTGACAGTCTTCGACGCGTAAGCTATCCAACGTAAATCTGTTAATAAACGTAGGCATATCTAAATATGACAATTTAGTTCATCTTACGTACATGTTATAAAGTATCATTGTCGCGTTTTTTGCGCATCTTCACTCATATATGTGGGTTTTTTCAGTATACACGGAAATTGTACACACTCAGGGCCAGCATTTGTCTCTAGTACATACACCTACAAATTACTCTTGTAAAAGCGTGGGAGAATGAGTGTCGTTTTGCGTAAATGTATACGTTAACTGCATTACATTCAAAGAAATGGTAGATATATACCCAGAATTTACCTCCTCGCCCACATACATATAGGATACGCATGTGTAGGCCTATGTTTAGAATGACAGGAAACATACATGTCAATGTGTAGGCCCGACCACAGGTATTTTTGGCATACTTTTTGCAACTGATTGCATTGTTATTCGCTTGTTCAAGTAGGTTGCTCACGTAGCCTAATCCACCACCAGCACACCCCCCCCCCACCCCGGTCACTCATTGCTGGCATAATGTTTATCTCTAAATGATATTGCAATCAATGCTTGTTAAAATTGATGTTTTAGATTGTCACAAATAGTTTGGCTTAACTCTACAGGAGATTTAATTTTATAGGCCTATAAAATGTATCCATATGGGCCTAGTTTTCTCCAGTCTTAGACTTAAACAAATCAATTGATTGCGATACCTTAGGTAAATTCGCAAATTCGGATCTACCGGTGGACTTTGCATTTGGTTTGTGTGCGTGCGTGCATGTGTGCGCGCGAGGAGGGGTGGGGATGGGGGTGGGCGTGGTTGTGGTGTGGGGGTGTGGTGGGAGGTAGAGATACATCTGGAAAATCATAACAAATTCTGCTGAATTATAGGCGCAGTTAATGCGGGAAATGACGTCGCATAGCATCATAATTATCAGGGAGAAGAACCAGCCCGCCCATATCTCCCCAAACGGCAATTTGGAGGGGACATCGCCTCACTCACAGACCCTCTCCAATATTGGACTAACTCAATAATAAAATCCTAGATCTGCGCTGGACGGCCATCCCACCAATACTGGATGTAGCAAGATATAGTGTCGTAAAAATACAGTATCAAAGGAATGAGACTGAGATATTTTCTCGAAGCAGATCTCATCTAAAAATGGGGTTTTCGTGACAGAGATATTCATATTTAAATATGGCATCGGCACTATTATACACTTCTAACTAATGTCTACCGGGAATATCATTGAGATCATTGCCTATTTCAAAAGTCATTGCTAAATATACACCTGTGCAAAAGTTAAGCACCACCCTATTTTTACGCACATGCGAGGGTATATTCATGTGCTATGAAGAAAGCAATAGCATAAACATTTATGTACCCATCCATCTTAGTGCAAGAGGTAATAATGCAACTAGAGGAATGCTGATTATGATGGTCGGGAAACACTGTATGTTTTTGTTTGAACTTGAAAACGAGGCCTGAATATGGTTACGTTGACACAACTGACAACTATTGCCCTACAGTTGACACACGTGGCTAGATTGTCATTAATGGTGTCTGAAAACGAAGTTTAACATATGTGCACGAGTTTGAGACTGTCATTATTAATACCGGGTATATCCACCTTGTGCCTGGATGACGGCCTGGACACGACGTCTAATGCTGGTCACCAACCGACTGATACGCCATTGTGGTATTCGTTGCCATTCAAGATGGAGTGCGTCTGTTAATTCCTGTAGGTTCTGCACAGGAGGATCCCTCCTTCTCTCCATGTTTCCCAGAATGTCCCAGATATGCTCAATAGGGTTCATGTCAGGGCTCCTTGCTGGCCATGGTAGGGTTTCGATGGCATTCTGGCGGAGGTATTCATGCACAGCTCTAGCACGATGTGGTCGGGCGTTGTCATCCATGAATATAGGGTGGGTTCCAGGTGCATGATTTACAAAATGAGGGACCACAACTCTATCCAGTATGGAATCTTGATATCTTTGTCCATTTAGTGTTCCAGGTACAGTCAACAGATCCAGCTTACAATCAAATGAGATGCAACCCCATATCATAACGGAACCTCCACCAAATGGAACTTCTTCCATGATGTTACGTTGGTCGTACGCCGTGCGTCTGGACCCCCATACACGAGTTCGACCATCTGTGGCATGAAGCAGGAACCGACTTTCATCGGACCAGTGTACCCGTCTCCAGGATCTCATGTTCCAGTGTCTTCTTTCGTTGCACCACCTCAGACGCTCCTCTTTGTGGTGTGCAGTGAGGAGAGGACGTCTGACAGGTCCCCTAGCTTTCATGCCAGCAGCATACAGTCTCCTTTTGACGGTAGACATTGACACTCTATTGCGCCTTTCCCATTGCTGGCTGAGCACTCTGCTGTTGGTGAATGGAGATCTCCTAACAAGGCGTACTAGGGCTCGATCATCACGGGCAGTAGTCTTCTTCGGTCTTCCAGATCTAGGCCTGTCCTTCACCTCGTTAGTTTGCCCATGTTTTGCAATCAAACGACTGATTACAGTATGGTTAATGTTCAGCTGTCTGCCAATCTCTCTGCATGATATACCAGTGGTATGCATGCCTATGATTTGCCATTTCACATGATCACTTAACCTTCGTCTTGCCATAGCGGTTCACAATCAAGAGCTAATTCTCCCTGTACAAATAAACCACGGCCATGAACACAAAATTCCTAATCTTGTCGCCTAAATCTGTATGTAATGTTATATACCTCAAACTGGACTTTTACATAACTGAACACGTGTGCTGTTTCGCGCCATGCACGGACATCAAGCGGCGTGAAGTCATGCATGCATGTGCATTTCGTACTTGGAATTATGTCAGCTAACGCGGGGACAAAAAGTATGGCAGCCTAGTTGTACCATCATGTTTCTACGTTCTATTGTTTTTGCTGGTGCTTAACTTTTGCACATGTGTATACAATAGAATGAACAAGTTACCCTGGTTAAACAGTGTTGCCTGTATTAGCTTTGCTTAGCGGTTGTTCCACTTTGACGTCACAGCTGCTTGGAATTCAAGGGAGGTAATTCATGACGCGATATTCTAAAGTGATGCACTTTATCGACAATAAATAAACAAATATGCCATGTATTAGCAAAGTGATAACAGCTATATGATTTTTAAGGACTGGATATATTATAATGTTTTAAAATACACTCTCCATATATGACCTTTAATAATTGTGATGTGTATTTTAAAGAGTGTGTGTTCTATTAGATATTTTCCTAAATATTTAGGAATTAGTTTGATTACACAGTGTTGCTGCCTAAGACACATAAGATCGTAAGCGATTAATCATTTGAAAACCGAGGACCAATTATGTCAATTTTAACTAGAGAACATTTACTGAAGTAACGGTAAATCTGCGATGTCTAGCCATGAAGGCCATTGAACACTTCTGCTGCTGATTGAAATACTCCTCTAGGTGTGGTCGCAGATCAAAGATCCATGCTTGAAATTCCCATAGATTTTCACTAAAAGGTCATTTTAACCCTCAGGATAAAATAAAGTGTCACCTAACATGCTCTTTGAGGTTGCATGATGCTGGTAACTTATGCCACACATGAAAATTGGAAATGTTTACCCATGAATGACCTTGACCCCAAGGGAGATATTACAATGTATTGGAAATTATTTAGATCTCACAATGTTCTTGAATTTGGCTAGATTTTAAGAGAATCTGAAGAAAACTCTAGCAGAAAACGTTCAAACATTGCTCCCATAAGTTTACTATTTGGATATGTGGCACAGAAAAGCTGATTTCTCGAAAACTGTTGGATGGATCAACGTTTAACTTGAGATCCACTAAAGTCAATAGGTGCTCTACCCATTCCCCAAATTTCAGTTCGATTCGGATGCAAAGCAAATAACCATTTGGCATCCCGAGTTCATTTCTGCAAAACATGAAAACTGGTACTTTTGACCCAGCATATGCGCATGACCGCCATTTTGAAAAAATATATTACCAAAAAAATTAATTTTTGGCATTTCCCATCTTGAGTTAATTTTTCCCAAAAAACCCCAGCAAATTGGTATTTTTTACCAAAAGTTCACATGGCGGCCATTTTCAAAAAAGCTATCCATGCACTTGGGAACAACATTTTAAATTAAAATCTTTGTGGTAACATCCTCACCAAGTATGGTAGTGATCCGACCAAAACTCTAGGTGAAGTCGCAGTTCAAATATTCAATGCCATGGCAGTCAAAGGTCAAGGTCACCTATGACGTTGGAAGAATCTTCAGGACCCAAAGGGTAACATTCTACCTAAGTATGGAAGTGATCCAATCAAAACTGTGCATGCACGCTTAGTTCAACAATCAATATTGAACGCCTAAGGGGTGCCCTTCCATCTGGGTCTGTGGTCCAGGCGTGATACACACATGAGAGTATGTCCCAGGGTATCTTCTAATATGGCCAATGACCTTCTCTGATGACGGAGAGTTCATTTCTGCCAATACGTAAAACTGGTAATTTTGATGCCCAAGTGGTACCATTCCACTTGGGCATGTGCCAGACTGATCAAGCAACCCCGTCAGGATCCACATGGTAACATCCTGACCAAGCATGGTTGCTATCTGATCAAAGCTCTAGCTCTAGGTAATCGCAGTTCAAATATCCTTCCTGATAATCCCCATTCATTCCCCATGGGGTGATTTCACATGCATTGGGGGGTCAAAGGTCAAAGGACATGGCCATTTTAGGTCGGCAAACATCTCAAGGAACATAACGTTAACATCCTACCCAGGTAGGATAGTGATCCGATCAAAACTCTAGGTGAAGTAGCACTTCAAATCTCTATATTGAAAATTCCCCTATACATCCTATGGGACTTTTTTGCCACTCAGAGGTGAGTAGCTGAAACCCTATTGGACAGTTCCAAATTCTCTTGAATAGCACACTAGTTAGAGAGGTGTATCAAGGTTGGAGTTGATCAGATGAAAACTGTAGGAGTAAATGTAAAATTTTGAATCCAAGGCACCCCACACACACGTTGCAACTTTCTCGGTTATTTGACACTTCAGCGCTTTTCCCATTATTTCCAAGAAAACGTTAGCAAATGTATATCATGCATGCCGGACCCATTGGTGATGGTTTCGGAGTGATCCGACCTCAAGGTCACACCCTATTTGTCAAAGTTACCAGTTTTAATTTTTTGGTAGAAATCAACTCGACTTTCCCAGAAATTGAAGAGGTCGTCTACTATTTCTCAACGACCAGGCATCACCGATTTACAATTACTTCAGTAAATATTCTCTAGTTTGTTTTTGTCTTTTGGGCTCACAGTCTTTATCTCACATCTGGTGGTGTGATTATTCCCTCACCATACTACTCTTGCTCAATATGTGTAATACAATCCCTCTCTTGATGTCAGACACAATAGCAGATTGCTCTATTAACGATGTTTCCCCTTCTTTGGAATAACTAATCATTACTATCTGATTTACTTAAGCTATATATTGATCATTTTATACAACTCAACCGAAAGTCATAGTTACTTTAGAGAGCAATTTCACCCAGTCAACTTCTTTATAAAAATGTAATGCCCACAGACGCATGCACGTAGATACATGTACATACATTCTATAAGAAAATGCTTGAGTTATATTTCAAATGCGGTCTGAGAAACACAAGTGAATCTTCTGACAGCGCAACAGCGTCCAATCAAATTAGTTTCAAAATATCCAACAGCATGTTCATTAAATAGCAAAATTGGACAATGCGTACAACTGCGATGAACTATTACACGTTTTTTGCGGACGAAATATTGGCATTCGTGACGCAATTGATTATGACGCCAGCTTGCATGTGACATTGATTATAACATAATATGATTGATAGAGACACTGTATGCATCCACAAGCGCAGTTGGATTAATGTAACAGGAGATACAGATCTAAGTGCTTGTTTCCCACGCATAGAATATTACATTGCAAAAAACAGCGATATGTTAGACAACTTTACACGCATTTAACCGTCAGGGATTCCACACACCGATATTTTGCTAGAATTGTTTCAACAACTCAATCCGATTTATTAGGTGGGGCCAAAAGCGGGCTGCATTTGTGTAAATCTTCCCGCTGTATGCAGCGTCATATCTCTATTATTGCATAATAAACATATTTTATCTCAAGCCGGGATATCGACATTCTACAATAACATAGGCGGAATAACCAACGTCTGCGTATAGTAAAATAAATTGAAAGCCAATCTCTCAGTTTGATTAAAGGAGCATCCCAATCCATTAATATTGCGTGCCTTTGCCTATTTGAAATATTGTGTGCGTTAGATGTCTGTGAACTAATTGCAATTTCCATTTGTGACATATTCGGTGAAACTATTAAACGCACGTTTTCAAGTAGTCTGTACTGCAATGCACACCCCCCCCCCCCCCCCCACCCGCCACACCACCCCGGTTGCGCAATATACAAATGGAGGAAAGTTTGGTGTATACAGTTTTAAACACTATGGTACAAAGAGACATAAGGCTAGATTAAAGCACGCACACACACACACTCACACACACGCGCACATTCACGCACACACATGTGTGTATACATGCAGCCACGCACGATGCACGCGCGCACGCGCACCACATCTGTTACACATTCCAATGCTTTTAAAAGAGCCTCCCAACCGTCATTCGCATGCTTAGCACAGTCAGTATTATTTCATAGACAGGGAAATATGTGCATTCAATTCTTCTGTCACTTTTCTCTTGGGATCCCGGTTATTCGCGCATGGCGTCGCATGGCGTCGTTTAACGAGGTTAAATCGCATTTAATTAAATAGCAGCTTTATTGAGGGTGTGCTATAGCGATTTTCGTATTATCTCTTCCTAGCACCGACCTAGTTCTGTTAATATTCCCTTAACAATAAATGCGATAAATTCGTGGCTGATTTATTCGACTCTTTGTTATTGCAAAATGGCCACCTTTGATGAGTGAGAGAAGAGAAGAGCAGCCCCAATATTCAATTTGGATCTCCCCACCTGCCCTCATTTGTAATCTGACAATCTTAGTGTCTTGGACGATAAATCAATTTGATGACTTCTAAACAGTGTGGCAAACTGGAATCTCCAGATATCGTCAGATGTCATCAAATTATATGGATCAATATAGTCAATGGAATAATATTAACATAGATGTCACCAAAGTAACATGAAGACGAACTATGCCTGGTGAGACCATCACCGGCAAACACAAAACTAATGTTCGATCCAAATCCACGTTTTCTGCACATTTTATGTATCGATATGATCACCACCAGATAATGATTTCTACCCACTTCTGTTAACTTGTTACCTCGCAGAAGCAATACCATCTATTCAAGAATGCTATGCAAGACCAAACCCTCCAAACCAAATAATAAGTATGCCACAAGAGATGAAACATACAGGCATTGTGAACTTCATTGAAGAGGGAAAAGGTCTTGTAGATACACTACTTGCGATAGCTCAAAGGCTGCTAACTTCTTCACGCATGAAGCCAAAACTGGGTTAACTCACGTAATCATATCTGATACCACATAAATGAATGATGATGGACCACTCTCACCCAACTCACAAGTGAGGCACTGAGAAGAGAAGGAAGAGCAGAATGGATCATCTGCAGCTCTACTGATATTAGAACTCACTGTGTAAGAGGAAATATAGTGTCCCAGTTCTGTGCATGCTCTTGATTCGTGACTTTGTGTGCAACTTATATAATAATACATGATGTTCCATAATGTGATGCAATTGCAACAGATGCTCATCTCCTAAAGCTCTTTGAACAAATGTGATGCACGTCACCGCAAATCTGTGTGAGCCATTACACATCATCACTAGCAACGCAGTTTAGTATCAAATGCATGAATCTAAAAGGTGTGCAATACAGAACTACTATCTGTGTGAAAAGCGCAGCAACGATGGTCTATGTTTGGGCACGTTATTTGAATGCCAGAAAATATGCCAACTTATAAACCACTAGAAGTCGCATTGCCAACTGGTATCAGGCACCCATAGGAAACCGCGACCTCAACGTACAGAGTGTTTTGCGACCATAGCTCAAAGAACCTATTTTAGTTTCAGTAAATACGTATGTCAGGAACTGTATCTCTGAGCCTCCTTATCAGATGTGGCTCAAAATGTTATCAAAATAAATCATACTATCTACTGTGGTATCCATAATTGTTAAAGTAGAGGACAGTGCATTCGTGATATATAGGGTAGACAGGCAGACAAATTGTGTATGTATAACGTGTTAGTTGTCTCCGAAATCATTTAACGAATTTATTAGCTACCTCCTAAATTGGAAACTTTCCTAAATAAATATGTCTGTTTGCATTGCCATACCCGCGTTATTGTGTAATAAATAATATAGCTTATCTCTGACGTCGCATAAGATTTGGCAAGTGTTTTGGGTACCGTCCGTATGATCACCGGGCTGCGTTGCCAAAGATTAATATGCATAGCAAAATTCCTTGCAAATATGTCCAATTAGACGTAACGAATGTAGTTTTTTTAGCAATCGAAGATGGAAATTGAATATGTGTATAGTTTAGAGATGAGGTTCTTTTATGGAGTATACGTTTTAAGCATATCTGTAGTAAAAAAACCCTAAAAATATTAAAATATATAAAAACACACTTTGACAAATATGAATTGACAAAGCTGAAGTGATGTGGGTGAGAACATACTTAATTAGACGAATATAATTATGATGGCAAAAAGTAGACACCGGCCAAATCCAATTATCAGCAAATAACAGACATTCACTCGCCTATTAATGTCGAGTCATTTAACCCTTTTATGGTGAACCGGCCAAAACCGACCTATATAGTCGTTTTGAGGAATGTCGATTTGCAGGCCAAGAGAAGGCTATATTGTAAAAATAGCTCTATAATATGGCTTGCCCTGTAACGGAGCCATTCACCCCAGCAGTAGATGTTTTAAAACCGTCTTCTCGTGGATAATCAATAAGAAAAATGTTAAGTTTCCTTAACAAATTAGCTAATAATACCTTAATGTTCAAAACCTATCACGGAAGACAAGGTGGGAATGCTAGAATAAACAGATACCAGTAAGCGGCAGGCATCTAGTTCGAAAGTAACCCTTTAACGCTTATAGACTAGAACAATAAATTCATTACACGGTACAGAATACTTTGAAATTAGTTTGACTTGATGCTACGACAGGTTTAAATATAATGTGTTTCAAAACATTTAGCAGCAATTCTTTGCGGTTGCCATTAAATTGAGTCAATATAATTTTCAGTATTCAAGTATTAATATGTTCATAATTGTAATTTCTATTTGAAAACCACTGAAACACTATAAAAATCACACACACACACGCACGCACGCACGCACGCACGTACGCACGCACGCACGCACGCACGCACGCACGCACGCACGCACGCACGCACGCACGCACGCACGCACGCACGCACGCACGCACGCACGCACACACACACACACACACACATATATATATATATATATATATATATATATATATATATATATATATATATATATATATATATATATATATATATATATATATATATATGTATGTATGTATGTATGTGCGTGTGTGTGATTTTTCGAATTTTTGGCCTATTTGTGTTCAAAGTGTTAACCCCAACGCTCAACAATGGCAAGTGTACCATAAAGCGTTAATGAAGGGATCCAATCTGTCACGCAAGTATCAGATGCCATAATCATATACATATGTATTAACTGATGCCTCAATCAATATGATGCAAGTTGATCAGCGATGTGGCATGACATCTTTTATTGTATGAACATATTGAATAGGGTGGTATTCGTGGAAGCAACAGCTCCAACTGAAATTAATTTTAAAATAGTCAACAACTTGCACTATAGCTACCTGTAAGTTTAGAGTATGGGATTTGATTCAATTCAATTCAATTCAATTCAATTGATTCCAACATGCGTACAAACAACGAAGTGGACAGAGCTGAGAGAGAATGGGCGTGGCATATCCAGAAAGAACTCCCTCTACATGAATGTAAGATTATGTGCCAGGTCATTGTTCTCAGGAGATCTCCTTTCTTCGTGTGTGACATCTTTTAAGAAACACGATTCAGCCACATTTAAGCGAATATTGACCAGTTATAGGATCAGTATAACGATTTTCGTATAATCTCTGGCTAGCATGGGCAGTTTTTCCGTTAATGGGAATGATGGACGAAAGGGAGAGTATTCCCCCATCTTTTTGTATCATTTGAGAATGGCTAAGCTTGATGGGCAAAGCAACAGCAGCGCCTATGCTTAATCTAAATATCTCGTCATTGATTTTGTGGTTTAGTCACTAGCGCAATTTAACGTGTCAACGCGAGTACTCTCGATTGGCAGGCTGGTGGGCACGTACAGTGTATGTCGAGCTGCCTCTCATTTGGTTAGACCGTGAGAATATGTTTAATGTGGCAAAAACTGGAGGACAAGACTCTGCAGTCTCTAATTGCCCATGTTTAATATAATTTTGCAACACATTCGATGGCTAAGTGGTATATATGGATGGCCGTCTGCTCTTGCTTTTCCACAAGCTGTTAGCAGATGCTCACAGACTTTTTGAAACTACTGGATCTGAAAGAAGTTCTTGCTGTAGGCTACAATTATCCAACATAAATTCTGTTATATTTTAATTATGCCTCCATAAAATAGCAGCGGCTGTGCCAATAGACGTAACGACGACACTGCATCATGTGGGGACAATTACCATTAAGCAACACGCGGCGATGCCAGCAGATGATATCGATCTCATATTTCTTGGTTAGAAAATGCTTTTAGTTTAATTATTTTGTGATTTTTCAAAATTGTCGAACGCATTCGCGATCAGTGTGCTTGCTTATGACTGCACACCCCAAAATCACCCAAAAGTGTACCCTTTTATGGGTCAGTGATGCATCAGTATTGCTGCATCCTGAGAAAGGGGCTAATACCACGCATTGCCTTAATCACATTTCGTCCAGTTATTGATATTTGTTCATAATGGCGCCACGTTTGTATGCGTGTCTGCATATAACGTCCATAGTTGGTACACACTACATGACAGTCTTATCGATGATGGGGAGGTAGCATTCTCTGTAAATGTAAATAAGCAGTCTGTTTGCCAGCGCACGTGCTGGCCATCAAGGGCTATTCATTATGCCCCTAACCCTTGACAGCCTGATATCGTAATTCCAGGATTTTTATCCTCATAGGCTATAAATATTCACCAGCAAATACCTGTATCAGAAGGAATTTGTAATTGCATGTATGAAATAGTTAAGGCGCTAAGAAAAGTATCATCCTGAGATTATGGAATAAGTCCTTGTGCCCGCTTCTGTAGTGCACTGTTCAGAGAAGTTCTTACTTCTAAACCAGGCGTATCTATCAGATGCTGTTTATTCTACTGTGTTATGCAGTATGCCAACACTTATATTGGGATATTCCTCACGACATTCCATATCCAGTAAAATCAGGATGAAGAATAGTCATTAGCATTCCACTAACCACTTGAATGAGTTTGACATCTAGATGCTATGGAGACAATTTCTGACTTCGAAAAAGACACATTTAACAACGTCTACTGCATAGAAGTATAAGTTTTCTAGACTCATATGGCGAGGATGCGCGCCTCCACCATCCCACGATGCCCCATTTCCTAGATCCACCACTAACAGGTTGGATACGCAAATGATCAATAGATACCATACGTGTTTTGGTCGCATAGCTTTTAATCAGTATCGAAGAATCTGCATCTAACATCAGGAAAGCTTACCGGTTAGTGCGCTATTTTACTATCTAATTTTCATGGAATATAATGTGTGTACTGCTGCTCTGCAGTACTGTTGACATTGCAGCATGCTGCGTCATGAGTAATATAATTCCTGCACTTCGATAAGCCATGGATTCGAAGGCCAAATATTATCTTGATAAAAATACTACGTTTATACAACGAAACCTGTGTATATTTGATGCTGTATAATTGTGGCAGCTGGGCAGCTCCACAGGTATCTCTAGACAAACTTGCTACCGGCCACCTCAAATATGTCTGCCATGCAGCACAATTCCCAACGATGCCCAATACAAGATGTGTAATACATCGCTGCTGCCTGTAGTTATTGCCCAGAAAAGATGCCCAATGTTTGGCTATGTGGTAATGTTGCCAGTAAAGACACCAGCAGAGAAAGCCTTCGAATGCGCCCTACTAGGAGCCAACACATATACAGACAGGAGAGGATATAATTGCATAAATATGTGAAGCATGCTACAAGGTTACCTAAAATGTAGGACTTGGTACACTCAGATCAAGATCATGGCGTGAAGAAGCTACAGATGTTTGCTTTGGACACGACGCGGTGGTCAAAAGATAAGAAGGACTTATTGCAGCTGCATGTTTTCTTCTACTATTACACCTGCAGCATGTAGTAATCATACATACCGGTGGCGCATTAGAATTATCATTTCCTATCAGAAAAGAGGCTTGGACATATTTTTTTCAATGACTAAGTAAGCTAACGAAAAGAACGGAGAGTTATTCTGGCGAGGGGTTTTCAGAGCTGATGTAATCGTAAAGTTACTCTGTTGCTAGACAGGCAGACCGGTACCCACGACTGACTGCATTCACCTCGGAAACTGGAAAACCTCCGAAATGCTCAATACGGAAACAGTCCCTATTTTGCTAATTTTTAGTGTGGTGTTTCATACAGTGTTTTATTTAAACTACTTTAGAAGAGCTTAATTTAGAATGGCATGCTCACATTAAGGGCGACCACGACGTCACAAGACGTCACTGTTATTGCGTTTGCAACACAAGTGTACATCTGGAACAGAAGGAGCATGAGTTAGCATATGTGAAGGAAATAAATGCCGGATGTTAAGACACAAAGAATGTTGAGTTTAAATGGAATACCTTTCTGCGGAAATATTTAAGTTAAATGCTGCAGTTAAAAAAATGTTAGAATAAAAGTTGTTTCTCACTTAAGCAGCAAAGAGCTGTTGCCACATATTATTTTCCCCATATTCAACAGGATATTCGTCACATCTTAAAGAGCCAGTTGCATCGCCGCTGTGTTTTTTGATATGGCAGGAATGCAGGACCATGGCGATTGCATTGCTCACCATAACATATGTATGATGCATTTTACACTGTCGATATCCATCTTTAAATGATTTATTAAGTAATTTGGAGTCTATTTGACGATAAGAATTAGACGCATAGAAATTAAAATAGGTTTGCTTCTTGGTATGTTTGCAATGTGTTGATGAAACCAGTCTGCATTTTGTTTGCGCTCTCTTTACATGGATCACACACGCACGCACGCACGCACTAACGCACGCACGCACGCTCGCACACACGCACGCGCACACACACACACACACACACACACACACACACTTGTACTCCATTTGCTCCTGGTTACTGTTCTTGTTTGTTAATGCAGATGTGCAAGATACTAATTTAGCTACTAGGTGGTCGATAAAGGTGTAGCTGTAGAGGGTTCGATTGATTTTACCGATCCAATAGAGTCATATGACTGTCTGAACCTTTGTGCCAGGACTAAGAAGGCCTACCTTTATTGTTTGATGGCAGATGGGTGATATGTGTGACCGGGAGTCGCATTTATTGGTATTCCTTAGAAATTCATGTACCTGTACGTGCAAATATAAAAGTGTATCCTAGCGATCAAGAATCTAATTTGGCTTGAGCATAGCAT
This sequence comes from Chaetoderma sp. LZ-2023a, assembly GCA_034401795.1. Lineage (NCBI taxonomy): Eukaryota > Metazoa > Mollusca > Caudofoveata > Chaetodermatida > Chaetodermatidae > Chaetoderma > Chaetoderma sp. LZ-2023a. The sequence continues at coordinate 52,671,463 of CM067360.1, forward strand.
GTCTACCACATACCGGGCTACCGCACGGTTATTATTATTAGGTATGTCAACCCGTCACTTAGCAGGGCGAAGTGGGAATAATTCCATGAAAATAGAAAGTCGTGGTTTTGTTAAATTCATTTGTATGTGCACTCTCGTCATCATTTCTAACCTGGATGCCACACCTTTGATGTGAGATCGTGAAAATGAACACGTCATGCACATATGTTCCACAGATTACTTGGCCGATACTGGGCCGATACCGGGCCGATACTGGAAGTATTGGTGCGGTATCGGCCTAGTATTGCCCCAGCAAGCTGCGTTACCTGGGTTGTTTATAGTTATGCACTCGATTAAACAAATGGTTATTGCAATGGATGAATCCGATCCATCAGTCAAGTACATGACGCCATAATCACTTACGTCATATGTAAATTTCACAATTTAATAAACATAGGCAGCAACAGCATCAAATCAAATTAGTTTCAAAATATATAATAGTATGCCACTTGTATTAACATATGAAACCCGAGGTCGCATACTCTAACTGTTAAGCCAACAATACACGCTAGCTGTTGAATATTTTGAAATTAATTTGACGGCATCTGTTGATGCCATCTCAGTCAAATTAGTTCAGAATATCATTTCAAATTGATAGTGGTCTTCGACGATTTTGGAAGGTGCAAGCAAATCGGAAGGAATATAAACACATCGGGAAAGTTTTCATATGGATGATTTTGTTGCGGGGTGGGGTGGGTGGTGTAATGGAGGGTGGGTTGGAGGGGATGGGTGTGTCGTAAGCAGTTTTATTGAGATTTGCATAAATTCCTATCAGTAGTAGTAGTGAAATCGTGTGTGTACATGCCTTACAAACCGTCTCATGCTCAGCGTTGCGCACGCCTATTAATTGCCGGAAGTTAATCTATATGCATTTAAGTAGTCATGTCTGCATTCTTGGACAAACTCCACAACTCGACGCGCAAGAGCATCTTATGGTAGTCGTAATATGTACGGAGTTACTGGTTCTAAATAAAGGTTACAGTCATACGAACGCTGGTCTATAATTCCCTTAGAATTGTCTAGGAGTAGGAAGTGACGGAATCTCAACGAAACAGGGTAATATGTAAGTCTACATTAAGTTAAATGTGAAATGAAATGTCAAGTCGTTTGACGCCGTCTATTACACAATCAGTTGAAGCAGATATACCAAAAGAATCATTTGTAATTTAATAAATACTCTACTGAATATTCTGAACCTAATCAAATACAACCTATGGTTGTCTATCAAAGACTTTGTTAACCGAGACAGCTATAACACGTATTCAACACGTTTGCACATTATGTTACTTGATCCATGAATGCATAGTAAAGGGATCCAAGCTGGCATTCAATTAGCTGACATCACAAGCAAAATAACGTATATCATAGTAGGTCCGTCATGAGAGTGGTAAAACCCCGAATTTGATTAATTTACAATAATTTTACTAAACACTTTGTTGAATATTTTGAAATTAAAATGACTGCGATGTGTTGGTGTCAAAGGCAACAAAGGTTCCAGTCAAATTAGTTTCACAATTGCCATCAGCGTATCTGTATTAGTTATCTTGAACTTTCAAATCGAGTCCAACATACGGATACAGTGGGCGGGGTTTAGGTAGCAATTTGCTAAAAATGGGTTCGTATATTCCGTTGTGGTGGTCATTCCCATAAGTCAGAATAAAACACATGCATTTACCTGCAGTTTCTTGAGATGTACTTCTTGGCAGCAGATTTGTCACTGGTCTTCTGCCGGATTGCATTGCTATTGTGCTAATGTTCGTGCCGTCAATCATCTGTCAGTATCCGCCAGACAATCGGAAGTAAGCTCGGAACCCATCCACCTTAACTGATCTGTCTGGCGACTTTTCACAAGAAGTTGGCATGCATAGTAGGTTTACTCCTGGTGCAATGAACCACTTGTCAGTCTGAAGCTCGCCGATGTCTCCCCCCCCACCCACCCCCCCCCCCCTAGTAATATTCTCTCCAAATAATAATAGCAGTGATTGGACCAGATTACGTAATACATATAAAGCAAGCTTTAACGTAATTGATAAACAAGGCTGGTATTATATCAACTGAAAATGCATTTCGATATAGCGTCGCCAATTCATTACCCACAAGTTGACTGAAATGAGAGTGTTTAAAAATGGCCCTTATTGAAGCATTAACGCATTATGAGATGGCGCAGCAATGCCATGGAAATCAAGGGTAATGTGATGCATACAATGAATTCGATAGCTGGCACTTGCTACCGCGACCAACTAGCCATGGTTCACGAACACAATGGAATTGCAGCAGCACGCATTTCGAAACCAGCATTGTCTTACTCCAGATACCATGTCATACCTGTCTGTTAGTGACCACGTCCAGATACCCCATACTGTGCCCGGTTACCTTCTATCACATTCACATGAGTATATATACCATGTCATAAGACCGGTAGTTATTACATGTGAAATGGCGAAATATATATACCCCGACATATCCCCGTGTGAAATGCTTGATTTGTTAATATTGCAAAGACCAGTTGGAATAGCACACAGGCTCATGCTAAAATGGTGCCAAAGCAATGTAGCTTCGAAGATTCAGACGTCTATAAATTATGTAATAATATATGTTCAGTTCAATATCTAATTATAGTGTGGGAACCCAGTTTTGGCTATACCCCACCAATCTCTATTTATTCTACATCCACGTGTTGTCCGTGTTGGGGTCGATCGATCCATAAACTCTACGAATCTCAATTACCCGACAACTATTCAAGTAATCTGTTGAATATTTGTATATAATATGTGATGGCAGCAACAGCGCCTCGTCAAATTAGTTTCAATATAGTCAACACAATGTTGTTAAATAGTAAAGACATACAATTCGTTCAACTTGATAGCCTATTAATAGTTGTAGATGGACTTAATTATGCCATTCAGGACGGCATTGATTATGACGTCACCCCACCTATGGCCATGCTCATTATGACGTGTTTTGGTTGATCGATACACTGGATTCCTCTATTCTTGCCTAAATGTGTTCATCAAATTGCATACACATTTCTACGCTATGCTACGATGAATCGATTTTAAATCGATACTATTGATTGCCGTAATTGAAACACCTATCACGCTGACAGATGACATAGCTGATCTGTTCCATTGGGACATGATCTTATGATCCTATGGTCCACGCATGTTGCTGACTCTATAGTCTTACAGTATACAATTCGTCGGTCTGATTCATAATAAATTCATTATAAACGGTTTCTGCGGGATTTACGAGTCTTGTATGACATATATATTCATTGATGTGTATCACCTCTCTCGGGGAAATACAACTGGTAATCCCATTAAACATCACGCGCACGTTATGCAAGCCTGTACGCCCCACAAATCAGTTGTCTAAATAATGTTTAATCAGAATGTATCATTTTATCCTAGAATGGGGAGCAATCGGTTAGCAGCGGTCCACGTTACTTCTGTTAAAATACATGTTGAAAGGTGGGATGTGTTTACACATGTTAATTAACAGCTCTGAACTTTTAAAAGAATCAATCACATGTTAAACCTGGAGTGATGTGGTTTCAAGTACACTTTAAACCTGGGGTAATGTTGTCTCGTGTGTGATTATATTTTGTTCAATGTTGATCAGAACTCACTGCAGCTAAATGATATAGCTAATAACGAGATTAGGTTTAAAAAGGTAAATCTGCTAAAGACGAGTTTAAGTTTGAAAATTGTTTAATTTCTCTCCCCCAACACTTTGTAAAACTTATATGTAAATTCAGAACTCGCAACCGCAGAGTACCAATAGAGCAGGAACAGTTTGGTCAAGTAACAGCCAGACATGAACGTATATGTTATATATGCCATAAAACCAAATGGAAGATGAATTCCAGTATTTATTTGTTTGAATGCTCAATACTCGCTGGAGAACAAAAAAGCGTATAGATACATATTCCCGGCATGACCCAAATACATTTAAAATGAGTAAGTTAATGAAAAACAAACCCGAGCGAAAATGATATCACTGTGTAAATTCAAAATGAGTATCAAATGTTTATCAATACATGTATTATTATAGGGTTACCAGCCGCCTGCATTTGATGGTCGCCTTTTCCCGCCGCCCTTTAACATGCAGACACTGTCTATAGGGGATCTGCGTGTACATATGAAAAACAAACAGGCACGGGTCGAGTTAAATTAGAGAAATTACTGTTTGATGAATACTATATTGTTTGATAAAAAAACTGATAATACGTATTTATAAATTAATAGTACAACATTGTACAGTGTGTATATACTTTCTCTTTGTTATCCTGTAGAGTGTTTGAAAATAAAGTAAGCTAAGTTAGAAATGGCTAGAATCGGCGTGGCTCGTATAGATAATAGTTCATGGCATAACGAGTGTCTGCAACTCCTATCCACGTCCTATATAAATTAACACTTTGTTTTGCTAGTATCACATATGGAACTCCGTAAGGCGCATTACAAATGAGATCTTGCTAAACCCGTATGATCAATTTGATATGAAATGGCAGCAAGACTCAAACAGTTTAGTCTGTATCCACTCGATTCGCAGTCACATCTGCGTAACCAAATTAGAGAAACGTAGGTGCTAATTCTGGTGTTATCCTCACTTAATCCCTTCAAAATGTGTTTGGTATTTATCAACCTATACAAATATAATATTTTCCTTTAGTCCTGATCATCTCCCGCTGACCGTTGTCCGCATACAGACCTGCCTACTCCTTATACTCTCCCACTAAATGCAGACAATACCAGCCAGTTCGATAACTAGACAAATATGTTAGAGCTATGCAAGAACGCAACTGTAATGCTGGTTCATGTTTGTTATACATACCAATGATCAAGAGGAGTCCTAATGGGTGTCGATGGCATCTGAACAAATTAACTTTTCACAACTCTGGCTACACGTAAGAGTGTTGTGGTGTGGAGTATGTGCTGACATTAGAGGATGCGTTCGTTGAGAAGGCAAGTTATTCTTTTAAAACAGTAATACAAGTTCCAGTCAGTGTAAAAGGAATAGTCTGCAGTATGCGTAGTTGGAACACACATTCGCACTACTGAACACAGCCTGTTAATGTCACAAAAGAGATGGCCGAACATGAAGTGCCATACAAACAGGTAGTATGGCAATCAAACTGCACTGGATTACATTACATCGGTGTGCAACCCTGGATGGGGTCCCCTATGGTACTCAGAATACGAACAGCGTTCCTACACTCGTATAACGATGGTCGCATAGTACAGCGCATACGAGGATGCTTGTTAGCATAAGATCGTAATAATGATCATTGCCATAATAGTATTCACATACATGTGCAGATAAGGGATCCATTACTAACTATACCCCGCCAATTTCTAGCTAAGCTCCATACTTTGCCGATGTTGTAATCGATCGAATCTTGAATTCCCAGAATCCTAATATCAATATCATTTTGCAGGCAAGAAGTTGAATATTTTGAAACTAATTTGAGTGGATGGTGTTGCTGCGTCCAGTAAACTTAGTTTCAAAATATTCAACTCACTGTTTATTAAACAGGACAGACATACAATTTGTAGACCTGGCGGACTATTCAATGTTCATGATGTAACTAGTTACGTCATTCAATATGCGTTTTGATTGCAACGCTACCACCAAGTTAAATTAGTTACAAAATATTCGACAGCATGCTTATTAAATAGTAAAGACATACAAATCGTACAACAATGCTTTGTCCGTCATCAATTAATCTGTCGTGACGAACCTAGTTACTTTATTCATGACGGAATTGAGTATATGCCATCCTGCACGTCACGTAGTTTATTATGAAGTCATACGATTGATGGATAAAACGGAATCCTCCATTGATTGTGGCATCATAGAAATGTGTGACAGATCGGATCCATCCATTCCTCGACAACCAATGCCACCTGTTGATTTACAGATCCATTCTGTGTTTTCCGCATGGACTAGCTTTGACAATAGCGCTTAATAAAAGCAGTGTCAGATATTATGGCAGAAATTTAGAATGAAAATTGATACAGTATCAACTACATGCGCAATAGTTATCACCATAAATGTATCAGCAGTTTCAATATATACATGGATTATAAATAATCGTGCTAATTATATCATTTTCAACATTAAACATTTCACTACGAAGCCGGCCAAAACTGACCTCTGTAGTGGTCTTGTGGAATGTCCGTTTGCAGGCCAACAGAACACTATTTTTTTTTAATTTACCACTGGAATGACTGCCCGATAACCGAGCCGGTCATTCCAGTTGTACACTTTCAAAAATAGTCCTTTTAGGCCTGCAAATTGACATTAAAAAAGTAAATATTTTAATTTTTTGAACAAATTGAGTCCTTACAGGGTTAAAGGTTTTTTTATGATCATAACGTACGCGCCTAGCAATTTTCAATAAGGATACTAATTAATCGTGGAATATGGTTTTGGATAATCTATCTCTTGCCAAGTCTATTCTGATTACTATGCGTGTTGATATTGTATAAATGGAAGGAACGGTCAACCTTTAAGGACCAAAACCGGCAACGCTGCTTTAGTATCCAGGCTATGGCGAATCGTATTTTACCAGAGATGGTATTCCAATATGTTTTCTCTCCATTTTCTTCCCCCGAGCACATTCCATTAAGTCTGTCTAGGGAACCAGCAGGCTCAAATAAAGGGAAGCAATCTGATTAAACTTTTTTATTATGTTGAGTCGGAGACTAGCTTACGGCGTAGTCTCTAATGCTTACCAACCCCTGGATACTGCAAGCATTATGCGAACTGCGTACATATCAATGGAGAACTGTACTCCAAACATCAAGTGACTTCTGGCACTTGCAATCCAAATTGCTTATTTGAAGAGAAAGGATATAGTAATTAGGGAAACATAAATCACTATATCTAGGGGCGGTTTGGCAATGCTGCTTCCGTGTGTGGTGCTGCTGCCAACGCCTCTTCCGTCGCCACCGTGCTGGTGGTAGCCATGGGCATGCTCGTGCTCGTGGTGGTCGTCGTCATCGTCCAATAGAGGATACAAATATAATTCTTATATATTGACCTCCTAACCAATTTTCAACCCATATTGCAGTTTATGCTAAGACACAACACGTAACTCACCTCACCGCCGAGAGTATCCAACTATCGGCCATTCGCGCCTATCTACGATATTCACATTCGCTTCAACGCGCCATGCATCAACATAAACTAATTTTGCTTTTTGATAAGCTGACGCGAAGGAGGAAAGAAATGATGCCATACCATTGTGATACATGCTGAATACTTTACGACCAACTTCCAGCTGATAGCCAATGCCTTCGCCAACTATGTGGCAAGTTCTTTTGGAAGAATAATCGTAATGAGAGCATCACCCAAGCTAGAGGTATACCACCCTTTTGCACCATCTTAGAGAACATCGTCGGCCACAGTTATTAACTTGAAAAGCTAATGGAAGGGTATGGGTGTAAACAGGACAACTCTTTTAAATTTCCGCCTGGAACCGATTCTGAGATTTGGCGAGGTGTGGTTCGCTTGAAAGTCATTGGATGGCCGCTCATAATCTGAACATATTAAAGAAATGAGACGTCATCAACAGACTCGTACTTGAATTGACGTTATTGAGGCGGATAAAACGATGTGAAAAGGCATCTTGCCATGAATCTCTGCTTCTTTCGTGAGAGCAAGCAGCTAACGTTATTCAGAAATCACTATTTACTGAGTATTGAGAGGAAGTGCCCTAGTAGAATGTGCCAATGTGGAGTGGAGGACAGGCTGTTCTTGGATAATGAGATGAGATGAGATGATATCGACGTTGTGTATGTACTCTATCTAAAGTATTGCGCATGCTCGTCAGGAGAGACAGTACCATGTCATATGTGGATATAACCCAGACATAAATGGACAACGAATTAGACACGATTGAATTAACACGGCTATACATGAGACTGCGTAAGTGGTCTCCGGCGAGTTCCGTGTCAAGTAACACTTGTGTTAAGCGTAGTCGTTGAGAGAGATTGGGGCATTATAAATTGCTGGGTAGTGTGTGGTATGTATGGTAATGTGGATGAGGCGGGTGATGTGGGTAGTATGAGTGGTGGTAATTCATCTTTCCAGAGTATTCATCCAACATCTGACCTCGTATGACGTCATAATCAGCTCAGCGCATGTTTGATGATGTCACAATCATTACGTCACAGGGTGGGCATATAGACCATCAAATCTCAAATAGTCCGACACATTGTATGAATTGTGTCTTTGTAAATTTTCGCTATTTGATAAACGTCCTGTTGAATATTTTGAAACTAATTTTACTGGACGCTGTTGCTGCCTTAGGCAGCAACAGCGCCCAGTCAAATTAGTTTCAAAATATTCAACAGCTTACATGTGTAGTTTTTTGGAAATCGATAGACATGGTGTTCAGAGATCAATCGATCCCAACACGAGAGAGGTGTGGGTGGAGCTTAGCTAGAGACGGGGTGGGCACAGCTAAAACCGCAACGGTCCATCGTGGTGGTAGTAACAATCCGGTGAGTGCGTGGGTAAAGTACGATTACAGTCCGAACAGAGTATCTTCACAGGAAGATTAACATTATCCGATAGATCAGCCATCGAAGATTCCTATAATTGCATCTTATATATCTGTGTGTGTGTGTGGGGGGGGGGGGTGCGTGCGTGCGTGCGTGTGTGTGTGTGTGTGCGTTTGTGCGTGTGTGTGTGTCAGATTTAGCTTCACAATATTATTTCAGTCCAGTAAACTTTCCTTAGAATAGTTGAGGATTCAATCGCTAATCTTCTCCAATGAATGTTTTCGACGGGAGTCTTGAGATTTAGAATTACATGGCCAATTAACATGCTGTAGCACTGCGATGTTTCATCCACATACATAGTAACACGAATTGATACAACATCTATGTAGAACTCAGCGTGCCATTTACAGGGAACCGATCACGAATCAGTACCCGGGATGTGTATGCACTATCGCGTGGCGCATACACAATACAGTGTATTGGTTTTAATTAAGACTGACATGGGATGGGGCCTCGATGCTGGCTGGGGTACAATAAGGAGGTGGGCGGATGCTAGAAATAACGGTTGATTAGTCTCTCCGCGACAATTATAACTCAACCTCATTATATGATGAATGCTGGCATGGTGTAGTGTTGTATGTGCCCACAGTGGGTATCACCACACGCCTTTCAAGATGTGGTAGCTACGTCTGCGGATGCTGCTAGACAGTATTGGCAACATCGTGTATGAATCTAGTGCGTAAAAGTGCATGTGGTATATATGGCACAGCAGAAGCACGCGAATCTAGACGCCAAAGGTGACGGTTCGATTCTGTTTTTCTCCAACTACTCACAAATCCACGCAAATCCACACATCTTGACCTAATTAACTCTACCTTCTCGATATTATGGTTACGCGTTAATGGACTTTAGGCGCCAGAATACTCTATCAATCACTCACTATTTAACCAGTGGCTGCCGAATACAAACGCACGGTGAATGATCAATATAAGGTGGCAGGGAGTGCTCACGGTGATAATGCTATAAGTATTAGCAATCCTTTACTAGCCAACAGCTGCTGGTGGTGTGGACGTGGAGTACTTACCTCAGTGCACTGATGAGGGCGGTGGTGGCGTCAAAGAGTGTGTTGTGGCAATGCCAATGGTCATAATGCAGTGGAATTTTTACACAGACAATACTACTATAAGATCCTCAACACAGCGCATCAATCAATTAGTTAAACTCACATCTATAATGTTGAGATCCTGGAACAGAAAATTGATACCGACTGTGCAGTGTAAATCAGAATACTATTTATGACTGTTATGAGTTGAGGATTAAATGCGGACATATCTTGAAGATGGTTTGCCAGAATATGATGTAACAACGCTTTGTAAAACGATGCTTTAAGACGTTATTTTCAGATATGTACATGCTTTATCTAAGGCCTATTGTATGCTTCAGGATCTGGTTCGTCGTGACGTCTAACGAATACTGGTGTGCATGCTCAGTGTAGTTCTCAGGTTTTCCGTGAATTTAACACTGTGGAAAGGATGGTTCAAAGATCAAGCTATGGTATAAGTTGACACGTGAAAATCATTGGTTACCATGGCGTTAATTAAGCATATGCTATGTTAAATGACGCCAGCATGCTTAGAAGTAAAACCGTCGCACGGTTGTCAAACCAGATCGAAAAGCATGTATTGTATTCGATAGTGATGTACTTGTCAAATCATGCTTATTTTTGTAACGTTGTCAAACATCAATTAAACAGTCCGGATTAAGATCGGATTGAATCAGACTATAAATGTGCTGGTAGGAGTTTCTAGAAGTGAGTTAGAGTGGTGTGTTTGAGCCATAGTGGTGTAATGGGCATTGCTGACAACCCAAGTTCCATATCAAGGAAGATCTAACAGAAAAATAGCAATATAGGTGTGAATCAACGTTGTGTATAAACGATAAAGACCCTTACAATCTGCATCACATAAACATCGATAACCACATTCCTGCTTTGATCATAACCTTTTTCAAAATAAACATGCTGGAATGTATTATCATTAGTACGGAATTGAATAGTGGCATCTTAGACAACATTTGGCTGTGAATGTATTTGAATTATCTTCGTTATTTAAAAGTTGTAATATAAGTTTAAAAATTAATTATTATTAAATTTTCTTAGTAATAGTATGCTAAAATATGTGTAGAGAAAAAGGAGACTCTTCAATCTGTTGGTATTGGCTCTGAGCATCGAGTCAAAAGGCCCAGTCCTAATAAGTCGGCATCAGTGCCTGGCCTAATTAACAATTGCAAAATCCAGAATCTTAAAGTTTGACGTCATAAACATGTAATGGACACAGAAGCGCAGTGTGTTTCTTTTATTACATCAGAATGGATAAATCCAGGTTTAGCTATGCCACGCTCATCCCTAGCTAAGCTCAAGCCACGATTTTCCGTGTTGGCATCGATCGATACCAGTACTCTCCGAAACTCAATGTCTAGATGCCTATACAAGTAAGTAGCAGCGCCTAGTCTAATTAGTTTCACACTATACAATAACATGTTTGTTAAATTGCAAAGAGATACAATTCGTACAACTTGATGGACGATTACCTATTTATGGCGAACTAAATCGTGTCAGTTGGATTAATGTTCTAGGAGATACACATCTAATTGCTTGTTTCGCACACATAGAATATTACATTGCAAAATACATCGGTCCCTGGGAAAGATGTGCATACATTAAACTGTCAGGGATTTCATACACCGATATTTTTGCTAGAATTGTTTCAACACCTCGATCTGATGTATTGGGTAGGGCCAAAGGCGGTCTGTGTTTGTGTAAATCTTACTGCTTACAGCGCCAGATCTCTATTATTGCGTCATAAATATATTGTATCTCAAGTCAGGATATCTACTTTCTACAATAATATAGGGGAATAACCACCGTCTCCGTACCCGTACAGTTAAGTAAATTGAAAGCCAATCTCTCAGTTTGATTCAATGAGCGTGCCAATCGATTAATATTCTGTGCATTTGCCTATTTGAAATATGGCGTGAGTTAGATGTCCGTGAAGTAAATAGCAATTTCCATTTGCGTCATATTAAATGCCGATTTATGTATTGCAATGCACCACCATCACGCCACCCCACTCCCACCCCACCACACCCCACCCACACCACCCCAATCCACCCCACCAACCCCAGTTGCGCAATATACAGATAGAGGAAAGTTTGGTGAATACAGTTTTTAAACACTTTGATACAAAAAGGTATAAGTCTAGATTTACACACGCACACACGCACACACGCACATGCACGGACACACGCAGACACGCGTATGCACGCATGTACTGTAGCTCGTGGGGGTACGCGCTGGTCCGTTGTATTTCTCCGCTCAGTTGCACCACATGTACAGGATGCGCAGGAGGTCTGGTTAGCTACGGTTCTCGGGGTTACGGATCCCATATCACGACTCTCCGGAAAGTACAAAGACCGACTTCTAGAGCCGGTGGAACGATAACGTTCCAGTGGGGCCGTGCGACCATTGCCGCCGAGATTGAACCTCACAGTCCCATCCCAACTGTTCGTGTCACCTGTATGTTGGTCCATTAACTAATTTAAAAGTCTGGACATGATGATAATAATTAACAATAAATAGCTACACAAACAATGGACTCATTTACAGTGAGCAAAATAATACAGTACATAGAACCAAACTGGTATTCTTTCTGTGTGGGCTCGCCGAAGGTACCTCACAGCACCGTAAATCCTGCGAGGTATCCCCTCAAGGGAGCATCGCAAAGAGGCTACTTAAATAGTTTATTATAAACCAATTATACCCCTGACACACTCACCGCTCGGAAACCCCAATAGGTTCCCAGAGTCGGATCTTGCCAACGTGTCGATTGGGAGTCCAGACAATTGTTAAGCCTTGCGGCTGGAGGAGCGTAGAAAGAGACAATCACTTGATATTAACAAGAGGCCCTCACGTATTTGGCCAATTTATACAATCTAGCCGGTGTGCGCGGTTACATATCTGGGGCAGCTGGAAAAGAGGCGTACACAATGTGTCTCTTATGGAGGGATGTTCCTAACTACGTTAAACCTATCCTATTGAGCTAGAATAGCCAGATTTAGTCGATCACATGTCAGGTTCGAGAAATGTGAGCATGCACAGTGACCTCAGTGTAAAATTGGTGCTAGGTGAAATAGTGGTGTGGATATAGGGTTGCTGTCTAGCGTACTGCATCCTAGAGTTGTTATATAAACAAAACAGAATAACTAGGATGGCTACGTGCCATATACATAACTAACTAATACAGTGCTAACAGTATATCAGGTCATAGGACCTCACGGTGCTCGTTAGTTGTAAGCCCACGGAAATAAAGATAATATATACAGTATGAAACAGAAAATATAAAAATGCGGTCCTAAGACAGAGAAGGTACCTATTAGTAATCAGTACCTATTGCGGAAAATGGATAATATGGTGATGGCGTACATACCAGCGGAGATGCGGGATATGGTACGTGAGGTTCCGGCCATTGGTCACCCTGTGATGACGCTGGTGAACATAATGACTGTGAAGGAAGTGTATGCCCCGTATGGGTCTGTATCGTGTTTGACCGCTTTGTTCGTTGCCTATCATGGATATCTGACAGTGTGATATATTGAGTTCCCACCTACGTGGCATCACGGGATGTTCCCTAGCTGATCAGCGAAAACTCGTGAAAAAGCAGTGCTGGTGGTTAAGCACTGGGGAAATTTCTAGCATAGGCAGTGAGCATGTGTGCCGTTCTCCCGTCATATGATGCTACTTCCAAATCTATGGAGGGCTGACTGTCTGATGAAGGAGACTGAAACGTGCATGTGTTGACGGTAAGCGTGGGTTTGCTTCTCATTCGAGCCCCACATCGGGCGCCACATGTGGCTCACAGGGGTATGCGCTGGTCTGTTGTATGGTTCTGCTCCATTGCACCTCATGTACAGGATGTGCAGGAGGGCTGGTTAGCTACGGTTCTTGGGGTTACAGATCTCGTATCGCAACTCTCCAGAAGGTACAAAGACCAGCTTCTAGAGCTGGTGAAATGATAACATTCCAGTGGTGCCTACGACCATTGCCGCCAAGATTGAACCGCACGGTCTCATCCCAACTGTTCGTGTCATTGGTATGTCGGTCTATTAACTACTTTAAAAGTCTGGACATGATGATAATAAATAACAAAGGTAGCTACACAAACAATGGTACTCGTTTGCTAGTAACTGAGCAAAATAATACAGTACATAGAACCAAACGGATTTGCTTTCTATGTGGGATCGTCGAAGGTACCTCACAGAACCGTAAATCCTGCGAGGTATCCCTTGAAGGGAGCATCGCAACGAGGCTACTTAAACAGTTTTTTATACACCAATTATACCCCTGACACACTAAAAATAATATTGTTGTAAGAGGAAAGTGTCTCACGTGGGCCTCCATCGCAGGAAAATACCTTCAACGCCGAAGAGTACAAAAAGAGCTGGCAAAAAGGGGCACTAATTTGATCAAACAAAAAGCGCTGTGCAGTGGGTCAATTCTAGTGAAACCATAATTAATGTGCTGCACGCCAGTTTAGGTGAAGGCGGGATGGATGATTTCCGAAGAATGCATAGGTCACCGTCTTATGTAGGTCCAAAGTGGTAGTTGCCGATTTATTTATGCGGGCCATCTGCTAAGTTTTAACCTACCATTTATTTATTAGATATGCTTTCAAGCTTTGGCCGCAAGTGCCAGGGATTCCTACCTATCTTTTGACACATGAGTCTAACTGGCGAAGATGCCCAGCTTCCCGAAGGTCGCCCCGCATAGTATCTTCCTCAGAAAGACAGCGTGCAACATGTTATGGAGCGACAGCTCTTGAATCACATGATGATCCAGTCACCATCGCACCATACCCAAATATACTATCACTAGGACAATTTACAATTCACACAAGCAATTTAGAAAGTGCAATAGTATTTATGGCGGGGAGTAAGAGGCAGATATTCATCGCTAGTGACCTTCCTGTGAGGGAGTGGTGGGTTCTAAGACTGCACCCGTGTGTTATGAATTAACATTTTACCTGTCATTAGGGTTATGTCCCAGAATGCCCAGTGATGCACTACCAGGCCGGGGTTATATAATATAATTTCTTTTCGCTGTGCTTTCTACATTGGCAGGGGTATCTAAACTAATTGGTATCCGAAGATACAGGGGGAGTGTATGCAAAATCGTCACCTTAGTTATCACCACTCAGATACCCCAATAGTTTCCTAGAGTCGGATCCTGCCAACGTGTCAATTGGGAGTCCAGACAATTGTTAAGCCTTGCGGCTATATGAGCGTAGAAAGAGACAAGCACTTGATATTAACAAGAGGCCCTAAGGTATTTGGTCAATTTATACAATCTAGCCAGGATGCATATCCGTGACAGTCGGAAAAGAGGCATACACAATGTGTCTCTTACGGAGAGATTGCCCCTAGCTACTGTAAACGTATCCTATCGAGCTAGAATAGCCAGGTTTAGTCGGTCACATGTCAGATTCGAGCAATGTGAGCATGATCAGTGACCTCAGTGTAAGATTGATGCTGGGGGAAATAGTGATGCGGATATAGTGTTGCTGCATGGCATTGCCTAGCGTACTGCGTCATGGAGTTTTTATATAAACAAAACAGGATAACTAGGATGGCTACTTGCCATATACATGACAGTATATCAGGTCATAGGACCTTACGGTGCTCGTTAGTTGTAAGCACACGGATATAAAGATAATATATACTGTATGAAACAGAAAATATAAAAATGCGGTCTTAAGTCATCAGTACCTATTGCAGAAATAATGAATGGCTCACTAGTATAATTATTTGTGTACCTATTGGTCACCGGTACAGTAGGAGTTCATAAATCACGGGAATTGATGCGCCACAGATGGATAGTGCGAGGTGGCACGATTCCGAAGTTGCTGGAAAGATTTCCACAGGCAGACTGTTGATGCAGCTCACTCTCAAGATGGTGAAGGAAAACGGTTAAAGAAAGATGTCCATTAGATAGTCAGAATAACTAATGCATAAATTGTCACAGTAAATTGTAAAGTGTCCGTCCGGCGACGGTAGTTTGAAAGTTGCCCGTAACATAGAGGGCTACAGTGGTAATTAAATAGGCATGTACATAACTGGGTACACCATGTGGGATACATCGCACAGCTCATGGGACGCACTTGCAGAGTGCCACCAGACTGTGGCCTAAAGCTCAATTAAAACACATGGTATGCTGCGTGGAAGTTTGCTACCACTTTTCAGTGTGGTCCGAAAGATCCAGTGAGTTATCCACCAAGAATCACCGTGACTCTGCATCCTGTAGAATTTGCATCTAGCCCACAAGGCCCATCCGCAAGGAGGCTACTCTGTGGGTGTTCCGGAAGGGAGTCCTTCTTATTTAGTTAATTTTCCCTCAGATGGCCATCCGAGAGCATACAAAAACTGGATTGCGGATCCAATGCTGCTCACTGTCGCATGGGATCTGTATTCCGAAGGGCACTGTTGTGGAGTAGGTTGCCACAGTTAGTAAGCAGTTAGCCCACATCTAGCACTGCGCTGGGTCAGCAACCTTGCTGTCGTGTCGGCTGTTCCTCGCCGAGTGCTCTCGATTCTTGATTTGTGGCTCCTTTTATACTACTCATGACGTCAGAGGCAGGGCACCCCAGGCAATCAGCGGGCGAGCAGTAGCCAATCAGAGTGCAGCTAGAAAGGGTGACGTGACGATCACGTGGTCAGCACATTCCCCATGCACTTAATACATACACACGATTATGGGAAAATAATTCTTCCAATGATAACACGTGTTGCCAGGGAAGCTCTTAGGCGCGCACATGCGTGCTATGCATTCACGGACTTAGCCAGTTTAGCGAAACCTCTCTCATAGGGCTTTATAAACGCATACTATCCCACCAGGGGGACGTGCTTGGAATGTAACCGGAGTGGTCGTCCCATAATCAGCCTAGTTGGGATGGTCCGTACCCATCCGGCTGATCCGCGCTACACCACACATGTACCCACACATGATGCATGCACGTACGTGTACTAAATCTGTTTCAAATTCCAATGCTTTTTAAATGAGCCTCCTAACCATCATTCTCATGTTTATCACATTCACTATTATTACGGGCTCATATGTGCTCCCTTAGACAGCGAAATGTGCGCATGCAATTCTTCAGTCACTGTTCTCTTGGGATCACCGTTATTCGCTATTCCCGCATGGCGTCGCATGGCGTCGTTTAACCTGGTTAATCGCATTTAATTAAATAGCAGCTTTATTGAGGGTGCGCTATAACGATATTTAGTAGTATCTCTTCCTAGCACCGACCTAGTTTCTGTTAATATTCCCTTAACAATAAATGCGGATAAATTTCTGGATGATTTATTCGGCTCTTTACTCTTGCAAACTGGTCACCTTTGAAGTTCGATAGAAGAGAAGAGCAGCTCCAATATTCAATTTGGATCTCGCCACCTGCCCTTATTTGTAATTTGGCAATCTGAGTGTTTTAGATGATATATCAATTTTATGGCTTCTAAAGAGTGTAGCAAACTGGCATCTCCCGATATCTTCAGATGTCAGCAAATTATATTGATCAATATATTCAATGGTATACTATTAACATAGATGTTATCAAGCTAAGATTAAGACAAGCTATGCCTGGTGAGACCCTTACTGTCAAAGACAAAACTAATGTTCATGTCAAATCAACGTTTTCTGCACAGTTTGAAGCATCAATATGATCACCACCAGATGATGGTGTATACCCAGTTCAGCTCCCCTGCTACCTCACAGCAGTAATACCATCTGCCCGAGAATGCTAAGCAAGACCAAACACACCAATCCAAATAATAAGTATGCCACAAAAGATGACACATACAGATATGGTGGACTTCATCAAAGATGGAAAAGGTCTTGTAGACACACAACTTGCTATAGCACATTAGCTCAAAGGCTGCTAACTTTTTCACGAATGAAGCCAACATTGGGTTAACTCATGCATACTTATCTGACCCCATAGAAATGAATGATGATGGACCACTCTCACCCCACCCCCTCCCCCTCTCACTCGAGACACTGTGAAGTGAAGGAAGAGCAGAATGGATGATATGCAGCTCTACTGACATTACCACACGATGTGTAAGGGGAATTATCGCTTCCCAGTTCTTTGCACGCTGTTGGTTCGTGGATTTAAGATGCAATTAATATGATAGAACATGCTGTTCCATAATGCTATGCAATTGGATCAGCTGCTTATATCCAAAAGGTATCTTGAACAAGCATGATGCACGTCACTGCAAATGTGTGTGAGCCATTACAAATCATCGCTAGCAACGCAGTTCAATATCAAATGCATCACTCTAAAAGGTATGCAATACAGAACTACTAATCTGTGTGCATAGTGCAACAAAGACGGTCTATGTTTGGACACGGTCTTTGAATGCCAGAAAATATGCCAACTCAGAAATCACTAGAATGTGCATTGCCGACTTGTATCAGGTAGCCATAGGACAACACGACATCAAGTTACAAAGTGTTTTGCAAATCAGACTGCAAAAACCTATTCTAGGTTCAATAAAGACGTCTCTCAGGAGCTATATCGCTGAGCCTCCTTATCAGATGTGGCTCAAATTTTAACACAATAAATCATACTATCCCCTGTGGTACCCATAATTTTAAAGTAGAGGGCACTGTATCTGGGATATGTAGGGCAGACAGGCAGACATATAGTGTATGTATAACGTGCTAGATTTCTGCGAACTCAATACAATTTATTAACTACCTCCTAAATTGGAATCTGTTCTGAATAAATATGTCTGGTTGCGGCGCCATACCAGCCTTATTGTGTAATAAATAATATAGCTTATCTCTGACTTTACATGATATTTGGGTAGGGTTTTTTGGTACTGACTGCATGATCACTGCGCTGCATTGCCAAATAGTAATATGCGTAGCCATTAGACGGAATGTATCTAGTTATTTTTTGCAATCGAAGTTAGAAGTTGAATATGTGTATAGTTTATAGATGAGGTTCTCATGTGGAGTATACCTTTTAATCATATTTGCAGACAACATTGTCGAACAAACATAGTCATGTCAATCCAAAATGTATACAACAATGCACATAAAAAGTAAAAGTAAAATAATACACTACAACACATATTAATTGACAAAGCTCAAGCGATATGGGTGAACATGCTTAATTAGATGAATATAACTCTAATGGCATATTGTAGACACCGGCCAAATCCAATTCTCAGCAAATAACAGATATTCACTCGCCTATTAATGCCGAGTCATGTAACCCTTTCATGCTGAATCCGGTCAAAACCAGCCTATGGCTTTGAGGAATGTCCATTTGCAGGCCAAGATAAGACTATCTTGGAAATTGACCACTATAATATGACTTGCCCTGTAACGGAGCCAGTCATTCCAGCAGTAGATTCTTTTAAACCGTATTCTCTTGGAAAATCAATAAGGAAAATGTTAAGTTTTGTTACCAAATTAGCTAATAATACCTTAATGTTCAAAACCTATCATGGAAGACAAGGTGGGAATGCTAGAATAAACAGATACCAGTAAGCGGCAGGCATCTAGTTCGAAAGTAACTCTTTACCGCTTATAGACTAGAACAATAAATTCATCACAAGGTACAGAATACTTTGTTAAAAGGTTTTGAAACTAGTTTTGCGTAATGCTGCAACATGTCTAAGTGTGTGTTTCAAAATATTTAGTAGTGCGGTTGTCATTAGCTTGAGTCAATGTAATTTCCAGGATATATATATGTATATATATATATATATATATATATATATATATATATATATATATATATATATATATATATATATATATATATATATATATATATATTTGCTTATCGCGTCAGATACTTGCGTATCTCATGTATATGATTTTTCGTATTTTTTGTGTATTGGTGTTCATTGTTGAGTATTGGAGTTAACACTTTGAACACCAATACACAAAAAATTCGAAAAATTATATATATATATATATATATATATATATATATATATATATATATATATATAATTTATATATATATGTATATGATGTTTCATATTCTTTGTGTATTGGTGTTCAAAGTTTTAACCCCAATGCTCAACAATGAACACCACTATGTATATGATTTTTTATTAATATTGTGGCAAAAACGGGAGGGCAAGGCTCTGCAGTCTCTAATTGCCGATGTTTAATATAATTTTGCAATACATTCAATGGCTAAATTGTAAGTAGGGATGGCTGTCTGATCTTGATTTTCCACAAGCTGTTAGCAGTTACTCAGGGAATTTTTGAAACTAATAGAGCTAAAGGATGTTGTTGCTGTTGGCTACAATTATCCAACATAAATTATGTTATATTTTACTACGCCACCAAAATAGCATCGTTTGTGCCAATAGCAGTAATGATGACACTAAATCTTGTGGGGGGGGGGGAACTAACATTAAGCAAGGCAATGACAACAGATGATATCGATCTCATATTTCTGGACAATGTATCTAGGATAGAAAGTGCTCTTAGCTTAATCATTTTGGGATTTTTCAAAATTGTCTAATGTATGTCGGGATCAGGGTTCTTGATTGTGGCAGCACACCCCAACACCATCCAGCAGTGTACCCGTTTTTAAGGCAGTGATGCATCAGTATTACTGTATCCTGAGAAAAGGAATAATATCACAAATTTTCTTAATCACATCTCGTCTAGTTATTGATATTTGCTCATAATGGCACCACATTCGTACGTGTGTCTGCATATAACGTCCATATTTTGTACACAATACATGACAGTCTGATCGATGATGGGGAGGTAGCATTCTTTGTGAGTGTAATTAAGCAGTCTGTTTGTCAGCGTGTGTGCTGGCTACGAATGTCTATTCAGTAAGCCCCTAACCCTTGACAGCCTGATATCGTAATTCCATGAGTTTTATCCTGAGAAGCTGTTGAATTGTCTGTATCTAATTTAACTGCATATTGTTGCTGCTATAGGAAGCAAAGGTTTCAATCAAATAACTTTCAAAATATTCACCAGCAAATACCTTGTAGCAGATAGAGTTTGTAATTTCATGACTGAAATGGATAAAGCGCTAAGAAAATTATCATCCTGAGACTATGGAATAAGTCTGTGCGTCTGCTTCTGTAGTGCAGAGTTCATAGAAGTTCCCAATTCTAAACAAGGAGGATCTATCAGATGCTGTTTTTCTACTATGCTATGCAGTATCCTAACACGTATATTGCGATATTCCTCACGACACTCCATATCCAGTAAAATCAGAATGAAAAATAGTCATTAGCATTCCCCGAACTACTTGAATGAGTTTGGCATCTAGATGCTATGGAGGCAATTTGTTGTAATTGACCGAACCTTGGATTCCCAGAATCCGAATATCAGTATAATTTTGCAGGCAAGAAGTTGAATATTTTGAAACTAATTTGGCCAAATGCTGTTGCTGTGTCCGGTCAAATTATTTTTGACATTTTCAGCACACTGTTTATTAAACAGGAAAGACATACAATTCGTACACCTGGCAGACCATTTAATGTTCACGATGTATCTAGATGCACCATTCACTATGCGTCTTGACTGCAACGTTAGCCTGCGTGCAACATAATTGAGGAATTCACTTATAACTATGCTCTGCCTATATTTAGCTAAGCTTGACTATCAATTTCCAAATAACTACACAGGTAAGCTTTTGAATATATTGGAACCGATTTGACTGGGTTCTGTTTCGGCCTATGGCAGCAGCAGCACCAAGTTAAATTAGTTTCAAAATATTCAAAAACACGATTATTAAATGGTAAAGACAGACAATTCGTACAACAACGCTTAGTCCGTTATGAATTAATCCGTCGTGATGAACCAAGTTATGGTATCCATGACGTACTTGATTAGATGTCATCATACTCGCACGTAGTTGACTACGACGTCATAAGATCGATGGATAAACTGGAATCCTCCATTGATTATGACATCATAGAACTGTGTGACAGATCGGATCCATCCATTCATCGAAAACCAATGCCACCTGTTGATTTACGGGATACACTCTGTGATTTCCGAATGGAATAGTTTTGACAATAGCACTTACTAAAAGCAGTGTCATAATCATGGCTTAAGGTTTAGAATAAACATTGATATGGTGTCAACTACATAGCTGTCACCATAATGATAACAATGAACCAAGGCAAAGGCAACATGCTCTTTCACTCTGTTTATTTCGAAATGCATCGGCAGTTTCAATATACACATGGAGTATAAATAATTCTGCTAATTATATCATCTTTAAATTCAGGAGGTTCTTATGAGCATAACGCTGTTGTCTCTCAATTTTCAAAAAGGATACTAATCAATAATGGAATATGGTTTTGCATACGTTCTTTCTAGCCACGTCTATTCTGAGCACTAAACTTCTTGATATTGTATAAATTGAAGGAACGGTAAACCTGTAAGGACCAAAACGGGCAATGCTGGTTTAGTATCCAGGTTATGGTGGACTCTTGTTTAACCAAAGATGGTATTCCAAAATGTTTTCTCTGTATTTTCCTCCGCCGAGCACATTCCATTAAGTCTGTCTAGAGAAGCAGCGATCTTAAATCAAGATAAGAAATCTGATTTCAAATTTTATTATTTTGAGTCGGACACTAACTTGCGGTGTACTCTCTAATGCTTACCAACACATGGGTACGTCTACCATGATGCGAACTGCATGTATCAATGGAGAACTGTACTCCAAAGCTCAAGTGACTTCGGGCACTTGCAATTCAAATTGAAGGATAGAGTGCTCAGTGGCACATAAATCACTATATACAGGGGCGGTTTGACAATACTGCGTCTGCCGGTGCTGCTTCTGCTGCAGCTGCCAACACCTCTTCCGTCGTGGTGGTAATCATGGTCGTGATCGTGGCGATGGTGGCGATGGTGGTGATTGTGGTTGAGGTGGTGGCGGCGGCGGAGGCAGCGGCGGCGGCGGTGTTGTTGTTGTTGGTGGTGGCGGTTGTGGTGGTGGTGGGAGTCGTCGTGGTCGTGGTCGTCGTCGTCGACGTCGTCGTCGTCGTCGTCTAATATAGGATAGAAGTATAAATCTTATATAATGACCTCGTAACCAATTTCCAAGCCATATGAAATTCTATGCTAAGACACAACATATACTTCACCTCACCGACGAGAGCATCCAATTGTCTGTCATTCGCGCCTATCTACTGTATTCATGTTTACGTCAACGCACCATGCACTAGCATAAATCAATTTTGCTTTTTGAAAAGCTGATGCTAAGGAGGAAAGAAATGACACCTTACCATTGTGATACGTGGTGAACACTTTACGACCACCTTCTGGCTGATAGTCAATGCCTTCGTCAACTATGTGGCAAGTTCCTTTGCAAGAATAATCGTAATGAGAGCATCACCACAAGCTGGAGTAATACCACCCTTGCTCACCATATTATAGAACATCGTCGGCGACAGTTATTCACTTGACAAGCAAGTATAGGTGTAAACAGGAAAGCTCTTTTAAATTTACGCCTGGAACCGATTCTGGGATTTGGCGAGATGTGGTTCGCTTGAATGTCACTTGTTGGCCGCTGATAATCTGAAAATATTATGGAAATGAGACATCATCAACAGACTCATACTTGAATTGACGTTACTGGGCCAGATACTACGATGTGAAAATGCATCTTGCCAGGAATCTCTGCTTCCCGCGTGATAGCAAGCAGCTAACTTTGTTCAGAAATCATTATTTACTGCGCATTAAGAGGAAGTGCCCTAGTAAAATGTGTCAGCTGGAGTGGAGGATGGGTTGTTTCTGGATAATGAGGTGAGAGAAGATGATATCGACGTTTTGTATGTCCTCTATCTAAATTACCGCGCATGTGAGCAGCTAAGATGGTGGTGTGTCAGCAGAGACAGGACCACGTCGTATGTGGACATAAACCAGCCATAAATGGACAACGAATTAGACACGATTGAATTATCACGGATATACATGAGACTGCGTGCGTGGCGCCGCCGAGTTCCATGGCAAGTAATAATTGTGTTAAGTGTAGTCATTGAGAGAGATTGGGACATTATAAAATGCTGCGTAGTTTATAGTATTTATGGCAATACGGATGAGGTGGGTGGTGTGGGTAGTATGAGTGGTGGTAATTGTGCTGAAGTGGCAATGTGGTGTGTGTCTGGGTAAAGTACGAGTACTGCCCGAATACAGTCGCTTCACAGGAAGATTAACATTACCCGATAGATCAGCCATCAAAGCTTCCTCTAAATACATTCTCTATATCTATTATACTATTATATTATTATATCTGTGTATGTCAGAATTAGCTTCACAATAGTATTTCAGTCGAGTAGACTTTCTTTAGAATAATTATCTTCATATTATTATGAGGATTGGATCGCTAATCGTGTCCAATGAATGTTTTCGACGGGAGTCCTGAGATTCAGAAGTATAATGGCCATTGAGGTGTGTAGCACCGCGATGCTTCAGCCACATACATAGTAATACGAGTTGATACAACATCTATATGCAGAACTCCGCGTGCCATTTACAGGGAACCGACCACAAATCAGTATCTGGGACGTATGCACTATAGCGTGGCGCACTCACAATATGGTATATTGGTTTTAATTAAGACTGTCATGGGTGGGGACGTCGACACCGCCTGGAGTATAATAAGCGGTTGGACGGATGTTAGAAATAACATTTGATTAGTCTCTGGACAATTATAACTCAGTCTCATGTTATGAGGAATGCTGGCATGGTGTGGTGCCGTATGTGCTCACGGTGGGTATTACCACCAGCCTTATCAAATGGGGTGGCATCGTCGGCGGATGCTGCTATACATTATTGGTATAATTGGGTTTGAATCTATTGCCTAAATATACATGTGGTATGTATGACACAGAAGAAGAATGTGAATCTAGAGTCCACAAGTGACGAGTCAATTCAGCGTTTCTCCAAGTGCACACAAATCCACGCCAATCCACACACACATATTGACATAATTACTGTCTCGATATTATGGGTACGTGTTAATGGACTTTAGGCATCAGAATACTACATCAATCACTCTCTGTTTGACCAGTGGTTGCCGAATACTCATATAAGGTAAATGATCAATATAAGGTGGCTGGCAGTGCTCTCCGTGATAATGCTATAAGTGTTAGAGTGTTTTCCTAGCCACCAGCAGTTCACTGAGCAGGGAGGTGGTGGCGTCAAAGAGGGTGTTGTGGCAATGCGAATGTAGTGGGCATTATGCAGTGGAATTACTACATATATAATGTGGGAGGTGGTGGCGTCAAAGAGGGTTGTGTGGCAATGCGAATGGTGTGGGCATAATGCAGTGGAATAACTACACACAAAATGCAACTATCAAAAATCCTGAAGCCTGCGCATCAATTAGTTAACCGCAAATCTATAATTTTGTGATAATATAATAGAAAGTTGATATCGATTGTACAGTGTAAATCAGAATACTATTTAAGATTTCTAAAAAAAATCAATAATCAATAGGACAGATCTCTAGTTCCCATGCTATTCACACTGCGCTCGCGCACGTGTGCGTACATGCACGCGCACATGGTGTCAGTATAGCTACTAGTCAGGACTGTTTGGAACTACTATTTGCCGATACCCTTTTTGTCCTGGCAAGTATGAACTTTTAATACTCTAACTTTGATACGTCATTCAAGATATGAATATTCATTAGTGTCATCGTCATCACCATCACAGCATCATCACATTAATGTATATTACATAGAACGGGCCTAATATAATGGCGTTCTTAGATCGAAAACTATGTTGCATGATAGTATTTCACACTAACTGATTTATTAATGTCGGTTTCCATTAATGTCGGTTTCCGCTATATCCTGTAATTCACAATAGTTGTACAATAACGCTTTTAATAGTGCATGCATACCATTTCTTAGTTACTGTTGCATGCCACGCAAGTACGCACGCACACACGCACGTGTGCGTGTGTGTGTGTGTGTGTGTGTGTGTGTGTGTGTGTGTGTGTGTGTGTGTGTGTGTGTGTGTGTGTGGGTGCGTGCGTGTGCGTGCGTGCATGTGTGCCTGCGTGTGTATGAGTGTGTGCATTAGCGATTGCTATTCCTCGGCTCACAAGTAAGTATGGCGTACTATTATATTTTGATAGTACATTAGCATTGAAAAATGGGAGGATGAAAGATTAAGATGGTTGTTGTTGCATAGATGGCTGTCTCAATGATACGTTAATGTCGGTCAAGGTGACCGCCCTTGTCAAACCATTGTTGTATTATTTAGTTTTTAGTTTTGTTGATAAATGTTCCTATATGATGTTGATGAGTATACTCGCCTATATATGTTGACTGCAGTCTGTTGATATACGCAAATGCAACGTGAATACAACAATAACAACACCCCAATGTGTATTTGTATGATTTAGCTATGACTGGTATGAGTTGATGATTACATGCGGACATATCTCGAAGATGGTTTGCCAGAATTTGATGTAACAATGCTTTGTAAGATGATGCTCTAAGCCGTTAATTTGAGATTTATGTATACGCCTTATCTAAGTCCTATTGTATGCTTGCGGAGCTGGTCCGTCGTGTCGTCTAACGGATTCTGGTTGGCACGCTCAGTATAGCTCTCAGGTTTTCCGTGTATTTAACACTATGAAAGTGACCATTCAAATATCAAGCTGTGTAATATTTGACACAAGTATTGGTTGCCATGACGTTAATTAAGCATATCCTATGTTAAATGACTCGCGCACGCTTAGGTTGCCAAAAGGTTGTCAAACCAGATCGAAATTCTTGAGCATGTATTGTATTCGAACGTGCTGTGCTTGACAAATCATGCTTATTTTGGTAAGGTTGTCAAACATGGATTAACCAGTCCGGATTAAGATCGGATTGAATCAGACTATAGGTGTGCTGGTAGGAGTTTCTAGAAGTGAGTTAGAGTAGTGTGTCTGAGCCATAGTGGTGTAATGGGCATTGCTGACAACCCAACCTCCATATCAAGGAAGATCTAACAGAAAACTAGCAATATAACCGTGAATCAACATTCTGTATAAAAGATAAAGACCCTTACAATCTGCATCACTTAAGCATCTACAATAGACGCATTCCTGCTTCGTTCATAACTTTTTTTAAAGTAATTATGCTGGAATAAATTAGCATTAGTGGCAAATTTATTTGAATTATCTTCGTTATTTAAAGGTTATAATATAAGTACTAAAAATGCCTTGTTATTAATCTGCGCACCTATGCTAAAATGTGTGTAGAGAAAAAGGAACAATCTTCAATCCGTTGGTATTGACGCTGAGCATCGAGTCAAAAGGCCCAGTCTTAATAATTCGGCATCAGAGCCTGCGCTAAATAACTATTGCAAGATCCAGAATCTTCAACTTGTGAGGTCTGACCTCATAACAATGCAATGGACACAGAAGAGTCGTGTGTATCTTCTACTACGTCAAAATGCATGAATCCAGTTTTAGCTATGCCACGTCCATCTCTAGCTCAAGCGACGTTTTGCGGTGTTGGCATCAATCGATACCAGCACTCCAAAACTCAATTTCCAAAAACCTATACAGGTAAGCAGCAGCGCCTAGTCTAATTAGTTTCAAAACATTTAATAGCCTGTTTAATAAATCGTAAAGAGATACAATTCATACAACTTGATGTACTATTAAGCGTTTATGGCGGAATAAATCACGTCGATCATGACGTAAAGGATTATGAAGTCAGCATACACGTGACGTTGTTGAGTATAGAGTCATATGATTAATAGATAAGCTGAATTCATACATTGGGAATTTGTTGTTGACCAAGACAATATCTGGTTTTATTTAATAAACCGCATCCCCTTGATCTTTACATGTCAGATACGCAAATTATCCTGATGCAAGGAATATTATGTTTCCTTATTTTGGAACTAATATGACAGGGAGATATTGCTGCCCTTAGTAGAAACAGATTCCAGTCGAATAGTGTCCTGCATAGGTGTTTTGAATCTGGACACCGAGCATATCAAGTGTTAAAGGGCGATAGGATCACGTGATAAATAACTTGATTAATTTTTAATTTACCAGCTGGATTAATGTTATAGGAGATACAGATCCGGTTGTGCAATATACAGATGGAGGAAGGTTTGGTGACTGCATCTTTTAAACACTGTGATACAAAGAAATATAAGCAGAGATTAATGACCGCACACACGTGCATACACACGCACACACACGCACACACACACACTCTCTCTCTCTCACACAGTCACGCATGCACGCACACACGTGTATGGCCGCATGCACGCGTGCACCCGCGAATGATGCACGCACGCACATGTACTACATCTGTTACAAATTTCAATACTGTTTCATAAGCCTCTCAACTGTCATTCTCATGCTTAGCACGTTCACTTTTTTTATGGTCTCATATGTGCTCCCTTAGACAGTGAAATGTATGCATTCAATTCTTCAGTCACTGTTCTCTTGGGATAACCGTTATTCGCGCATGGCGTCCCACCGCGTCGTTTAACCAAGTTAACTCGCATTTCATTAAATAGCCGCTTTATTGAGGGTGCGCTATAATGATGTCCATATTATTTCTTCCTAGCACCGACCTAGTTTATGTTAATATTCCCTTAACAACAAATGCGGATAAATCCATTGCTGATTTATTCGGCTCTTTACTATTGCAAAAGGGTCGCCTTTGAAGTGCGATAGAAGAGAAGAGCAGCTCCTATAATCAATTTGGAACTGGCCACCTGCTCACATTTGTAATATGGCAATCTTAGTGTTTAGACGATACATCAATTTGATGACTTCTAAAGAGTGTGCCAAACTGACATCTCCAGATATCAGCAAATTATATTGATCAACGTATTCAATGGTATAATATTAAAATAGATCTTATCAAGTTAAGATGAAGACAAACTATGCCTGATGAGACCCTTACTGGCAAACATAAAACTAATGGTCACGTAAAATCAACGTTTTCTGCACAGTTTGAAGCATCACTATGGTCACCACCGGGTAATGATTTATACCCAATGCTGTTAACTTGCTACCTCGCAGCAGCAATACCATATGTTCGGCAATGCTATACAAAACCAAACCCTCCAATCCAAATAATATGTATGCCACGAGAGATGAAACATACAGATATTGTGGACTTCATCGAAGAGGGAAATGGTCATGCAGATACACGACATGGGATAGCAGATCAGCTCAAAGGCTGCTTAGCAAACTTCTTTATGAATGAACCCAAATCTCGATTAACTCACGCATACTTATCTGACACCATAGAAATGAATGATGACGGACCACTCTTACCCCCACTCCCAATCGAGGCACTGAGAAGTGAAGGAAGAGCAGAATGCATCCTCTGCAGCTCTACCGGAATAGAACTCGCTGTGTATCAGGAAATATAGTATCCTAGTTCTGTGCACATTGTTGATTCGTGGTTTTAAGATGCAACTTATATGATACTACATGCTGCTCCATAATGCTATGCAATTGCAACAACTGCTCATCTACAATAGCTCTCTTGAACAAATGTGATGCACGTCATGGCAAAGTTCTCTGAGCCATTACAAATCATCGCTGGCAACACAGTCCAATATCAAATGCGTCACTCTAAAAGGTATGCAATACAGAACTACTATCTTTATGGGTAGCACAACCACGATGGGCACGTTCTTTAAATGCCAGCAAATATACCAAATCAGAAACCACTAGACTGTGCATAGCCAACTCCTATCAAGCACCCATAGGGCATCACGGCATCAACGTGCAGTGTTTTGCGACCAGACCTCAAAGAACCGAATCTAGATTTACTAAAGACGTCTGCCATGAGCTGTATCTCTGAGCCTCAGATGTGGCTCAAATTTTAACAAAATAAAGCATACTATCCACAGTGGTATCCATAATTTTTAAAGTAGAGAACACTTCATATGTAATATATAGGACAGCCAGACAGACAGACAGATATTGTATGTATAACAGTAGTATAGCCGGTAGTAGAAAAATACCACCTCCCTCCAAAGCCAACCGTTCCATGATCCATGGCTCCCACCGCCCTCTCAATTCATGAGGCATAGGTTGCGGGGGCCACCATGGATCGCCAAACGGCTGCCAGGGAGGTAGGCTCATCCCGACACTACTATTACCAGGGGCTGAACGTCCATTTAGAGAAAAGCCTCCACAGTGATATACACCACTGATCGCCATCAACCACAGGGCCGCTCTCTCTATTCTGTGTAGGCTCAGACAAACACGTAGTCTCTGCCAGAGTCGCATCGGCATGATGGGACCACCCATAGGGGCTTCCATCTACCTTGACAATGCTCACCTGGTAGGAAGCTCAAGGGATTAGTACGTGAACCACGGCAGACTCTGGCATGCTCACATGTTATGCAGAGAATCTGGCGCTGAGCAGGGGTCTCCAGCAGACAACCATAGCCTACCATCTCCACCCCATAGAAGTGGCAGACAGACTCAATCTCTTTACGCGGGTGAAAGCGGTCGTAAATGTTTCTTCGCAAGGGTCGACCCAAGGATTGTACCGGGGGTCATCCCGGAAGTGGGCCCACTTGGCATCCAATATCATGGCAGAGTCAGCGCCCTGTTCCACTGCTGTAACCGCCAGCACGGGCAGTATGATGAGAATTTTGGCTATATATGAAGCGTTAAACTGAACAGAGTGAACTCCTCGAGAAATATCTGTGCCAGATCGAGCCCTGTTCCATCCGGATCGATAGTGATCTTCATCCCCTCAGGGGCAAGGGCTAGCTGCTTCACTCTGCCGCCAGCTAAGAAACGTAGTTCTAGGACTATATGAGTCGTTTGCGGGCTAGTGAGTCCGACTCGCTGAAGCAGTTTAACAGCATCCTTGACTTTGGAGACATGTGACACACCATCTACCCGTAATGTGCCCTCCTGGAGGTTAACAACATCTTCTGGTCCATCGAATTGATGACGCACCAGGAGCTTTCCACCTGTAACCCCGATCCAGTCACCCACCCTCGTCAGGGAGACACCTTCACCTATGTATGTGAG
This sequence comes from Chaetoderma sp. LZ-2023a, assembly GCA_034401795.1. Classification (NCBI taxonomy): domain Eukaryota; kingdom Metazoa; phylum Mollusca; class Caudofoveata; order Chaetodermatida; family Chaetodermatidae; genus Chaetoderma; species Chaetoderma sp. LZ-2023a. Next base: position 52,702,106 of record CM067360.1, read on the forward strand.
GAAGGATGCTCCCAGATTCTAGAGCTTTCGAACTGTCCCATCCTTTTTCACAACAGTGGAGAGGGGATAACCTCTATGTCAATGACTGCAGGAGGCCTATATAGGGGCAACCTTGTTTGCCAGTCACCCCCAGGTCCAGCGCGGTATCACACTTCGTTCTTCTCAAATATTAACTGCAGGTTTTTTGCCAGGGTCAATAGCAGGCCATCATGGGCCATTGGCGGGGCCCCGCTCGAATAGGGTTTAACCAGATGAAAGCTGAGGTCGTTATTTAGGGTGTTGATGTCTGCCACCTATGTATCCGAGAGCTCAATCAACGGCTCGAGGATGTACTTCCTCTTCGGGAAATCTATGTTGCGACCCAGGCGCTCCTTCGTTACATCATTGAGGTCTGTGAGCAGCTCCACACCATCACCACCAATGGGGTGGAGGGAGAATGCCTTTGAGCTTGCTTCGTACTGTAGGGCGAATGACTTGTCATAGCTCTCTTCTACCTTGGCAGCATCAACTGCGTACACATCTGCCAGGTCAGCAAGACCAGTCGAGTGAGCAAATATGTGTTCCATAGCATGCTATAGGAGGGGTTTAAACATATATTCATGCCGATTGTCCGACTGCTGCTCTCCGGTGGTGAGAACGTAATCTCACCCTCTCTAGAGGGGAGATGGGTTGTACACTACCGTGTAGAATGGGTCCTCTTCAAGGTGCCCAGCAGGGCACAGCATACATACACGCCGATGTGCTGCATCAACCTCCGGGCAGTACACACAGCAGCTCACTAGTAGAAGTCAGCTGGGACGTGATGGAGTAGAACGCAGGTGCCAACAGCAACCTATGGAAAGTTATCAGTCCTAGCCTGTTCACAACTGTAAATCACATGTTTGACAGCCCATCCAGTACCATATATGACAGCACGGATGGGATATCGGACGCCCATTTAGAGTTTACACTCTTATTACTCATTGACCTGCCATGATATCATACCAGCATTATCAGGCCTTGGCCGAGATGATGAAGAAAGAGGCTCACCCATTCATGAACTCAGCATAGATAAAGGCCTTAATCGAACAGAGCCTTGCACTGCAACAAGAAGGAGTGCAACTACAGCGGGAGAACTGCTATCAACGGAACGCAAGCCTTGCAAGGAGGCGAAGGAACAGTGAAAATTTCCGATACTGGCAGGCCCTCCTGGAGGAGAGTAAGCGGGACGCAGGAGTCTTGGCAGACGACGATGAGCTAGGTGGCTTCTCAGACGAGGGTGAGTCAGATGTCATACAGTGGAAAGAGGAGATGGCGCAGAGGTTTAAGACCAAGAAAACCATCCAGCGGCGGAGATACTACCTTGGTGATACGGTGAAGTTCCAGATGTCACGTCTCAGAAAGATACTGGCACCCGACATAGTGCTGGATGACCGTTGTCTAAGAGGCGTCTGTCTCGAAATCAGCAAGCTGGCACGGTTCGCCAGGCTCTCCAAAATGAACCTTCTACGACTCATGAGCAGATTCTGCAGGTGATGCAGGTTTAATCTCCAAGTATACTATGGCAAAATCAGAATGGCGGAAGCAACCAGAACTATACCCCTCCCTGCCTGCAAACGAGGGGGGTACAGTACACGGCTGGCGACTCCAGCAGATAGATACCATCAGACAGAATCTCGTCCATGCGGCAGAAAAGTACAGCAGAACGCGCAGGCGATATAAGACAGCCTACAACGACCTCGCATGTACAACCACTGCTGCGGGTGTGATTGGAGCCAGTGCTGGGGTTGCAGCTGTGGCCACTCTCACGACATGGGTGGGGACCATCATCGCCATCCCGCTGGGTGGCGTTGCACTAGCCGCCACTGTCTTGGCCACGGGCTTGTGGGTGAGGCAGCGGCAGATCACAAGGAGGATGGAGAAGCATGCTAAGTACATGGCACTGGCATAGAGTATGCTACGGACTATCGACGAGTCTGTCAGCAAAGCTCTCGAGGATGGCCATGTCACCGATGAAGAGTACCACCATATATTGAAGGTACAAGCCCTGCACCACACGGAGAAACCTAAAGTGCGACAGCAATACCTCAAAGGTTCCAGTGGGCAGGTTGATATGGAGGAGATAAAAAACGAGATGATAAGGCAAGGTCGCCTCGGTGGTCTCTAGAGTCGAGACGACTACACATAGTGTGCTGCGGTAGCTGTAAGAACACCAGTATAGATGGCCTTCCCACTGACCCTCACGACAGTCATCTGGAGACAACCGCCCCTCCTGGGTACACCCTTGACTGGCCTGAGAGGCCTACTGGATGACATACCAAAGCTAACACCGTTCTCCATCACAATGGATGGATGGTCCCGAACCAGCCTCTCCGTCAACCCATGACCGCTGATCAACCGCCCCATCACCGTCAAGGATGTGAAGCAAGCTCATACTTGTATGGCTGCTCGAGCCTCTCATACTGGAATCAGCAGCTGAACTTTGCCGTGTGATGTGCCATGGTAGGATGTGGAGTAAGTTCCACCCTGCCACACTCTTATTCTGGTACTCCTGGAGCTGTGCTCATCGCCAGCTGTCTCAGATTCCACATGTACTTCACGGTGCGACGAATCCTCCATGTGCTGGGTGCAAGCCTCCCTGAAACAAACGCCTTCGACCCACAGCTCAACAGTCATAGCGTCTCAGCGGCCAGCAGACTACAGAGAGAGTGCAGCGCCCACCCAGACTATTGGTGGCATGGTGGTGACAACAGCGGTCATGGGGTTATGTACGGTGCCCCTAGACGTGACTACTCATGATTCCCCTATCGAACACCCCGACGAGTAGGCTGTTGGAAGACAGTGACATTCTCGTTTGATCCAGACTCCGACCCTGGAGGGCTGGTGCAAAATATGCACATCACTGGCTTGAGGCAGGACTATCCAGATGTGTGGAAGTACTTTGTCCCACACACCACCTCAGGCCTCACACCAGCAGGGATCGTTCGGATCAACCAGTCCCTGGAAGCACTGTGCTACTGCCGCCTTACGGCACAGACCCAGCTGCAGCAGTCCAGGCCATGTTCATCAGTCTCGTTGAGGATATGATCATCGTGCAGTAGTCTTATTGCAAACCTGACTTTGCTAATTCACCACACCTACGGTTGATTGTGAGCAACATAATCGTGAACGTCGAGGACCTCCAAGTCAGGGGCTATAACAACATGATAGTCGAGGGGAGTTCCCCCGGTGTCCACTTCGGCTTCAACACTGCCATCAACGCACCTACGCGTAGTACGAGCCATACAGGCATTCCGACCCTGACACGCCAGGTACCCCGACACTGCAGCCAGTCGATATGACACCGCTTCCCGTGGTAGCTCTACGTGTGGTGTCAGGCCTAGCTATCGTGGCGCTCGGGATCAGCCTACTCCGCCGCTAGCACATCAGCTATAAGACTATCCCGACTCTCTACAGTAGCAGTGGGGACCACGGTGAGACACTGAACAAGCTTGGCATGGCCTACAGCCCCTATACCCGCTGCCAACATGCACATCCAAGGGCTGGAGGGTTCGGCAGCGCATCCTTTTTCCAGCTTGTAGTATCGCAGAGCCTTGTTCAGCTCTGAGTCCGGTGAGGCCATGGCGGTCGGCAACTGCGGGAATACATCTGACAGATAGTCCTGATCCTTGTAGAAACCTTTAGCTCACAGGAGCTGCTCGACGGTACTCCCGTCCATGATAAGGTATTCGAGGAAGCAGATCTGTCCCTTGCCAAATCCTAGATAGAGCTTCACAGCTGTCAGCGCCTTTGTCAGCTCAGCACCAGAGAGCTGCACGAGCTCATCTGGTGTCTTTTTCTTGTAGTCCTTCAACTCCCTCCGGAAGACATCATAGTACTTCTCGCATAGCGTGAGCCTGAACATGTTTAAGACGTCTCAATAGAGAGATGAATATTCCTGAGTACCAAACCGGCCACTTGGCAGATGCAGACTAGGAAGATCTTATTACCTCTCTCGACAGGGGACACAGACATTTAACCGCATTGTATACTCAGTGCTTAAACAATGACGTCAATGGTGCAGATCGTGAAGCAACTGCCCGAGAGCCAGCTGAGTCTTCAGAAGGTGAAGAACCTGCTGTGAACCAAGACACAGAAATTACTGACCAAAGCAACACCTCTGGCAGTCCATGTCGCCAGTAACTTGGCAGCGAATGTGGCCGTGGTGAAGATGACAGGGGGAAATGAGGTTCTTCCTGCCACCACTGCGGCTGTCCTCACTACAGTGGTGAGTGGGGTGGCTGGGCACTGTCTCGGAATAACTCACCACATCCCAAAGATCGCCCTCCGTGGTGCCGCCTACACTGCTGCCGCCAAGATCATGGGTGAACGTGTTACACTAATGGAGGCCGCGGTTCTAGGGCTAGCAACGAGTAAAATGGCTGAGATCATCGTCGCCTACATTTAGCCCCTCTGAATAGTGAGAGATAGATCACGAGACCCCTGCAGCACATGAGGCACGGCGTGCTGGAGGGCAGTGTGTAGCCCATAGTCCTGCACACAGACTGAGGATTGCCAATGCCCGGGAATGGTGGACCACCCACAAGGCGTGCCCCTGCAGAGAGCGCCAGTACCATGAGCACTACTACTTATTCCCTTGACTGACTGCGTGGTCCACATATGCCCAACTATTTCACTGGGGTA
>CM067360.1:52707267-52719767 GCA_034401795.1 Chaetoderma sp. LZ-2023a
TTTCATAGCATGTCTAGCTATGCCACGCCCATTTCTAGTTATGTCCCGCCTATTCTAGTTAAGCTTCGCCCATGCATTGCACCCTTGTCGGGATCGATGCATTTAGTTTGAATCCTGAATCTACAGAATCGCAATTCTAAGTTACTATGTAGGTAACATGCTGAATATTTTGAAACAAATTTGACAGGGGCTTGTTAAAATTTATTTTAAAATATTCAACAAAACGTTTATTAAATAGCAGACATCAAAGAATACATGTCTGTGTTTGTAAATTCGACATTGACATCACGCTAATAGTTCGGCGCTACCCACGTGCACCCGGGATGATAACGTATACTGTTATTAGTAAAATGTATATATGGCGAGGTAAATGCGTAGGCCTACCTCAACAACAATGAAAACATTTCCTGAGAAGTGCGCATAGTGGAGGTCAGTAAAACGGCAATTGATCAAAGTGCACTTTCTGAAATAATTGCACTCTAATATAACTTTGATAGCCTATCTAACATTTATCTGCCCATTAGATAAGTGGACCAACATTCATTGTGTCTGAACATAGCAAATGTCACCATGATTCTGCCTGAATGGTCCACGTGCATAACTGTTAAAAGCAAAATATTTAGTAAATTGTTTAGGGTACGTATTATTTACTATAGAGCTTAAGCATATGGATACAACTGCTATGTCGCATTTAGGTAAAGCAAATATGTCCTTTATATCGGCATTTCTCTTACCATTAAGTGTATACAAATATGCCGGTCCTCAAGGTACAATAAAGCAATGCATTGCCAGCTATTCCCCGCTCATATCTAGCTCTGCTTCGCCTCACGTTAAATCCGCGTTTGCTTCGATTTTAACACTATGCACCATGAATTCCCAGAATCTGCAGTTCAAGCTATCTGTTCAGGTAAGCTCGTGAATATTTGTTAACTAGTTTGATTTGGAGTTGTTGATACATCTTGCAGGAAGAGCTCTCAGTTAGATCGTGTTCATCAAAGGCGTAGGCCTACTGTGGAAACGGTTATTGCCGTCTCTTTGCTGTTTTTTGTTGGACGCATCAAGACACAAGACGTAAGATCGGATCCCTCCATTGTAATATATATTGAGCGATAACGCTATCACTGGCCTATTAAGTAAACAAGATGGTACTTTAACCCATCCACCACACAAGCACACATACACGCCCGCACTCCGTTGTTGCCGTACAGTGATGATGCCATAATCCTCATTGTATCTATTGGTTGTTAAAATGTGGTAAAATGAAAAATGTTGATACATTTGAATGAAAAGTCAAGGTGTCATTTTATATGCAGTTTAAATCTAAAGCAATACAATGCTGGGAGTGTCACTAGAATGTGTTTCGCATCTGCCAAAACTCGCGTTATTGAACGTTATTGTGGTGCAGAAATGCAACGTAAACAGATGGACGATGTCCACAATAGATGTGTAAATTTGAAATAGTGGCTCGTGAGACAAATATAATCTCAAATTCCTTATCGTTTTATATCAAATTTATCACAGTCGCTTATTAGGATCGTATGTGGAATCAACTAAATCCCATTGCAACTAACATCTGATTAAACTATGATGTTAAATGTGAGATAAAAATGTCAACTAGTGTGACATCATCTATTACGGACGGATAATCTGTTGAAGCCTACATACAAAATCTGAAAATCTGTTTGTAATTTACTAAGTATTCTGTGAAAATTCTGAACAGAATGGACCTTGCCATGTTTAGCTATGCCCAGCCAGTCTCTAGATAAGCTCCACCCACACATTACTCGCGTTGGGATCGATCGATCTCTGAACTCCCTGACTATCAATTTCCAGAAAACTATACAGGTAAGCTATTGAATATTTTGGAACTAATTTGACTGAGCGCTGTCGCTGCCTATGACATACAATTCGTACAACGTGTCGGACTAGTAAGAGTTAAAGACTGAGTATATATGACTAACCATATAATGATTATGACGTCATGCTTCACGACGCTTAGCTGATTATGACGTCATACGACGCCAGCTTGGTAGTTTGATACTCTAGAAAGGTGAATTCTAATGCGACACATTTTTGTCTAGGAAAGGCGGTGCTAACAGACACAGCTACACTTCTTATTCAAAACGTTTGAAGAACATGTTGCAAGAGTCAAACATAATGGATGGATCGAATATGTCACTCAATTATCTGACGTCATAAACTAATATGACTTACGTACTGTTAGGTCCTTCAGAAGAGTGTTAAACGCGTGTAAACATGTGACTGAATTGTATAGCTTTCCTTCATTTTTAATTTAATAAACACTTGTTGAATAGTTATCATTGAACATAGTCGCGTTTATAACAAATACAAAATTCATAATTGGTATCAATTAATACCAGACGCGCATCTCTAATAGGTGAACTAATAGATAAACTAATAGATGGCGTAACACGATTTGTGTAGGTCAGCAGGCATGCCCTACACTCGATTACTTTTGTGGGCTCATTATATCTGATGTCCACACTAGTAAAGAGTGCTGCATCTTTTCTAATAATCGAAGAAATCCAGATTTTATATTTAAAGTTAAATGCTCACACCAATTTGAGTGCATGCAGTAAGTAGTGTATTGTAGCTAAACGACATGAGATGGCTTGTTAAACAGCTTACATTTCACAGTTTTTCAGAGGAAAGCGCGACCCTGTCATGAACAGCTCCCGAGGTGAAATGCATCACCCTTAGACAATATGATGACATGATAAGCCTTAGTGTAGTCTAAACAGATTTAATTTATATCTAAATCTAGTGTTGATGTTTAGATAGTTAACCGCAGTCACTCATCTATATGTTTCATACAGAGATGACGAGGTGCAGGTTCTTTATATAATACCTTCTCTAGCTGTTGTGTGTTTGCTAGCTTGATAGCTCTAGTCCACGTGTATCATGAGTCACTTTGCGAAAGCGTATTTCAAACACTGAGGCATATCAGAGCGGAGGACTTTCTCGTTAATAGCTGGCCTTCTTTCTAAGCCAGCTACTACTTCTCTGTTGCATTAAACATCAAACCGAAGAAAGTTACACTATGGCCAATAGTTTATCAAATCATCTCGTTCTTCAGAGATACTTGCACATAGAGCATACAACACAGATCTTTGAAATATCCATTTACACAGTACACCGTTTTAGCAAGAATGAGTATATGTACTAGTGATGGCAGTTGCCCATAGTGTACCTTCTATTTAACCTTTCATTACTGATTGATTGACCATAGTATCCCGGAAATACTATTATCACTATCTGAAAGCGTCCGTGCGCAAAACAGTAATACGGTTTGAAACAAATCTTACTTAAAGTCTTTACTAATTTAGGCATGGACAGATATTGATCAAATTAGCAGTGAATTATTCACCATAGTAATGTGTACATCGTGATGAATGAGATATGTGTGGCCAGTGTAATACGGTGATAAACTGGGGTCGCTTATAACGGCAACCGTTTCACTGAGGAAATGGATCCAATATGTGCTGTCATCTCGAGTTCGTCAAACAGAAAGCACGTTTAGCTTAATTACTGTTGGGCTTTTTCAAAATAGTCCAAGGTATTGGAATTCTGAGTTACGAACACATACGCTACCTCCGTCATACATCATATGTGCCAGTCCAAATGGCTTTCTACTATGACCCTAGCCAGACTAAACCTAGCCACCAACATTGACAATACGAGGGTCGTTTTAATCAAATATGTTGCAGTTTATTGGCGTTTTACATAAGCGCGCCACATTCGTACGTGTGACTGCATATAGCGTAGATATTTGGTACACAATACATGACTGCCTGGTTGATGACGTGGAGGTCGAATTCTCTGGCATACTAATTAACAGGTCCGGTTGACAGAGAATGGGATAACGATGAAGTGTCCCTACTTAAGTAAACCATCATACGTTGAAACGGTATATCTGGATTTATGATGTTGGGCTGTTGTTTCAGCGGGTCTTAGCACTTTAGTATTTCAAAGCCATGGACATATATTTTAAGCAGGATACAGTAAATATAGCACGCCATCTACTAAGGCAGGTATTACACCTGGATAGTAATATGCTGCATTAAATGGAGATGTGCGACGTTGGTCAGCTAAATCAAGATTGAAAGCTACCCACTAAGCGCCATACATCCAATCAGATTACCCATCATAAACTACGCAGTTCCCTTACAGACTGGTAGAATTTGAATGCTATCAGAAGTCATTTCCAGCATTTGCTCAAATTTATTCTTTATGACATTTGCATCTAGTAAATGCGCCTAAGTTATGTTGGTATTTCGGAGAGACATGGCAATCTCCCATACATGCCAATTCTTTTAAGCATTCATTTAGCAATTCCTAAAGACACATGCACACAATAGCATGCGTGTTAAAATAGGAGGAAACTGCATCTATGGTATATAGGGCAGACAGGCAAACAGATAGCGTATGAATAACTTGTTAGTGTTCTCCGAACTCAATACAATGTATTTACAACCTCCTAAATTGGAATCTTTCATGAATAAATCTGTCTGTTTTCAGCGCAGTTGCCGCGTTATTGTGTAATAAATAACATAGCTTATCTCTGACTTTGCGCATGAAAGAGTAGGGTCTCTGGGATCACGGGGATGCTTTGCCAAAGTTTAATATGCGCAGGAAAATGTCGTGTCAATCGTTATCATTAGGATGAATGAATTTAGTTATTTTTCGCAATCGAATTTAGAAATTGAATATGTGTATAATATATAGACATCATGGTCGAACAAACATAGCCGTGTTATTTCAAAATACATTAAACGATAAACATGAAAAGTAAATATAAATATCACTACAACAAATATGAATTGAAAAATCTGAAGCAATATGGGCGAATGTGCTTAACCAGACGAATACAACACTGATGGCCCGTGACAAAATACAATTATTGGCAAATAAGAGAAATTCATCGCCTATTAATGAATAACCATTTCACTCTTTTATGTTGAAGCCTGCCAAAACCGACTCTATCCTTGGCTTGAGGGATGTCCATTTGCAGACCAAGAGAAGACTTGTTTCAGATTTGTCACGAGGATGACTGGCTGAGTAATCGATCCAGGCATGTCATACCGGTGGTACATTTTCCAAGAAAAAACGTGTTCTCCTTACTGGTACCCCGCAAATGGGCAATCCATAAGCAGAGATGCCAATTTTCTTTACCAGGTTTAGACATTACAAGTTTAAACTTCTAAACATATCAACGCAGGTGGTGTGGTAATGATAGAGTAAAGCGATACCAGTAAGCGGTATAGGCATCTAGTTCGAAATATACGTTTTAGCTATAACAGGTATGGGATTCTCTGTTGAAAATTTTTAAAACTAATTTGCCTTGGGCCTGTTGTTGTATATGGCAGCAACAGGTTTCAGTTTAAATAGTTTCAACATATTTACTAGAATTCATGTGTGGTTGTCATTAACTTAAGACCCTGGACTGTCCAGGATTAAAGTGTTCATATTTGAAAATAGGACGGCAATGTAATACCATCTCATGGATTAAGTAGTGTATGTAGTCACAGTTATTCGGCGAAACTGTAGTAGAATATATAGGCACAATCTATCACTGGTTATATTTCCATTACCCGCGTCACTCAAGTATCCGACGCCAAATCAAATACATGAATAGTTAACTAACGCCACAAACGAAATTAAGTGACTCACGGCGATGTCAACAGATGATATCTATCTCATATTTCTGGACAAAGCATCTTGGTTAGAAAGTGCTTTTAGCTTAATTATTTTGCCATTTTTCAAAATTGTCTAACGCGTGTCGGGATCATGGCGCTTGATTATGACTGCAAACCCCGACACCGCCCAACAGCGTACCCTGTTATGGGGCAGTGATGCATCATTACTACCGACACCGCCCAACAGCGTACCCTGTTATGGGGCAGTGATGCATCATTACTACTGCATACCGAGAAAGTGGGTGATGCCACACATTATCTTAATCATATTCCGTCTAGTTATTGATATGTGCACATACGCGCGTCCCATTCGTACGCGTGTCTGCATTTAACATCCATATTTGGTACACAATGCATGCCAGTCTGATCGATGATGGAGAGCTAGAATTCTCTGTGAGTGTAATTAAGCAGCCTGTTTGACAGAGTGTGTGCTGACCATCAAGGTCTGTTCATTAAGCCTCTATCCATTGATAGCCAGGTATCTCAGTTCCATGAGGACTATCCAGATGAGCTGTTGACGTTTCTTAATATAATATGAAATAGGCAGCAACAGGTTCCAGTCAAATAAACTTCAAAATATTTACAAACCTATCCCTTGTATCAGAAGGAAGCTGCCATTTCATGTCTGAAATTGTTAAATTGATGAGACCTCTTATAGCGAGAAGGTGCAATACGTCGTTGTGTCTGCCTCTGTAGTACACGGTTCATACTTCTGGTGCACGGACACACATGGACCATCTTTGCTGGGCGACAATTACAGACAGCGCCGATGTATTACACATCGTGTATATGGAATCATTGCCGACTATCAGTCAAGTATATGATGCCAACGCCAATGTTGAGAAATGTGCAGAAATTGAGTAAGGGTCCGTGAGGTGATAAAAGGCGTCCGGGGTTCCTCCACGGAGAACATGTAAAAGTACATGCTCTGAGAAGCCATTTTTCTCCAGTGGAGGGCTCCCGATACGCCCCCCCCCCCACTCAATACCCCCTAACCCCAACCCGTTTATGTCAGGGGGACACGCTGCCATTTTCAGTAACATTTGGATAGAAATCTAGCAATTATCTTATCACAATAATTCTCACTGACCACTTCTCCTTACGCGTTATACTCTCTCTCAACTCTACTTCGTGGTGGAGACCCGATATAAATTTGCAAATTTTATTTTGGTGGATGGCCCTGGTCAACTGTCCAGTCTGTCCTATTCTAAATTCGGCCCTGCAATGAAGTTAAATTGTATAGGTGTGCACCCGCTTGATCAATGCCATATATTCGAACATACTCTGTTAACCCTTTCATGGCAAATGCGGCCGAACCCTGTCTCAGCACTGGCCTTAAGGAATAGGCATTCGCAGGCCAAGTAAAGACGATTTTTGGAAATTTACCACTGGAATGACTAGTTTGGCAACAGAGCCAGCCATTCCGGTGATAAATCTTCAGAGATTTTCAAAAATAATCTTCTTTTAGTCTGCAATTCGACACTCAATAAGGAAATAGTTCTATTGTCTGGTATAATGGTATAATGGCCTTATAAGGTATACCAGGAGCGAAGGATTGTCGTCAGAGAAGTGCCTCAATAAATATCAATAACCTCCATGTCTACTGAAAATGAACATTACGTGCGACGCCATTTAGATGTGCATTACCCTATATGTGCTGCCCATCAGTTTCTGCCCCTTTTCAGGATTTCAGGATCACTAAAATTGTTCATTTTTATATTTCAATTTCGGGTTATGAATATATCTGCATCTACATTGCATATATATATATATATATATATATATATATATATATATATATATATATATATATATATATATATATATATATATATATATGTGGTGGGTGGTGGGGTGGGGGAGAGGTGGCGTGGGGTGGGCGTGGGGTGGTTGTAGGGGTAAACTCAATGCCTTTTATTATCACCCATTTGGAAAGCTGGAGATGACCTCTGCGAGCAGTAGTTTTTGGGAAGATAACTCAGCTAGACAGAACCCGTTCATATATGCGTATGCGTTCTAGATCAGCGCAATTCGGGATAGAACAGGTGGAGTTGGCCTATTTTGTGAAAGCAACGCATTTCCATAGTCTACCTTCCATTCATATCTCGCGAGGTCTTCTTCAGTCCAAAATTGAGAAAAATATCTATTTGGTAATCAGTAGCCATTGACTTTACCCCTACCACCCCCACACCCACCCGCACCCCCGCCACCCCAACAACGACTCATCCAAAACCACTCTACCTCTTCACCCCTGCGCACCCCATCAACTCCAACACCGCACGAATAATGGGCTGTGGTGTTTGTGGGTGGAATTGAAATCTTAAAACTGACGTTGGATATAATTTGGCACCAGGCTGACGAAATGCGTGTTAACATGACACCAAGAGTAATGGCGCCAACTCAGTCATCATGATATCCACCATCCAACCAACCGCTCAGCCATATATATTAATCCGTGCACCACCCACCAACTCCACCACACACACAGCAACAAGAAATCAAACCATCAAGTTTAACACCAGCCACCAATCCACATGCGCACACCCACTCATGCATAACGTACACACTTACGCGCGCGTGCATGTGCGTACGTACGCACGCATGCACGCAGTGCATGCACGCACCTTCCCAAGGAACTGCCGAGCAACCCACCCTCTAACACAGACAATCCATTCAACCATGCCAACCCCTCAATAGATTCACACACAACTGCCCAATAAATAATCACCCGCAGCCTGTGAACCTGCCCATCAACCAGTCCGTGCACCCGCCCGCGCACTTGCCCGCCAGCCCGCTAACCTACCCAGCCGCTGGCCGCCCAACGGCCCACCCGTCCGCCCACCAGCCCATCTGCCATTCAACCACACAGCCCGCCTACTAGCCTACCCGCACACCCAGCCAACTGCCAAAACAGCCACCGGCCCGCCTGCCCAGCCAACCAGCCCGCCAGCCAGCTCCACCCTATCCCCAACACTTCGGCAGTCCATCAATCCGTCGTTCGTCCTCCGTCCGCCAGCTTGTCAGTCCTTTCATCCGTTCATCTGTCGGCCCACCATCCCACCCTCCAACCCGCCCATAAACCCATCCACCAACTCGCCCACTCACCCACCCGCCCACCCATCCGTCCATCCATTCATTCATCCATCTATCCATTCATCCACCAATTTATCCATCCACCCAGCAAGTCATCAGCCTATCCACCCACTCACCCATCCTCCAATCCATCAACCCATCCATCAATCCACACTAAACACCCGCCCGCCTTCCGGCACGCACGCACGCACGCACCCATCCATCCATCTATCCATCCATCCACCCACCCACCCACCCACACACCCTATCCATCCATCCACTACCAGACAGTCTTTGCATCTGTTAGATTTTCTTATATTTGCTTCTATACATGCAAACATCAAGATTCTGTATTGATTCAGTAGCTGAGACGTGCCTTCACACGCTGTCTTGTCAGAATATTCTTGGAGAGGCGGAGCAGTTGCCTGCGGGGTTTTTTTTGTTGTGCAGGAAATAATTACACCCGAAAGCCGGGAGATAAATGTTTATGGTATCAGATTGCATCTCAAGATGGTTAATAATTATTACCAAAGCACCAGAGCCTGAGGTGCTGGTTCCAGTACGGATGGAATGCCATGAAAGTAACAGACACGCGTCAAATATCCGATTGGAACATGTTTTGATTTAAGAAATATAAACATCATCGACAGAGTCTAATAAAAGGTCGTTTACAATTACTAGACCGGTAGAAATCGACAAGAGCATACACGAACCCTGACATTTAAGTTCAAAACCCAATTTGATTATCGCTAATCCAAAAACACATTCTCACTTGAAAAAAAATTGTTTCAACTATTGTTTCCTGGAAGCTGGGACACCTATATTAAATTTCGATCTGTATTTTCGTTGGTGGCTGTTTCTCAGAAAGTATTTATCCCATTATTCTGAATGAATTTTGAACAAAACACATGGTGTTCCTGTAAACTGGGATTGCCGTCATCGGCCTTGGTATGTATTAGATCTGGATCGGGATCCGGAGCAATGTGAATCTACATATGTCTCAACGCTACTAATCCAAACTGGTTATTTCCATAGACTAAGTTTTCCATCTTTGTATCTACATCCATGGGCACATCTGGATGTGGGTTATATTCTCGATCAGCGGGTGTTTCTGGAACTATGTATCCGGGTTGTCTACAGAGACAGTTTAATCTCGTAGAGTAGGATGTACCATCTTTGATCTTAATCATGATCTGAATCAAATTATATATCTACCGAAAGAACCGTTCGTAGGCAATTGTCCATCGCGTAGGGTTAACGTGCTAAATCCTGATATATGATGGGAGGGGTGATATTAATAGTATGTGTGGACGTGCCCACATATATGTGTGGTTTTGTCTCTTCGTTAGGTGTTGAGCACATGCTCATAGTGATGAGTGGTCCATTTTTTATGCGTGGACAACTATGGACGTATGCCGTGGCAACTGTTTCAAAACGTTCATGTCGTCATGAAATTCATATTGAGAGCGCAATGAATATATTGGGAGCGCAGTGAATATATTGAGGCACGTTTGAATTTGCTATCTAATTTATACCGCGCGCCAACTGTTTCAAAATTTTCACGTCGTGAAATACATATTGGGAGCGTAATGGATATCCCAAGTCAATCGCGTACTAAATGCAAATTCACGCGCTCATCAAATGAGATTAGCAAGCACCGACTTGCAATTGGCAACGCCTCCAATATAGTGGGCATATTCGAGACCGCACCAAATTGACCACGTCTCCAATATATAGCGAGCATAGTCATACGCGACCGAAATACATAGTCGCGCGTGCTCCAGTTTGCGTTGACAACGCCGCCAATATAGCAGGCATATTCGATCCCGCACCAAATTGGCCACGTCTCCAATATATAGCGAACATATTCATACGCGCGCGGAATAAATACTCGAGCGCGCTCCAATTTGAATTAAAGGATAAATAATCCCATTTCTTGACGATCTAACGCGCCGCTCATAAAATATCCAGTTAATTTTAAGCTTTTTATCACTCCACTAAGGAAAGATATTCAGGATTTAGTAGTTAAATGTTGGTACATTTCCACACCCTATGATAGCTGTCATGATTTACTTTTCAACAAATCAGAAAAACCCTAGTGCGTTCGCCTCGGTATATACACTCAGCCATAGGAGGCTCCAGCTATAGTTTGGCACTGCGGTATAAAAGCAATCCTACAGGTAAGCTGTTGAATATTTTGAAACCAATTTGATTGGAAGTTGTTGCTGCCTATGGCGGCAACAACTTCCCATAACATTAGTTTCAAAATATTCAATGGGATGAGCATTACATGATAAAGACTGTGATGCATTGGAGCTTATATGGCATAACACTCTTTAGCTTGAGGAGACAAAATGGTGTCGATCGCTGTTCAACATTTACCCGATATTACAAAACAGATAATTGCGATACAGATCAGGGATTGTGACAGGATATGAATGATATGGAATCTATAAACCATATTCTATCGGTGCAATGCAACATTTGAGATGAGATTAGCATCGCTTTAACACTACCTCCAATATATCAGGCATATTCGAGCGCGTATTAATATACTCGCTATATATGTTGGAGACGTGGTCATTTGCTGCGGGCTCGAATATACCTGATATACTGGAGGCGCTGTCAATTCAAATTGGAGCGCGGTCGAATATGTATTTCATGCGCGTATGAATATGCTCGCTATATATTGGAGGCGTGGCCACTTTGGTGCGGGCCTCGAATATAACTGCTCCATTGGAGGCGTTGTCAATTCAAATTGGAGCGCGCTCGAATATGTATATTGGAGACGCTGCCAATTTGACGACGTTGTCAATTCAGATTTATCTCGTGCTCGAATATGCTCGCTATATTGGAGACGTGGTCAATTTGGTGCTGGCTCGAATATGCCTGCTCTATTGGAGGCGTTGTCAATTCAAATTGGAGCGCGCGCGAATTTTGGATTTCGTACGCTCGCTAAACTGGAGACGTAGTTACATGAATGTTTTGAAGAAACGAAAAGAATCTGAATCCGAAAATCTGAAACAGATGGCGCAATTTCGACCCTACCTCAATATAGATTGACAACGTCGTTAATTGGACCGAGAGTAGTAATAATTCATGCCTACGTCAATATATTCGCTACTCTCTCAATATGAATTTCATGACGACGTGAACGTTTTGAAACAGTTGGCGCGATTTCACCCCTACACCAATTTATATTGGGGACGGCCTGAGTATGGTCACGCGTCATGAAATCAGATTCAAGCTGACATCAATATATTGACATGAAAGTTTTGAAAACAATCGGCAGTCCATATGGACGACAGTCTTGTACTTATGGAGGAACACTGCTTTGGCTATTCCCCGAACTAAGTTCCACCAACACCTCGCATTCTCTGGCTCTAACTTTCCAGAAAACTATACAGCTAAGCTATTCATTATTTTGAAACTAATTTCGCTGGCTGATGTTGCTGGCTGGCAGCAATAGCGCCCACTCAAATTAGTTTCAAAATATACACAGCTTGTCTTTTAAATGGTAAAGCTATACAATCTGTAAAACAAAGCTTAGTCCGTCATCATTCCTGATGAACTTAGCTGCGCCTTTCGTGACGTAACTGATTATGACGCCAGCCTACACATCACGTAGTTGATTATGGCGTCATGTGACTGATGGACAAATTGTCCATTAAATAGTGGAAGGCGGACCCTATACTAGGATATTGATGGTGT
>CM067360.1:52722267-52947267 GCA_034401795.1 Chaetoderma sp. LZ-2023a
ACAGAAGCGGCGGCTGCAGTCCCTGCCACAGATACTACTGCCAATACTACTACTACTACTACTACTACTACTACTACTACTACTACTACTACTACTACTACGACTACGACTACGACTACTACTACTACTACTACTACTACTACTACTACTACTAATGCTGCTGCTGCTGCTTCTGCTGCCGCCGCTGTTGCTGCTGCTGCTACTACTACTACTACTACTACTACTACTACTACTACTACTACTACTACTACTACTACTGGTGCTGCTGCTGGCGCTGCTGGTGCTGCTTCTGCTGCTGCTGCTGCTGCTGCTGATGATGATGATGATGATGATGGTGATGCTGCTGCTGCTGCTGCTGCTGCTACTACTACTACCACTACTACTGCTACTACGTTCAGCCCTTGGATGAGAGCAGGAGGTCCTCCATGACTAGCGGCAGCAAGCCCCTGGGCACACCTGGGAGGAACGCCAGCGTTGGCAACACAACTCGAACATCCAGACTGGACATATCCATGAGTCTCGCTTCAGGGTTGCTGGCGGTTCTTGCTGGGGAGTGTTGCGTTCTTTCGCCCAGCGTCCACTATCGACTAACTTGACTAGAGGAGTGGTGCTGCCTTCCACGCTGCCTAACCAGAGGCCCGTTGTTCAAAAGTGTATCAGCTTTTAAGTCTGGACCTAAATCCGTAATATAGACATACATTTTAATACACATCCAAGGGGTGTATTAAATATTTAATACCGATATTAAAGTCATATATTTAACACATATATTTATCACACTATCAGTCATACATGGGATACAAAAGACGAATTTAGTTTATCATTTTGAATATGTTCGAATATGCTCATATATTTTCAGCCCATCGTGTTCTTTGCTTATTTTTTAATTGTTGGGATTTATAAAAGCGAAAATACATGCTACGATTTAGGGCCGAATTGACGTAGCCGATCTGTTGCGAACGATAAATCGGTTCGTGTAAATGATTTGTCGGATATTGGTTTTGACCCGTCACGATAAATCTGGAAAAGTCTAGCATGTTGAACTTTTCCGACTTGTTACACATAAAATCTGTCCACGTAAATACGAAATCTTAAACCGCACACGACTTGCGGAGAGCTAAATCATTTCTATCATTAATTGGGTAGCCGTGCCTGGACGATGGACAACCAGGGCATGTTAAAATATTCGCCCACCGCAGCTGTAATGCAATGACGACTATGCCGACTATGACCACGACGGCGGCGGTGGTGGTGGCGGCGGCGGGTTCTTGTCCTCAGCGAGAGTCCTTAGCTCCCCCACCCGCTCCCCGTTTGTTCTTGGTCGTCAGTGGTCGTCAGTGGACAGAGTCCGGTCGCGTATAGACAGGCGCGTAGCGCACTTCGCGGGTTTGTGCTGTGGCGTGGCGTCGTCGCCAAACTTGGTAGATGTGCTCACCAAGTACAGCATATTCCAGGGGATTCTGTGCAGGGGTGTTTTGTGGCGTGACCAAGCATAAATCATCTTTGCTGGGACACCTGCTCTTACAATGGGACTGTAATGCTCATAGTGTATAGTGCGTCGTTGGAGAGTGTGCTTTTTCGCAAACGATGCTGGATTATATTAGGAAGTTGCTGCGGTGACAGACATCAAGCGTATCTAGATCTGCCTTCGGAGTTGCCCAGCTGTTACAGTTGTACGGCGTCAGTGATGCGTAGGACACGTCATGCAACCGTAGGGTTTTTTCGCCTGCGAGATCCGTGATCCACAGTTCCAAAAGGACACGTTATGAAACGTGTGGACATTTCAGTGGAGCTGCGCAGTAGTGAACCAAGAATTTAGCTCTTTTTCCATTCCGCCACGCATCCGGGTGCCTTTGTCATGGAATTCGCCTGTATCTTATAAGTGCGCATGAGTAAAGTCCGTTTTGGTATCATTCATGACGAGATTCACATTCTTGCTCTGCGGCTATAGGGAGAAGTGTATCGAGATGCATCGTTTTCCCATCTATGAAGTCTGCATTGTTTGCATACTCCATCTCTAGTTGGAGGCTCAGTGTAGATGGCGTTGGTGTTGTAAAGTGGCATCGCGCAGAATAGGAGGTCTGCGCCAAGGTAGCGTGTAAACAGTGCCGGACAGAGGCCATCTTCCTGTGGAGCACCAATGGAGGCATCGAACGCTGTAGACCCCACACTTTTACTGACGCTTTCAGCTTGCTGTTTACCAATAGCATCTCCTCATCATTACAGCCGGCTTGGACTAGTATGACCTGGCTCTTTGATCGTTTGATGCTGTCAAATGCCCGTGGCATATCGATGTGGCGAAAACGATCGAAATAGACTGACCCATGTCTAGCCATGCCCCGCCCACTTTAGCTTAGCTGCTCCCATGTATTTCACATGCTGAAATCAATTTAAAACCTTGAAAACTGCATTCTCAGAATCTAAATTGCTAGGTAATTATACAGGTAAGCCGTAGAAATATTTTTTTTTAAATTAAGTTGACTGGGACCGTTGTTGCCTGTCGCAGCAATAGAGTGCAGGTAAATTAATTTTCAAAATATTCAACAACATGTTTATTAGATTGTACCTCCATGAAAGACATGGAATTCAGATACGCCTACTTGACGGACATTTTGATGTTCATGGCAGAGTATTAATACGTCATTATGATTGTGACGTCAGCTACATATTGACGTAATTCTTTATGACGACAGATACTCGTGTGTCAGATTAGAGACGACCATTGCAAAGAAACAATAGAGATGCAGCCTGGTACTCGGAATACTTTGATATTAATTTGAATATGCGCAAATGCTGCCATAGGCAAAATTCTCCACAGAAATTAGTCGTATTTACTATTATTATTATTATTATTATTATTATTATTATTATTATTATCTTTGTTATTATTGTTTTTAATCATCATTATTATTGTGTGTTAATACAAATAATAATAATAATAATAATAATAATAATAATAATAATAATAATAATAATAATAATACTTATTATTATTATTATTATTATTATTATTATTATTATTATTATTATTATTAATAATAATAATATTAGCACACAAAGCAAGAACCTTCTAGTCTCAATCGTACAATGTACAATCTATGCCTATTTATTACTGAACTGGATTCCACCCATTTATATGTATGCGCAAATGAACAGATTGCAGATTGAATTACGTCCATGGTAGCCATGGCGCTAAAGGTCTGCTCTTAATTAAGATAGCGAAATGATTTCCTCAGCCCTCACAATCTTACATATCTCCCAATAGAAGCCAATTCACTCTCTATACACAACGCGCGTTTGAGCTCAACAAAAGCCCACAAGGTGGCGCTGAGCAACTCCTGTGCTCTTGCTCTCACGAGTTCGATTGCTTTCGCATAGCCGCTTTGCAGGCCGGTTTGGCGTTGAACGTGTATACAATAGCGATTCGTTGGCAAGATGACTGAAACTAGCCGGCATAGAACAACTACTAGAGCGGCTTCGAGAACTCTGCAAGAGTGACTTACTAACTTATACAAGAATAACTTCTGGCAATTTAACAGGGACGTGTTATAGTAAGAAGATGGTGGAACTTTCTCGGATTTCTCTGATATTTCGAATGTGTGTTTATAATGTATTAGGCTTATTACTCTACAGTGCGGTCAGTTCTGGAAGCCATGACGCTAAACGTCTATACGATGACTTACTAAGACGAAGCAATTACAACAAACTCATACGTCCCGTCAGCAACAACAGTGATAAACTCACAGTCAAACTCGGCATTCGCCTCTCACAGCTCATAGATGTGGTAAGTGGACAGCACATTAGTACTGATTAATACTATCTAAACTAAAATAAGGTAAATCTGTTCCTATAAATAGCAGCAAATTCTCCCCTAGACTATAGTCACTATACACCTTATCACCCCCACCTCACTCCCACCCAGGTCCGTTTGGGTCAGCATTGGATGATTGGATGATAATAGCGTAGTGTGCATTGCCAGTAGCAGTAGCCTAGTCATCTGACGGATGTCAATCATGACATAATAGTCTTAACCCTTATACAACCAAAATCCAAGTTTTCCAATTCCATGCAGCCAGTATTACACGAAACGTGTTGCATACTTTGAAATAAGTTGCGGTCATCCTTAGCAAAACCTTCCAGTCAAATTAATTTTTAAATGTCCAATATAATAATCCTTAAATCACACATTATAATGTGTTTGTTGGTGTGAAAGTGTTAAAGATGACATCCCAGCTAATAGTATTTCTATTTCTGGCAACAACCGTTGTTCATTTTCGAAAAAGGTGGTTTGTGTTGTGGGAACTGAACAGGACTATTCCTTGCTCCAGGATCTACCACGCATGTGTTGCTGCTTGCGCGAGTGAATGCGTTAACCTCTTCCCTGATTATAATTAAACATACTACCCAGACACCGCAGCTGTCAATGGCTGTCTTTGAGGCCACTCCGTTAGAGATGGTGATTATTTTATTGCTACTGCAGTTGACCCTACCACTGCTATACTGCTGCTGCTACTGCTACAGCTACTGCTACCGCTGCTGCTGCTTAACCGCTACTGCTACCTCTACTGCCGCTGTTGCTGTTATTGCTACTGCCGCTGACCCTACCACCGCTATGCTACTGCAGCTACTACGGCTGTGGCTACTACTACTACTACTACTACTACTACTACTACTACTACTACTACTACTACTACTACTACTACTACTACTGTGACTGCTACCGTTACCGCTACCAGGATTGCTACTGCCGCTGACCTTACCACTGCTATACTACTGCTGCTGCTACCGCTTCTGCGGCTGCTACTTCTGCTACTAATACTACTACCACCACTACTACTACTACTACTACTACTACTACTACTACTACTACTACTACTACTACTACTACTACTACTACTGCCAAAATGACTACAACAACAACAGCAGCTACTACTACTACTACTACTACTACTACTACTACTACTACTACTACTACTACTACATCATCTACAACGACAACAACAACAACAACAACAACAACAACAACAACAACACGACTAATAACAACACAACAACAACAACAACACAAACAACAACACCAATATCACCAAAAACAACAACAACTACTACTACTACTACTACTACTACTACTACTACTGCCGCCGTCGCTACTACTACTACTACTACTACTACTACTATTACTATTACTATTACTACTACTACTACCGTGCCTGGCGCTGTTGCTGCTGCTGCTACTGTTACTGCTGTTGTCCTATCTTCCTACTGGTAGTGGCAATGGTTATGATTGTGTTGGTGTGGTAGGAAGGCACTGGTGGTGGTGGTGGTGGTGGTGGTGATAGCCGTGACGGTAGTTGCATTGATGATGACACAATCCGTCTGAATTGCGTGTTTTGGCGAATTTCCAGGTAAATAAACTTGCTGTTGAATTCTTTAAATATTGTGCTTCTAATGTGAATAGATTTCAAAATATGCAGCAGCTTACCTGTGTAGTTACCTTGAAATTGAGTTTCTAGACATGTATGATTCAATGGGTTTAAAACGATCCAAACACGCGTACAAAATGCGTGGTGTTTCACTAGAAAGAGGCGGAGCATAGCTATAAATGGGCGTAGTTGAGTTTAACTGTGCGGGTATAGCTATAAATGGGCGGGGTATAGCAAGAAATGGCTGGGGTATAGCTATAAATGGGCGTGGTATAGCTAGAAATGGGCGGGGTCTAGCAAGAAATGGCTGGGGTATAGCTATAACTGGGCGTGGTATAGCTAGGGATGGGCGGGGTATAGCGAGACATTGGCGGGATAGAGCTAGAAATCGGAGGGCATGGCTAGAATTAGGCGGCGTATAGTTAGAAATGGCCGGGGTATAGCTAGACAATGGCGGGAGACAGCTACGCATGGATCCATATGTTGAGGTCGACAGTATGCATGCTGTTGTTGTGTGGATTTGAAGTAAGTAGCATTTGCTACCTATTCACATTTCTATAGAAAGTGGCATTTAGCGTATGATCTTTGTTTCCCTAGCCCCTCAGATTAGGCACCTTGGCTACAATAATACATTCAAGTAACAAATTATACAGGCTTGGCATACCCTCTTACTTCTCTAAACCAAGATCAGCACTTCCTTATTCTGCCTATAACAATACCCATATACGCTTCAGGCGCGTTAATCTTTGCGCGTATTAGAGGATTATAGTCATGTTTTGACGTTCCAGCAGTTTCATATGTGTGTTTTATGCTGGATTTGGTTTGCGTTATGAATACCAAAGCAAGGCGTCCGATGTGACAGCTGTAGCTCGCGTGCCAAAAGCAATATTATACAGATTACGCTTATCAAATCCAGTCCCCCTCAACACCACCCCCCCCCCCCCCCCATCCCCCACCCCCACCCGCACTCTGGAACATCAACATCGTCTTCTCATAATGCTAAAAGCAATTGGTTAGGTTTGCTTTTGCAAGCCCATATACTTTCCCGTTGCTCTCTGGGAACTGGTATTTATATGAGTCACGTTGCTGTAGGTCAGTTGCTCTCTATACGAAAACAACAGTTTGCGAATTCTGTGCTCGAATTCCTCGACACTGGCTTGCGTCATTAAGTGAGCTTTCTCTGTTGTCTTCACGCACTTACGATTGAAAGAACCTAATCGACCAATTAAAGGTACAATTTCACAACTAAACGTGAACATTTTTGCGCACGACGTTTTGCATACGGAGAGATGTGCTTATTTATTGGAATTCTCTAACAGCCCGCGTATCACCTACTTAAACACAAGCCAGTTTCCAAACAGTGAAATAAAGGATTGTGTGTAGGTTGTTGCAAAGTAAATATAAAATGTCAAAACTATTCTAGAGAGAGCGAAAGAAAACATATTGAAAGACTGAACTAAAGAAGGAATAGACATAATGAATGGATGATAAACAACTGTCTGAAATAATGAACGAAGGATGGATGGATGGATGGGTGTTTGGTGGGTGGGTGGATGGATGGATAGATGGATGGATGGAAGGGTGGGTGGGTGTGTGGATGGATGGATGGATGGATGGATGGATGGATGGATGGATGGATGGATAAATAAAACCTGGCATGCAATCGTAATTTCAAAGCAATCATGCGTGTTACAGATTGGATATGTTGTAACCAATTTGGCAGGGACCGGTTGCATAACATGCTCAAGTTTGAATAATCACTTATGACGTTTTCGTCATTTAGGTTCATAAATGTCACAGTCAGAATGGTAACAACTGGACTTGAGATGTGTCATCTATCCATTGGACCATTATGGTACAATCAATTGGTACCGTATTCCCTGCTAGGCTGCGCTAACATCTTGGAAACAGTTGGTACATGCGTGATATTAACCCTTTCAAAACGCTCTAGCAAAATCACAATTTCAAGATAATAATTTAACTGGAATATGTAGCTAAAGCAGAACTGATTTAAAATAGTTTCAACATATCGTTAATAATATATTTATGCCATTGTAACTGATTCTTTTAAATGGCGTTTGTCCGTCACGAAGATGTATGAATTGTACCCTTGATAATTAACAATTTAATAAACATTCCGTTATATATTTCGAAACTAATTGGCTTGCCAGCTGGTGTTGCTACAGGCAGCACCATTCCCCCAATGAGTTTATTTTCAAACTATTCCACAGCTTACCTTGCAATGTATATTCAGTGAATTTAGGTGTCAACGTTTCAAATCGATTCCAACACGCGTAAAAGGGGAGGAGAGAGGCGGCGGAAGAGTGGTTTCGTGGGGGTTGCAGCTCCACACATTTTTATGAGTGTGGTGGCAGAGTCTCCTCATTAATCTGGTCTTGTACTGTAAAGAATACAGGCGTTTGTTTACTCATCAGAACGCAGGAAACTGCTTCTCATAGCATCTAATTTTCACAATCTCCCGGCCCCGCATATTATTTAAGGTAACCCTTTAAACCCTAACATA
This sequence comes from Chaetoderma sp. LZ-2023a, assembly GCA_034401795.1. Taxonomy (NCBI): domain Eukaryota; kingdom Metazoa; phylum Mollusca; class Caudofoveata; order Chaetodermatida; family Chaetodermatidae; genus Chaetoderma; species Chaetoderma sp. LZ-2023a. Next base: position 52,730,215 of record CM067360.1, read on the forward strand.
AGTCGATCTATCTATCCGCAACTCTAACCTGCCCTTAAATACCACGATCAATTGGTAGTGAAATACAAAATAAATCGATGAAGTGAAAGCGGAATCTAAGTGTGTCTTTATTACTCAGAACGAAGAAAATGGCTTCTCAGGTCATTTAATTTTCCAATTTTTCGTTGGGAGGAACCTCAGACCGCCGCTCCAGGGTCAGCCCCCACCTCACCCCTTTTTTAAAAACGTTCCGCTACCCCTGAGCTGCAAATGGCCTGGGCATCTAGCGAGAAATAGATGCATCTAGTGTGTATAATTTCAACAGAATGCATTCTATCTTGTCCTTTTGATGCCAAATCCTGCTGGTTCATAGGATTCTATGACAGTGTCGGGGTCATTGCGTAAAGAGTACAAATGTTTAGTATAGCAGCTCAAATTATCAACGTGTTTCTCGCGACATTCAGTACAGGCAGGTACCCCTCACATTGCTATAGACATGCATATCAGAACGCAGATGAACAAACACAAGTGCATAGAGTGAATAAAAGAAACCTGGTCAAGCATGTTCCGTTGCACTACTCAGATAGGCTATGTGTATAGGCAAGCTAAAATGCAAAACTCCCTATTTTTGTCTGGAGGTTTCCACGGTATTTGATGACAAGAATCTGTTTCTGCAAATCTTAACCACAGGATTTTCAATAGAAACAGATGTATCTCTTCAGCACTTCAGTGAAATGGACAAGAGGTGTGGCCTAATTCCTATTGGACATGTACATAGCTAATATTGTAAGGTAGTTAAGACGAATGGCAGTTTGTTTGTTTGAGAAAGGGGCAGATCCTTTATTTGTTTAGAGTGCAGAACACCGTCGGCAATAAGTGTTCTTAATGCAATATTGCACTGTGTCTCTTAACTGCTGCACGTGTTGGTCGCTGACTTATCTAGTCATTGGGACTATGGAGGCGTACCCTCGGTATAATTAGCATGCCAAATGTTGGCTTCATATTAAATTGAAAATTTGTTGTTTAAATACTGCTGTTAATAGTTACCTGTAAAAGGAACATTATCCATCTTATTGTCTGTTGGCTCATTTTGCTCTTATACTTTCTTTCTGGGATACACTTTCGCAGAAACTTGTTGCCAATTGGCTATGAAATGAGGCAAAAGACATGATTTTACTAAAGAAATGCTTATTGTCTTGTTAGCTATTGTGGAAAATCACCATTTTGAGGGGCAGCACACCTGCATTGTAGGAACCTCAATCAATGGGAATAGTTAGAGAAACAGAATCCTTTTTGGTCTAACTTGAAGAGAGTTTTAACATATTGAGCCATGCCAAATTTTGGGTTGATCTGTTACGCTTCATCAACAGTATTCACCAACTTCTCTAGCAGCCTTCTAAGGGGAATGTGCATATGCGTGTGTCACATTCACCCTTTAAAGAAAATAATAATAAAACAGTTATATTCATGTCAAACACCATATGCACGCTAAGTTAATAAAAACCTTCATCATAGTCCTGGAAATGCATTGCTAACATCTCTCTAGTGAGCTACATGTCACCTAAAATAAGTAATCCGCATTCTGAGGGGAACCGGCCTGTACAGTCCAGAAATAACATACCATGTAACCAAAACGCAATTGACCTTTCCATTGTATCTATTGATCATATGACGTCATAATTATGTCGTCATATACAACTACGTGACGTGTAGGATGAAGGCATAATCGTAACTTCATGAATGTCTCGATATAGCCGTCTTAAAGGGAAACGCCAGACCCTCTATACTAGTTTGTATAAAATGAATCTACAGATCGTAACGTTTAAAAAAAATATAATTGTATGCTCGGTGCTCAAATTAGAAATATATACCTTCGTTATTTAAATCTGTGACGCATTAGTTAAATTTCTATTCCGGAGGCGGCGTATGACGTCACGAGTTGAACGTTTGTCTCGCTGTCGTCCAACGAGGGGAGGGGGGGGGGTTCTTCAGCGGTGTTAGGAATATATAAACTATATGTGCGGAAATGTTGAAGAACATATAATAAACACCATGTGTCTGATTTCTCTAATGGTGCCGATTTTGTCATCAAGTTTTGATCTTGAGATACAAGAATGGCGCGATAGTATAGTTATATCAATATAATTGCCACTTGAATCAACACTCTCACTGTACGGCAGATAATGCTATTAACGTTCATCCATTAATATGAGAGTTTAAATAGTTCGTACATACAGCCAGTCAATCTTTAGGTACTTATGTTCACATACTAGCCTCAAAACTTCCTGAGATATTGCAATATTCATGTAATTCGCAGGTATCTTCATAGAAAATGGCCATCCTACGGTTCGGCAACTAATGTATGCAAATAACAAATATATTCCATAAATTTGCGATATTGTGATAAACGTCTTAATCTCTTCGATCTGTACATATATAAATGATGTCGATAGCATTATCACCGATAGAGATATGGCCATCAAAATGCATGCACTCCTGTCTTCAGCGTGCCGTTATCATGGTTCTTGTCGGGTGAATTCAACCTATGACGTCATAGGTGTAATTAACTCTCAGAACAGTATAGTAACATAGGGGTTTTTTAACACCATTTTTAACGGATTTATATATAAATGTCGCAGGACAGTTTTACGCAGTAGCTTAAATATAGGCTCTACTATAGAACTGCGCGTTTTATGCAAACAATGGCGACCGTTCTTGTGTTCCCCTTTAAACTCTTAATAGTCCGACACGGTGCACACATTGTATGCTTTTGCTATTTAATAAACATGCTCTTGAATATTTCGAAACTAATTTGACTAGGTACTGTTGCTGCCATTTGCAGCAACAGCACCCAGTAAAATTAGTTTCAAAATATTCAACAGCTTACCTGTATAGTCTTTTGGAAATTGATAGTCAGGGACTTCATTGATCGATCGATCCCAGCACTAGCGTGATGTGGGTGGAGCTTAGCTAGGGATGGGAGGGGCATAGCTAAAATCGGAAATGCCCATTAAACAAGCTGTTGATTATCCCGACCTTAATTTGCGCCGAAGCCATTGCTGTCTAAGGCAGAAATGGCTTCCAAGGAAATTAAAGCCAGAATATTCAACTGAACATGTCTTACATCGTGTTTAGAATTTACTAACTAATATATTTCTGTTGTTTCTTTTGGAAACACGGTATCTTATGTATGAGCTGTAGCAACATACAAGAGACATCCTTATTGGAAAAGTGGTTACTTTGTAAATCAGATGAATATGCACGTGTAATCTCACATTTGATTTTGAAGTGTAGTCGTGCCGAAGCAGATGTATCTGCCACAACTCATGACGGATAGGAACGAGATCAGGTTAAATTCCATATGCATATATTCTTGTATATCTCTATGGTAAATTGTGTAATCTCATCCTTGCCCGTTGCGCATAGCGACTCACCCACCGTTTGGACACCAACGCATACCCATTCTTATTTTTCCGAGAGAACAATTCGTTCAATTACATTGCTCAATATACTTTTATAAAAAAATAACCAATGAAATCGAGCAAATGCTCTTGCCAGAAGAACTTTTTATCCATCTTGTATTGTCAGAGCAATTTCCATATGGTGAAATAAAATATGCTGGAATAATTACTAACATAAACGCTAAGCCATTTGCCGGAATTGGCTGTGGTATAAAATCCCTTATTGGAATTTATGGTGTACGGGTCTCTGGGGACAGATTTCCATATTAACTATAGCTAGTAATCTAATAGGTTTAATGCACTTAGTGGCACGCGGCTTTGTGTCATTGGGATAGAATTCCGGCATCCGTTTAGCGAATGAAGGAATCTGATCTGTCGCTCACGTAACCAACGTCATAGTAAAAATGTCACTTGTTAACTGACGTCACAATCACAATGACGTAATGTCGTCTGGAAGTTGGGAAATTCCACCAGTAAAAGGTCTCAATGTCATGTCTCTGATTACTTTACAAATTAATAAACATATTTTGGAATAAATTCGAAACTAATTTGACTGAGGGGTGTTCCTGCCATTGGCAGAAACAGCAACCCCCTCCCGCACCCCCCCCCCCCCCTCTACCCCGTTTACATTAATTTCAATATTTCCAACACCCTACCTGTACCGTTACCTTTCAAATCTAATCCAACGCGCGTACAAATGTGGAGCTTTGCTAGAAATTGGCGTGGTATAGCTAGAACTGTATCCTTGTACAGTGACTATGTTGGTAACAAAAATAGTGGACCTTTCCATATGTAGCTATGCCCCGCCCATCTCTAGCTAAGCTCCACCCACATCTCGCTCGTGTTGGGATCGATCGATCGCTAAACTTTATGACTATCAATTTCCAGAAAACTATAGAGGTGAGCTATTGCATACTTTGACTGGGCGCTGTTGCTGCATATTTATTAAATAGTAGAGACATACAATTCGTACAGCGTGTCGAACTATTATGCGCTGAGCACGGGATTAATCGAATCATTCATGAACTCATGATTATGATGTCAGCATTCACGTCACGTAGACTTTACAGTGGCGTAGCCAAGTTTTCACGTCAGGGGGAGCGAGGTCTAAAAAGGTGTCACCTCACTTGAGCATGGACTAAAAAGGCGCCACCCCTCATACCAATTAGGCGTCGGAATCTGCTTAAATTTCTTTAATAAAGAGAAACTAGCATCCCAGCGTCACCAAGTATTTTATTCTACTTAGAAAGTAGCGTGTATTCTACTAATCTTTGTCTTGATGTAGCGTGATTAAAACAAAATGTCTCAACATAGCGACGAACAAGCATGACAAGAAGACATTAACAACGTTGTAAAATTCCAATAGTTCTTCTTTTTAATGTAGATTAACTTGTGGCTTGGGAGGTGGGACGTCCATAAACTTGTATGTGTTACGGACATGACTTAGGCGCCACATTTTGGAAAATTGGCTCAGGGGCGGGTGGCGCATATTTGGTATTTAACAATTGATTAGAAGGTATACTTACAAGAGGTAGATAGAGGGGCTTTCACTCTTAATATCAGAACTATTAACAGAGTTTAGTGAGTTTCATATTGAATGATCATTAATGAAATATATGCATGTAATTCACCTTTCCAGAGTATCCATCTATCAATCTGACGTCATACGACGTCATAATCAGCTAAGCCGCGTGTAGGATAACGTCATAATCATTACGGCATACGTGATTCCGGATGGCCCGTCTTGAACGCTTAATAGTCAGTCAGACACGTTGTGCGAATTGCATGGTGTTGGTGGAGCTTAGCTAGAGATGGGCGGGCATGGCTAAAACTGGAAAGGTCCATTGGATATTTTAGAAGCAATTCACCTTTCCATTTTATCTATTCATCATATGACGTCATAATCAACTATGCGACGTGTAAGATTTTATTTACTATCTAAACATCTTGGTTTGGCTGATTTTACCTTCGATTTGATTATTAAAAGAAGAGTGCTTAACATCCGGGTTTCAAAGTCAACTTTTTGAATGCGTACATAAGTTAGCAGAATTCACACGTGTAAATTATTCGCCGTCCAACACGTTTACATAGAACAAAGTGATGCGACGAAAACGGTGTTTAACGGTAATATTGTGCGGAAGAGGCGGAGCCGCATGATTCAAGCCGACAATAATTCTGATTTGTGTAAAAGACACGGGAGGTGTCCACGTTATTTATTTACAGATACATCGTATTTTATAGGAGCAGCTGCGTAACCTCGCAGTCCATTGCGCAATGCATGTACGCAAAGCTGTTTTGAACAAAAACATGACCAATTATATGCACTCCATTTTTCCAGATATTTGTTTCTTACCTTGCAACATTTTAATTGGGGATTTATACATGCAAACGTACTACAGTTGCTTTGTCTGAAATGTCATAACTTTGGCCGACCTAACGACCGGTGAACCAACTAACAGACACACGGATCGACCGACTGCCCGACCAACCGAAAATCGCATATTTAAATATTTTGAAATTAATGTTTTATAGGGGCCTATTACTTTGTATACGTGTTGCGCAGAAATAGCAGTAGATGAAGAACACCCTCATACTGTGGTAATGGCATTGGAACCAACTGCGATAACCGACACTTTATTAAGTACGTAGTACTAATCAGAAATCATTAGCTCCTTATCTGACTGACGATTTCCCAGCATAGTACTAATCAGAAATCATTAGCTCCTTATCTGACTGACGATTTTCCAGCATAGTACTAATCAGAAATCATTAGCTCCTTATCTGACTGACGATTTCCCAGCATAGTACTAATCAGAAATCATTAGCTCCTTATCTGACTGACGATTTCCCAGCATAGTACTAATCAGAAATCATTAGCTCCTTATCTGACTGACAATTTCCCAGCATAGTACTAATCAGAAATCATTAGCTCCTTATCTGAGTGACGATTTCCCAGCATAGTACTAATCAGAAATCATTAGCTCCTTATCTGACTGACGATTTCCCAGCATAGTACTAATCAGAAATCATCAGCTCCTTATCTGACTGACGATTTCCCAGCATAGTACTAATCAGAAATCATTAGCTCCTTATCTGACTGACGATTTTCCAGCATGGTACTAATCAGAAATCATTAGCTCCTTATCTGACTGACGATTTCCCAGCATAGTACTAATCAGAAATCATTAGCTCCTTATCTGACTGACGATTTCCCAGCATAGTACTAATCAGAAATCATTAGCTCCTTATCTGACTGACGATTTCCCAGCATAGTACTAATCAGAAATCATTAGCTCCTTATCTGACTGACGATTTCCCAACATAGTAGTAATCAGAAATCATTATCTCATTATCTGCCTGACGATTTCCCGACATATATGCCATTAACGCACATACCTTATTCATCAAGTGCATACACGTCCACACACGCACGCTTAGACGCACGCGCGCACACGCACGCACGCACGCACACACACGCGTGCATGAATGAACGAACGCGCTCATACGAGCTCCAAGCAAAAAGCCACGCGGCGTGTCCAAATGACTAATGGCCAATACACGATGAGCACTGATAAGCCAAAATGCAAATGACATAATCATTCCATGACACCGATAAACTATCCAAAATCAACAAATCAATGACCTAGTTCTTGGATTACCGGGAATGTAATATGTAGGAATAGCAGTCATTATTGGTGTCATGGCAACTGTCAGAATGTAGCTGTCCTCGTTGTTTGAGAATGCCAAGGATGATGCCCAGAATCATGACAGGTGCAAGGCGTTTCGTGTAAAACAATAGGCGCCTATTAGCAAATGAAACACTAAAGATATATCAATAGCATGTTGGGCAAACAATTAGTATTATATCAGAGATACAGAATCAATTAAAATGGCATTCTGTCTGAAATAAATTATGTATGTACGGGCAATACTTCTCGTTAAGATCGCATGCTTGAACGGCTAGATATAATTTTGTCCCAGTATTCAATCAGTTGAATACATCGGTGTAATATTGGTTCTGAGACACTACTCCTCAATAGACCCTTCCATTTAATCCATCCTTCATATGACGTCGTAATCAGCTACGCTACATGTACAATGACGTCATAATCAACGACATCATTATGACGTCATGCATGGCGAAGGAAACTACGTCACGATCGCATAATTAAATACGGACTAAGCGTTGTTCTACGAATTGCATGACTACTATTTAATCAGTAGGCCTATTCTATTGACTATTTTGAAACTAATTTGACTGTGCGCTGTTGCTGGCTGCTGCATAGGCAGCAACAACACCCAGTCAAATTAGTTTCAAAACTATTTAACACCTTACATGTATAGCTTTCTGGAAATTGATAGTCAGGGAGTTCGGGGATCGATCGATCCCAACACGAGCGAGGGGTGGGTGGAGCTTAGCTAGAGCTGGGCGGGGCATAGCTAAAATTGGAAAGGTACCTTATCGACCCATGGTACATTTTACCTATACGTATTTCTTCACTGAGTAGTGTTCTCCCAAATGTATTGGATAGTTATTGTTCGTGAAGCTTACTGAACAAGCATGAATCTGTCCAATACCCGCGTCCTTGATATATTGATATAATAGTGTCGCCGCTAGGTCAAAGCTTCTATTTTGGAAAACAATGTTGTTGAAATCCGTTGCGGTTGCCTTTTAACGTTTGAGACAAACATTGAGACACATCTTCCGGGTCCCATGGGAAAGTTTCTACCCACATTTGGAGGAATTATCTCCAAAAGTACCAAAGTTATTGAAAAATGGGGGTAATATTCATTTTGAAAACAGTGTTGCGGAAAGCTGTTGTTGAGTTTAGCTTTAGACCCCCAAATTAGCACATGTATTCGGGACCCCACGGGCAGGCTACCACCACCACAACAACAATAACAACATCAACAACAACAACAACAACAAGAACAAGCACTCCATGCTTACAGTAACCCACGCGTCTAGAGTCGGAGGTAACATATTATGCGCTAGCTATTGTTTTGGTTTACAGATTTAGCATAAATATCCACCATTCGGTTTTATATATGTGCGTTTCGGCCTTACATCTATTTAGTTTTACAACATTCGTAGTGCGCGTTGACGCAGGCAGGCCTGCACCGTGCCTTCATATAGATACATACTCGTCATCATCCCAGGCGGGTATAGAGACGCATAACCTGCCAGATTATCTCATACACGATCGAGTCGGCAAAATAGAAGGCGCAACGGACTGTTCCAGTTTATGCAGCTATCATCTGACGTCATAATCAACTACGTGACGTGTATGATGACGTCATAATCAATGACGTCATCAATGATGTAGATAAGTACTTCACGAACGCATAATTGAAGACGATTTGGCTTGGCGCTATTGCTGCCAGGCAGCAACAGCATCCAGTCAAATTAGTTTCAAAATATGAAAAGCTTACCTCTATAGCTTTATGGAAATTGATAGTCAGGACGTTCGGGGATCGATCGACCCCATCACGGGCCATGCGTGGGTGGAGCGTAACTAGGGGTGGGTGGGGCATAGCTCGCTAAGTTCCGCCTACTTTTACCCACGTTAAATCGATTTGAAAACTTCAAACGTTAATTCCTAGAATATAAATTTAAAGGTAGCTATGAAGCTAAGTTGTTGACTATTGTAAAAGTAATAAGACTACGGGTTGCAACTATGCCCGTGCCTGTGCAGCTCCCAGTCAAAGTAGTTTTAAAATAGTCAAACTAATCTTTATTAAAATATAAATTCAATGACATACCATTGGCAACGTTTCGTGACAGAGGTACGTCATTTGGCTATTAACTGTTGAGGGGCTTGGATGTTAAAGTTATTCCAGATTTGCCTCAGCGTAGGATTCTGGTTATGCGTGGAATTTCTTAGTTCAGCATTTGGTCACCGCCACACTGTGTCTCTATTGATAATTAGCTGGTATTAGGTAGTCAAACATGATATCGTGTTCTTATATACCAACTCAAATAATCGGGCATGCACATCGTAGGTGTGCTGAAGTGTCTTTGAGTAATAATACACTAGGATAACTCAAAACCGTGATTTTAACAGTGTTCCAGTAGCTCAATCTTGGTTGGTTCTATACATGGAGGCGACTCAATGTTCAATGGACGTCATCCACGCTTTTCCTTACCGTTAAACACACATAGCGTTAGGGTACAGGTGCGGAGTCCAGAATCATGTCCACTGATTTCGGTGTTACATTGGGCATTATATCACTTGGTCAGATCTGTATACTGTATCATGATGGAGTTTCATTTTGATAATCGATAAAATATGGACTTGACACCGATGGCCAAACAGCATAATTTTCAACGATACACTATACAAGATGTGTAATGCATCGCTGTTGTACGTAAAAGTCGTCCAGCAAATACGGTCCATATTTGGCCATGTGCTAAGGATGCCCGAAGACACACGTGCACAGAGAGCCTTGGAATTCGCCCTACTGGAAGGTAGCAAATATAAAGCAAGGAGAGGGCGCAATTACATATATCTGTTAGACGTGCTACGAGGTGAACTCAAGACAGCAGGTCTCGGTACACTCAAATCAGGAATGGACATGAGGCAGATACAGATTTTCGCTGAGAACAAGACACAATGGTCAAAAGCGAAAGACTGATTGCAGCTGTATGATGTTTCTACTACTACTACTACTACTACTACTACTACTACTACTACTACTACTACTACTACTACTACTTTTTTCTTTTTTTTTAAATCCGACACTGACGCAGTCGGACACACCTCACGGAGGAACTCCTTTAAAAAAGGCTTGCAAACCCCCATAAAAAATCGGGTGAAATAGCAGGCTTTATTAATATGAATAAGAATACAAACTTAACATATCAAAACAGTGCAAGCTAAAATACTCTATTACCATATACCACACCCATGGCATAACTGCATAGAAAAAAAATACTTAATAAAGGGCTGATAACATATTATAATTCAACAAAGCCATTACTATTTGCCCACCGTGTAGTAGTAGGCCCAAATGGCAAGCACAGTTACCCAATCAGTGGTAAAGAGACTCAACAATAATTAGCAGTAAGTTACTGCTACTCATTGACGCCATTGAGCCGATTCATGACCGGCAGGCTAAGTAGATCATATGTAGTTATCCGTAGCACACCGTATAGTATTGGCCCAAATGGCAAGTGCAGCTCACCAACTAGTCACCCATTGACGCCAGTTGGCCGATTCTTAAATACCGAGCAGGCGTAGTAGCCTTTATGTTGTAAAATACACAAAGCAAAAGTATACAAACTATGACTACATAGATGGCGCTTTGGGTTCACATTTTAAGCTTTCTTCATTGTACGTTTTTGTAAATTACCCTAGAACAAATACACCTACAATAAACATTTACAACATGATGTTAATTGTATATATGTAAGATGTCATACTCTGTTAACCTAATGAAGTCGAAAGTCGGATCACCTCCAGAATATTGACGCGATGCTCAATTGATATTTAAATATACCGATTCCCAAGGTTAGGTTATTCGTCAAAATTATCATCTCGTAAGACATTAAAATTTTAAAATTAACTCAATTAAATAAAATAAAATACCATATATCAATATACAACAAGCAGCGAGTGTGCTAGCTTATACACGTTCTGACTCGCCTATTTTTAGATATCCATGTTCAATTGATACTAGGCCAGTTTTGCACCATATATCTTTAAATCTACCTTCTTTTCCATGTTCCACTAGCCTGTAAAATTCACAATGAATGCAGTTTATCAACATTGATCGAAGTATAGCTTGTATGGCTCTTTAGTGGTTGTTTCCTGTTTTATCTCTGGCCTCTGAACACCGATGCTTCCAAATGGCACACACCCCTACAGATAACAGGGTTACTAACAATTCCTTCTTCTTGCTATTAATGATTCGTCCGATAGTTGAGCAATCTTTGAACATAATAGTTTCAGCCATTAATTTCACATATTTGATTCCAAATTTAGCAAGGAGCATATTGATATATACCCAAAAGCCTGTAGCTATACAACACTGTGTAAACAGATGGTCTATTGTTTCCTCCTCGGTATTACATAATAAACACCGGTCTGTACTTGTTATTTTGCACATGTAGGTCAGAGGGCCGACACATAGCCATCGATGGAGTAATCGCCATGCCAGGTCCCGTGCGTTTGCTGGTAGACAAGGTAGATGTATTGTTTTCCACGCATTTTTTCAGCTCTTTGGCGTGCATCCTAAAGTGTTCCAATGCCTAACTGCAACAGGAGTCTGTCTCCGACTTTGCATTGGCATTCCATACCAGGCTCTAGATGCCATGTTGTATTTTATATGCTCTGACTTAAATACTAATGTTGGTTGCAACATATCTCTGTTGCCACGTGCTTTCGGCAATTTGAACCATTCACGAGGTATTGCATTCTTTATTCTAAGAAATAAGCGTTGGGCAGCAACATGCCTCATTGATCTTGCTCTTGCTACATCCTGCATCGCAATCCATGTGCGAGATTTTGGATTAACTAAATCACGTAAATGTTGAATGCCATTTTTGGCCATAGAGGGCAAATATAATACAGCATCACTAACACGAATCAACTCGTTACCCCAAAGACGTTGCCCTAAGGCACCTTCCCAACAACTGGGTTGTGGCATTGATCGTGTAAATATCTTTAAAGTTTCGAGCTGTACATACGTTTGATATCTTCTGATGGTTAGGTGGCAGTTTATTGCACAAAAATAAACATTCTACTTGAAATGGATCTACGTACCTTTGTAGAAGTGTCCTTGCAACACGTGACCAAGATGAGTTTGAAGTGAGTAACTTATTCAAGAATTTCAGTTTTAGCGAAGCACACTTTGCTAAAACATTAACCAAATCCAGGCCTCCATCATGCTTTTCATTGGTGAGGATTGACTGCGATACTAAATGGGCTTTGTCCTCCCATAAGGACAAAAGTAACGTGTTGATCTTTGACTCTACTGATTTGGGCATATGAACTACAGAAGCGGTATACCACAGTCCAGATAAAATTAAATTATTAAGGACAAATGTCCTGCCACATACAGCTAGGTGACGTCGTTTCCAATTTACTAATGCAGACTTTGTCTTGGATAGCCTTTCTTCCCAGTTTATTATTACATCCTGTTCTCTAGTAAAGTAAATACCCAAAATCTCTATGACATCATCTGACCAGTTAATATCCATAACATTGTCAGTTCTGTCCTTCCAAGCGCCCAAACATAATCCCTTAGATTTGACTCTATTGACTTTAAGCCCTGGTGCCTTTTGAAAATCTGATAATACTCCATTTAAAATTCTAAAATCTGAATTTGTACCTGCAAACACAATCGTACCATCTGCATATTGAGACACCTTTAGTGGCCTTTCTACGCCACCTATACATATTCCTTGAAAATCATTACGTTGCCTCAATGTGGCCCCCAACGATTCCATAGCTATGACGAATAGAAGCGGAGACAATGAGCAACCCTGTCTGACACCTCGTTCCAACACTACAGGTTCAGATAGATGATTATTTACTAAATAGCAACTTGTTATATCAGTATATAAAATATTGATCCATTTAATAAATCTGGAACCAAAGGTAATATGGTCTAAAGACTTAAACAAGAAATCCCATTCAAGTCTGTCAAACGCCTTCTCGTTATCAAGTGCTATTATTGCTGCTGGGATGCAATCATGTTCAACTAATTGAATAAGGTCTCGTATAAGCAATGTGTTGTTTAATATCGTTCTTCCTGGTACAGAGCACGTTTGATCATCATCAATTACTTCGCCTAGGACTGCGCCAAGTTTTAATGTTACTGCCCGAGTAATAATCTTGTAGTCTACACAGAGTAGAGAGATTGGTCTATAATTCTGTATTTTATGTCTGTCACCCCTCTTGTATATAAGCCAACATATGCTTGGGCCATCGATGGAGGGAGATGGCCTTGCTTAGAAACGCTAGCTGCTATTTCTTCTAATACTGGACCAAATATGTGCCAGAATGTTTGGTAAAATTGGACTGGAAGTCCGTCGCAGCCAGGAGACTTTTCTAACTTCATACCTTTGAGGGGTTTTGTCAAATCATCAATTGTTAGTGATTGGTCACAACTTTCGCGATATGCATTTGGAAGTCTGCGTTATATTAGCTAAAATATCTCTAGTTGCAGTTTCATCACTTCCCTCAGATTTATACAATGATTTGTAAAATTTGGATACTCTGCATTTGAGAACACTGATACACCATCATTAATTAGTCTTCAGTGAGCGCATTAATTTCTCTATACCTCTTGCTTTTTCCAAGTTACAAAAGTAACGTTTAGGCTTTTCACCCTCGGTGTGCATGTGTGCTCTTGCCCTTGTTTTGGCCCCATCAAACTGATATTGCTCTATTTTATTTTGTCTACCTTTTAATTTAACTAATAGTTCGTAATAATTATATTCTCCATCATTAATTTTCTTATTAATTTTACACACCGACCGCTGAAGCGCCTTTTTACACTTTCGTATTTCTCGTGCTTTCCTGATGGAATACTGCCTTGAAATATGTTTCAGGTCGGATTTAACATCCTCCCACCAGTCTGTTATACATTCATACAAACTTTTCTTTTCATCCCAATGCCTCCAACAACTTTCTACACATTTGCGATAGCAACTATCTCGTAGCAACGTACATTGAGTTTCCAAAATCCATCTCCTCGTTTGATCCAGTCAGCATTGTCTAATGTGAAGGAAAACATATTGTGATCAGAGAAAGTTACTGGTTTTATGTTAGCTGTACACATGTAACCTTTCAATGCTCGTTCTACATAGGTCCTGTCCAATCTGGATGCTTTCTTTCCATCTGTTGAAAACCAAGTAAAGTCCCTGCCCTCTGGATTTTCAATCCGATAAGTGTCTAACAAGCCTTTATATTCACAGATGTGTTTCAAAATATTTTGAGATGTGTCATTACAATTAGACCTAGCGTTATTGTCTTTAACTTCATCTAATATGCAATTAAAGTCACCACCCATAATTCGGTTTCCAGGCGTTCTGTCTTGAATAATTGTGGAAACATCATTTAGAAATTCATGGCGCAATTGATGAGAGGTTGGCGCATAAAGGCAACTAAAATTTAAACTTGTGTTTACTACATCAATTGATACACAAATCCATCGTCCATTTGTATCTGATGACGACGATATAACATCAACATAGTTGAGACAGCGGGGCAGGATAAGAATGGCCACTCCCGCGCTATTATCTTGTGATAAAGAATAAAAAATCTGCCCTTTTGAAATATCTTTGAGAGATTCATACACTTCAATTTTTTGAATGTTGGTCTCTTGTAGAAAAGCAATATCAACTCTCTCATTTACTAATTCTTCAAGCAAGTGGCGCTGCTTGAATTCGGTATTTAATCCTCTGCAATTGATGGTGCAGATAATCATAATTTGTAAAATGATGTTTACAACCGCCATCATTAGATTAACTTGATTTGGGATTTTTAGCTCGTTTCTTAGACCATTTACCTAATTTTCTTGCGAATTCAATGTTTTCTAGTTCCACCACAGACAACTATTCATATTTGGAAATATCAGAATCATGGCGCAGTAGACGATATTTCACGCCACTCGCCGTTACATATGGCACTAACACTTCACCCGCTTCTGATCGGTACATTACCATTTCATCTTTCATCTGTGAACTCGGTGTTTGAATGGACACATCTGGTTCTGAAACTGACATTGTATTATTATCCATATCACTTACTTCAATCTCAGATTCTGAGCTATTGTCTTCTTTATGACGCTTATTGCTACTTAAGTTACATTTGGCAGGAGCGTCATTTACCATATCTTCAAGCTGACATAAATCAAGTGGGCTTAGCCCAAAATCGACTGAACTTTCGGTCTTCTGAGTCCTAAACTTATCCTGTCCTAATTTTAATTCATCTTCTAAGGAATTGTAAACTGGCTCTTCTGTAAGATCATCATTTTCCTGCGTGTCTTTTACAGCCACGTTTGGCTCCACTGCATTTTAATTATATTCTTGACTGAAGGTTATACCCTCCTCTAATACTTGAATTTCATCAACTGTAGTTACTTTAACAGGATTTGATGATTTGTTTGTGATTTTCAGTGGCATGAACCACAACAACAGCTTCCGTAGTGATTGCTCCAGAAGAATTTGACTCAGTTGCATCCTTTAATGGACGATTATCTCCTGATACTGAGGGCGTGTTTTGATTTTTGGACAGCGCCATTTAAAATGGTCAACTGAACCACAGAGCAAACATTTGTTTCGATTGGGACAATCTGTTGCCAAATGATCAGTACTTAAGCAGATCCGGCACTCTTTAATTTGCCCTCTATACCATAAGGGCAGGACAAAGCTGCCATCAAGCGTCAATCTGCTTGGTAACGGGCTATCCACTTTATCAAACCAAATGCGTCTTACACCGTTTTCTAGGGTTCTGTCAAAGGGATACGTTTCCCGTTCAGTCTTTTGCACTTTGCCATACTTCTTGAATTCATTCATGATTCTGTCATCTGGAATTTCTAGTGGAACTTTCATCTTCACTAGCAGCCTATCTGACTCGATTTCCTCTACGTTACAAACTTCCCCTTTTACAATAAGAACATCTTCTAGAAGCTTTTCCTTGGCCCCCTCATTTGACACAGTTACATTCCATACACTTTTAGAAACATTGATAATCCCCTGCAAAGCAGCAGGTCCCGCGCCAACGAGGTCTTTTAACCCATGATACACTTCGATAGCCATGACATCCCACCCCTTAGTTGTTATCTTAAGGCTTAGGGCACGCTTATAGGTTGCCATGGTGCTTTATAAAAAGAGGAAACCCATACTACTACAATATATAATACAAAAATATAACACCAAGACGTCGGGGAAAGAGCTAAACACTAAATAAATAGTGTCCCCTTTTGAAACCCTGACGTCTACCAACAAATATACGAATAGAGAGTACATTCGTATATTTGTTAGTTTGAACCACTTTCCAAGTGGTTCACTAACACCTAACCGATTAAAGTGGTTCCTTAATGCATACTAACATATTACAGACATATATTTGTTAGTCTGTTCGAGTTGACCGGGGACAGCCAACTGACTATAAAGATTTATATAAGCAAAGTACTAGGCTTGCGCTTGCAAATGACAACGGAATTAAATCCACTCACTCAAGAAATCTTGCCAAATATAACGCGCTAGCCAACGAACTATAGAAATAGCATACTGGCGCGGGGAGAGAAGTATTACATTGACTACAGTAAGAGGGGACCTATTAAATGGCTGAAACCGCCAGCTAAGAGGAGTGCCTTTAGAAAATGGAGACACAAAATGCGCTCCAAACAAGACAATAATTTACAAATTAAACATAAAGTTTGAAAGGAAATATTAATACGAAATATATGTATAAAGTTTATCTACAAAATCGTGCTAGAAACTAACAAATTCGGGCAGCAATTGCAGAGCTAAATAAACGCGTGCGTTCACTTCGACTACTACTACTACTACTACTACTACTACTACTACTACTACTACTACTACTACTACTACTACTACTACTACTACTACTACTACTACTACTACTGCTACCACAGAATACAACAATCACACCATTGTACACTATGAGTATAACGTGGGTCCTACATTCAAGGTCCCTTTATTTCGGGAGTGGTGGCAACGTCGCCCGGGTATTCCGAGTGGTGACACAGCCATCCGGACATATTGAGTTGCGGCACCGTCCCTGGGCATGGTGGCGTCGTAGCCTTAGCATGGCGTGTGGTGACGCAGTCATTTTTATCGTCACGCTAGCATTCCAACCCGGCATAGTGAGTGCTGACTCGTCATCCTGGCACCGCGATCGATGGCACCATCATCCGAGAATTGCATGTGCTGGGACCATCACAAGTGCGAGTTGAGGTACCGTCAACCAGGCTGACAAGGGCGAGTGGTGGTACCGTGAACCAGGCGGACAGGAGCGAGTGTCAGATATTAATTTCGGATACAGCTGGCCAGAAATTAGAACTACATGTATGGAAGAATGTTATACACGCTTGAGTCGTAAGCTGGTTCATATCAATGCGGCCTTAACCATCCATATAATTTCAGGATTTTAAGGTTCTTTAAAAGCTATCGATCATCTCTTAAAATCAAGTTGAACTCAGAGTAAATGCGTTCACGCAGTTCCTAGAGGTCCATCCATTGATAATTAAACCCTATATATCAATTCAATGCCATCCATAGAGAAATAGAGTAAGGGAAAAGATGCAGAATTTACTAGCTCAGACGGCGCCCAATGGTGCGTAGTGGTCTCGCGATAGTTGTGTCATCACATAGGCCGTATCACTATATACATTTATAGCACGTTTCAGACGCATTTGGCTGTAAATGGTGAGCTGCATAAGCACTATTTTGCGTGAGTATTGTGAGGATCGCTGGGAAGATAATATTTATATCTGTATTGTGAGGAAATATACAATAAATCAATGAACTAATAAGTCCGGGGCGACACGATAACCAAGCCGCATTGTTGTGTGATATACTACTGGCGCCCTTAAATAACCCATACATGGCATTGCTATCGAAATTTAGCATTGCGAGTGATATAATCAAAATGATGTACGCATTCTCTATACGAATTCCCGTCACTGTCGCAAACCACATATTTTTATGTGGCGCTTAATGTAAAGTCAACGACAAAACGGAACGTTATCACGATAAGTGTGTTTCTCGGATAAGCAAATTGGCCTCCACCCGTCACCACCGTCACCTTACATATACAATGAAAGAAATGCCATCAAATATTCTAAATGGAATTTAAAAGCATAACCTAAATCAATTTTGGCCGTGCGGGCCAATGTCATCGATATGTACGGTAGATGTGGATGTCTTTTCACGTCCTTCCATCTTCGATTACCCGGACGGAGGAGTGCTTCTGAATTTATATTGCGTCATTAGCTCCGTGTGTTTTGCACCATCGACATTATACTGTATACAGGGAGTCCGGCATTAACATTACGTTTTGTCATTCTCCTAGTTGAGCTATGGGGATAGAAGTAGACGATCGGTAATTAATTGAATATTAAGTTCTAACATGTTGATTTATTACTCACGCCGCCGAAGGCCCGTGTGAGTATTGCGGTTGGCGCGGTACGGTTGTCTGCATGTGCGTGCGTATGTGTGCGCGTGCATGCGTGCGTGCGTGTGTGAGTGAGCGTGTGAGTGCGAGAGTGCGTGCGCGAGTGAGTGCGTGCATGCGTGCGTGTCTGTCTATCTGCCCGTGTGTCTGGCCGTGTGTCTGTATGTCAGGTTGTGTGTCTGTCTGTCTGTTAGAATCAAATTTGGTAGATAGAGTAATATTATGCCTGACTAGAAAGGGTTTTTAGTTTGAGGTCATAACATCAAAGATCAAGGTCACTGGGTCACTTAACGCACACTGGAATACACATTTTCGTCGATAATTATGTAATGCAAGAAGGTAGAATCACCAAATCTGTAACATGCATTCATATTCGTGTTGGATAGAACGACACTTGTGGTGCGGGTCAAAAGTGAAAATATCTAGGTCACGGGGTTACTAAGTGCATCCCGAAATACACATTTTGACGATTACTCTGCAGTAAGAGAATGTAGACTCGCCAAATTGGTGACATGCGTTCATATTGTGGTCGGTTATGACTAACATTTTGTGTCAGGGCAAACGTTTAAATATCTAGGTCACTGGGTTACTAATTAAGTGCATCCCGAACGCATTTCGCGCTAACGATCGGAAGCACAAGTTGGTTCAATCACGGAATTCGACACATGCATTCATATTGTAAGTGGCTAGAAAAAATTCGTAGTTTCAGGCCAAAAGTTCAAACATATATTTCACGGGGTCACTAACTATATGCTGAAATACACATTTTAGACATAATTCGAGGAAGCAAGTAGCTAGAATCAACAAATCTGTCACTTCCTTTCATAATATCGATGGCTAGACATTTGATGAGATTCAGCACAAATCATAACATATATAGGTCACATGATTACGAGGTCTATACCGGAATACACATCTTTGGCCATAACGCAACAATACATGGAAGTAGAACCTCTAAATTTAGCACGCACTTTCATTTTACGACAGTTTATGGTTGCGTTGAGTTTGAGGTGAGTTGATCACATCTCTATGTCACGGGGCAAAATAGTGCATTGTTAAGGCAGACCCTAAAGGCGTGTGTCAGCATCTCCCTCGACTGCATTCTAGTTAATCAAAGTTTTACTAAGACAAGTATAGCGATTACCTGTAGAGTTGTTTAGAACAGAAGAATTGTGGTTCTTAGCCGCATTGCCGAATTAAAAAGAAATCACATTTTAATAACTATCTTATGGAATATCTTAAAGCAATTTGGCATTGACCTGTTGCTGCCTATACCAGCAATAGGGTCCTGTCTGTCAAATTACGTCCAGTATATTCAGTAGCTTCCCTGTATGGTAACCTTGAGCGCCTAGGAATTCGGTATTCAAGGGCTAGGCCATGCATTTGGTGGACCACCAGATTTTACAACATAATTGCAGCTACCAACATTATCATATGGAAGGTAATCACTACGGCCAGATAGTGAAATTAGTTTACTGTTCAAGAGTAAACGTTTGCCTTACTAATATGGCTTGTGTCGATTGAGTCGAAGACACCAACAGATTCTTGTAGAATTAAATTCCAAATATCCACCAAGGTGCCCTGCATGATTATTTTCTTTATTATGATCGAAGAACTACGATGCAAAAAAGCTCAAACTATTCTTGTTTCTGTATGTTCATAGAAGGATCATCTCCGGTACTATCTAATTAACAGTGTACGGTTATGTTCGTGATTTTTGTCCCAACGCAATTGTCTTGTTGGCAGATGAAATCATTAAACCAGGACTAATATTTGCGCTTAGGCAATGCGAACGAGTGTCTAGACTAACCTTTTCACAGCTAATTAACAAAGCGTGTATGTTACCACAGACCTGACTAAATGCACGACAAGTGAGGGAGACATTTCTACCTAGGTCCCGCCCATTTCTAACTAAGCGCCGCCTACTCTTTACGCACTTTGCCATCGATGTATATACTTGAAATCCTGAATTCTCAGAATACTAATTTCAAGGTAACTATACAGATAAGCTGCTGAATATTTTGAAACGAATTTGACTGGATGGCAGAAACTAAATTATTTTAAAAGTATTCAACAGAATGTGTATTAAATAGTAAAGAATTCGTAGACTTAGCGGATTATTCCAGCTTCATGACGGACTATTCTCTACCATTCATGGGTGTGACGTCAGCGTACAGGTTACGTAATTGAGCACGAAGGTGCACACTTGAGTGGCATATGGGATTCATCCTATACAGCGCTCTTATGCTGACTGAGAGGTAGTGATTATTTACCGTATTCTCTATAGCGATTCTGTTATCGTCGATTTTCACAACATAACCATTTCAAGGCACACACCGCTCGGAAATAGACAAGCGAGAATGTACAAAAGCACACCTATTACCCTCACATGCAGGTATACTAATTTTTTATCTTGCGATGTAGTGAGTCAGCGAGAGAGAAAGGGATAGCCTAAGATTCCGCCCATCCCAAGGTGTACACTCAACCAACATCTCATTAACTCTTAGCACTCTGATGTCAAAATTTTTAATTTTCAAATTAAATTAAAGGATGAACTGGGGTTCATTTTAAAACAAATTTGGCGACGACAGCACCATCGTCCACCAAAATTGTTTAAAAATGTACGCCAGCTTTTTTGCTACTGGCAACGCAAAAAGCTAGAATCTTGACACCGGAGTGGCAAGGGTTAAGAACTTACGGGTGATTGTTTGTTATTGGTATCTCTATCGGTTGGGACGAGTAAGAAATCTTCCTAAATGGCTTTATTCAGCAGTCGTAGAAAAAAGCATAACATTGACATTGGCAAGGGAAGAAAAGCCATTTGTACTAGCTCCATGTATCTAGCACACTGCTGCGCCACATTTGCTCAACGTGTATATCTTTTTATTTAGTGGATTCACAAGGCTAGCTGACCCCACGTATCCAATCCAGTGAGACAAATAACAAAACAAGTATGTATTTATCCAATAGCCTATCAGGCAGGATGGGTAACATAATACATAAATAGATTAAAGCAAAACTTGATATCTTTCCCCCAATTTATGTACATATGTGTAACTATTCACGTCTATTATACATACTATACGGCAGATTTATTAAGAAAGGAATGTTAGTATCCCTGATTCTCAGGCGGATCAAGGGAAAAATGAAAATCAACAGCGATCCATATTTTCTCACTGTGTCTAATACATGAGTTTATTATTTTAACAAATGAAAAACATATTTTGCTGTTTTATGGCTTTTAAGCACACTTTTTCGATACCATCTGGCGACCAAGTCTCATCAATCAACTCATTCATCTCTTATAACAAAATGGAAACAGAGTACTTTTTGGTGCAGAGATGGTGCGGGCATAGGTGCGAAACTCTCGCCATTTTTATTTACCCTATTCTTAAACGACCTCGAATTTTTGGTTTTCCATAGCTACTGCATAGTCTGGAAACTGAAGGTTAGATTTTTAAAGACAGAAATATTGATTTTCTCCAAAGGAAAGGCAAGCAGACAACCATAATTTTACGTCCTGGGAAAATGGAATTGGTATCACTGATGAATATATATGTCTAGGTGTGGCTTTCAATAACATCTGTAATTTCCATGACTGTCGAAAGACAAACGTAAATACTGGCATACGAGTAATGTATGAGTTGATAAATAAAATAAAGAAAAATGATATGCCATTAGATCTGCAATGCAAGCGATTCAAAATGGTGGTTGTCCCAGTACTGCTATATGCATCAGTGATATGGGGCTTTCTAAACACAAAACTGCTCGAAAGCTGCCAAAGTATACTAGACGTGATGGTATACGGTGACACTGGTGCATAACCACTAGAAATCTCAATAAAATGCAACATGGTTACCTTCTGGATAGACATAGTAAATCTGGATGTAGCAAGTCGCCAGCAATTCTATGCTGTGCTGCTCTACATTGCACCACGATACACACTCATAGAGTACAGTGGATTGACTGCACACAGAATATGTTAGTATTTGCAGGGAACGCTCACATCCTTGAAGCAAGAAGCATAACATAAATACCAGAGAGTTTACACAATCAACTTAGAGACGTGAACTTGACACAGCAGTTAGACTATCAAAAGAAAATAACGGATAGCACCAAAATGGAACCATATCTGACAGTCCTCCCAGATCGAGAGGCAATCAGTATATGCCACATTCGGACAGCAACTCACCAGTGTTGAGAGGCTGCGTGAATAGTGTAATATCAATACTGCTGAGGACGAACCAATTTTGTATGTCATTGTCAAGAATGTAGCACTGCAAGACACAGATGTATTCCATATTACTATACACGAAGCAGCAACGATAAAAAAAACCACAAAAGGAGTGCTCACCATAACCGATAATCCTGTATTGATTAAGTTATATACATATCTGACGTTATCAAAGAGACGAAATACGTACTCAGCAGCACCTATCATACATACGGCAATGAATATGATGTTCTCATAATACTATGGCCTGTGGTAATACAAAATGTTATACAATGCAATGATAAAATGATATAATGACGAAATGATATGATGATGAAATAATATACTGAGTAATTGTAGCATGTTATAATGGTATAGAGATGGTATAACGGCATAGTGGTATACTATATGCATGTTTATATAGGCGTATTTATATTACGATTACATCCAATCAATGCCACTCTATTGCCAAGACATGCACATATCTGTATATACCTTCATATGCTATTGTATAGCCTGAATGCAATAAAGGGAACTTGGTACTTGTTATTTTATAATATTCATGCGATTACCGATTGCTTAAAATCAGTTGTCATTTCTCGAAGTATCATATAATACAGAGACACTATTTTGTCACCTGATGTAATTTTAATACCGAGATACACATTGTGCAGTTAATACATTGCCGAGTATTGCCGATCTTGTTCGGACCACCCCTATTGCCCCAAGAGATATATGTAGCAATTAATCGTTTTATCATTGCTTCACTCAGACAGAGCAGATATAAGGAATTCTGAGAGGTGCACAAAATATGATGTTGAATCGATTCTACCCATATATGTTCTGAGCAATGTGGCGGAGGTACTCACTTTAGGACCGCTCCTGGGGCCACGCTAACAGCGAATTTCGTGATCTCTCGATGCAACTAATCAATAATTTGCGTGAAGTGGCCATGGAACAGCACAGCCCAGAAATAACTTAGAACGATCTCTTGACTTATTTTGAGCACACTTTGATTGGAAAGCATTGCTGCAACAGTGTCTTCCAATCAAATTATGTTCACAATATTCAACAGAACATGTCCTGCATCATGTTCAAATATGACTAACATGTTTCAGTGTTTGCATTGAACACTTTCTATATTATTTCTACGCTGTACTGTAGATTGTCAATTCATAGCTTTGACTACAATGTCCAGTACTTTATTTTGACAGCACTTAGTCGTATTCATCTCAATGTTGTCAGTCAAAATAGAGAAAGTGATTGAACTGCTGTGCGTTGATGGAAATGTTTCAGATAGCGAGCACCTTACTCTCTACCCACCATCCTGAATCGTCCTGGATATCGTCTTACAGTTGTGCTGATCACTTGTTAGCCTACTTTATTCAGTCACCATAATGAACCTTTTCAGTGTTTGCTATGCCCGCCTATCTCTAGCTGTGATGGATGGATGAACTGGAAAGGTTCATTCCGCGGTACTAAGCTAACTGGCGTGTGAGCAAACGTGTACCCATTGCTGTAGGGTGTTGCTGTCATGTACAGTGTTGCCGCAAAAACCTCCGTAACAATCTCAATTTCACCAGCACATAATATGGAAATGTACATGGTTATATAATCATTACCGGAAGGCTACATATGCAAATTTACTTACAATTTCGAAGCCGAATCATGCGGTACGACCATTCTTCGCAACGTAGAACATAATTTGCTTGATATTTTACAGCAAATTTGATATCTTCCAGTTAAATTAGTTTCAAAATACGCAGCAACATAGTAATATGACTGTCTTGCAATAGGAATACGGAGAACTTCATATTCAATAGTTATTGGCAAAATATGTCATTGGAGATAAAAAAGTTAAAGGATGCGAGCACTTTATGCATGCTTATATAATCATCGTCGTTGTCGCCGTTCCATCACCACTGCCACCATCACCACCACCACCACCCTCTAGATCCACACCACCACCACCACCAACAACAACACCAACACCACATCCACCACCTCCACCACATTTATTTATTTATTTATTTGAGTTTTTATTTGTATTATTATTATTTGGAGTTTTAGATATAGCTTTGTTGCATTACACTTAGATGCTGGTAGGAGAGGAATGTGATAGACCTTGTCAATAGCCTTGTACTCTCGTCTCAGTATAATCGATGTCTGTTATTTGTCTGAGACAAATGCCGAGCAGATTCTGCGCGCTCCTGAATCCTGATGGATAGGTCATCTGCAGAGATTGCTTGTCATCAGTAATTTGTCATTGTATCGGAAGAGGGAATGTGCTCACTTCTAACAGAGCAGCTATTTATCCATCCATACAAATCCGCGGGCCACGTTCTGTCTGAAATCTAATAAACAGCGCTTAATTACAAGACAATTTGTTGGAGGCATAGCCACGATCAGCCGATGCATGTCTTGACTTAGGGGCTCTATATCTCCGTACGTTTCACGGAGTTTTAAGCTTTAGTCAACGTAATCGCGCCATACTTATTAGATGCGCATTCATGCCTATATGTACTATATATTACGCAGAAAGGTGTCGTAGCATTTCTAGCTTTGCCCCGGCCCTTTCTAGCAAAGCTTCGCCCATGTTGTATGTGCGTTTGAATCGATTGTAACACTCTGAACGCTGAATTCCCAAAATGAGCCGTTCCAGTCTATTCATCCATGACATAAGGTCATAATCAAGTGGGGTGATGACATAATCAATGGCGTCATGAATGACGTAGATAAGTATGTCACGAACGCATGATTGGTGCCCTCGGCAAATGTGTTTCAAAATCGGAAATGTAATGTTCATCAAATTATCAATTCATCAACGACACGCAATTCAGAATGTTACTGCTTGGCATTAGCCACCTTCGCGGCGGACCTCCTCATTGGATTGTGACGTCATCTAACAGGTGACGTATATTGATTGTGGGGACAGATACATGAGTGGCAGATCGGATACTTTTGTTGACATGCCCAATATTTTCATCTTGTAGATATACTTCGGACTCCCGAGTGCCGAATTTATAATTTAATCCGTATTAACGTGCGTCTACTATTGATATAAGTTTACCATGCACGCGAGTGCGTGGATAATATACGCATTAATATGGCAAACTAGTGTAACCTGTATGCAATGATATTACTCTAGACTAGGCATCGACCGTAAAAGTGTAGTGAGTGTGGAAGTTGTTTAATTTTCAAAACATTCTCGATACGCGCTATTCCTGTATAATATGAAAACATGGATTGCAATAATTCGGCATTTAGAATGGTTACCAGTCTATCTATTATATGCAATTTCATCTTTAATCTGGAATGGCCCCATTGGGCATTTTGCGAAATTTAAGATGGTGACCACGATGACTGGCCCACACTGACTATTGTCTAACGAAACGTACAATTCGGTGTGTGCCCTATATGCTTAACCACATACACACCACATTTTTTGTGTTATATTAGTATTGATCTCACTTATGCTATAATACAGAGCCTAAAAGATTAATACAACATGCATTAATGATGGATAAAAATCCATTTCTGAAACTCTGTTGTTTTAGTTGTTATAAGAAAACATGGCCCTGGCTGGTACAGAGGATTGTGCGTTGCAAATTTTCACTATTTGTACAACTGTGTGGGAAAGATCAGTCATCAGATCAGATGGTCGAGCTGTCGGTCGGTCGGTCGCATCCTTGACATTTTTTTACAAAACCACATATGTCGCGTTCACAGGTGTTTTAATATATAGTCCTGTTTACAGCAAATCGCGCCTCATATAAATTGATTCACGGCCAGCGTGGAGTAGACGCGTGGAGGAACTGGTGTTACCATGTAGGCCTACATGTATTCCCTATCCCTATCTAGCTTCGCCTACACGCTACCACCCCTACCGCCCTCCCCCCCCCCCACTCGCCTACACGCTACCACCCCTACCGTCCCTACCCCCACCCACTCACCCACCCTCTCTCACTCTCTCTCTAGGAATCTGATATAAATAATCATAGATAGTGGCTATTGACAAGCATTGATTTTCGTAATCCTAGTACGGACGGCAAGGGCAGTGGGACAGTAGACCGATAATCGTCTTAGCTTAAAGCCAACAATACAGAATTTCTAGTATCAATGCATCACAATTTCCTTGCTACCATGATGGATGTAGCGATTGTCGATTGTCGGAGGTCACGTGTAAACATCATTATATACATCGTTGTTCAGTCGTGTCTCGTGCCAAAGGGTCTTCTTCTACTGGCTGGAATGTGGCATGGCGCTACGCAACGCATTCTATTGTGATGACTGTTTTCATCTGTATGAATGGCTAAAATCAATCATGCCACAGGCAGAGCTCTGTCCCCATGCACGCAGCGATGTTTGTCCCAAGCAATGCATTTTAAATGACAATGGAAACGCGAGCAACCAACTTGCCAATATCGTACACATGGAGGCGTGCACGTTGTGAATAATGTAATGTGCGTGTTCTTTGCGCTAATACCAACGTCTCTCTCTCTCCCTCCCTCCCTCCCGCCCTCTCGCCCTCCCTCCATTCCTCCCTCTCACTCACTCACTCACTCACTCACTCACTCACTCACTCACTCACTCACTCACTCACTCACGCTCTCTTTCTTTCTCTTTCTCTCTTTCTCCCTCTCTCCCCCCCCCCCCCCGCTCTCTCTCTCTCTCTCTCTCCCCCTCTCTCTCACACACGCTCTCTCTCCCGGTTCTCTTCCGCATCTCTCTCTCTCTCTCTCTCTCTCCCGGTTCTCTTCCGCATCTCTCTCTCTCTCTCTCTCTCTCTCTCTCTCTCTCTCTCTCTCTCTCTCTCTCTCTCTCTCTCTCTACGCTATAAACTACAAAGCGGCGATAAGGACAGAATCCGAAAATGAATTCCTTCAAAATCTCACTTGTTATTTGAGTCAATCTATGTAACCTTGACAGTTTGTGCAAGTAAATGGCGGTCAATAGACGCGGAGTTCGGCCAGTAGAACGATGTTTAAATTATTTAATTTTGTGAGATATCATTTCTATGTTTCTATTATTTGAGAGTGATTACTAAATTGGCCACACCTTACATAATATTTACTATCTCTAATCTTTTGACCGTATCCATGAATGTGTGCAAGCATCACAATACTGTATTTAGTTATCCATTTAATGGCGAAATTTGGTTAGGAAAAATCAAATCTCCATATTGAATATCGATTTACAGGCCGAACGAACCCTATATGTGAAAATTCACCACTGGAATAACGAGCCAGTCATTCCAGTGGTAATATTAAAAAAAATAGTATCTTGGCTGGCAAGTGAACAGTCCTCAAGTTCACTGCAGAGGCTGGTTTGGCCGGATTCGTCATGAAAGTGTTAAGCTTCATTGGCATCCGTCTATCCCTTAACCCTTTACCCCTCATTTCAGCCAAGAAAACGGCTTCTGTAGTGGTCTAGAGAAATGTCCATTTGCAGACCAAGAAAAGACTATTTTGAAAATTCACCACTGAAATGACTGGCTCGATAACGGAGTCAATCATTCCACTGATCAATTTTCAAAAATAGTCTTCTCTTGGTATGCAAATGGACATTTTCTATGAGAAAATTGAAATTTTCTTGAACAAATTTGAGGGTTAAAAGGTTAACAATCTCATTAAAACCTACTAAAGCCATTACTATGCGTTCAAATCAACAGAATTCATTACATTTCTAGTCTAATCGGGATTTTGCGACAAGATTCCGACAAATAATTTAGTTTAATGGGACAGTTGGCTAGTAATTTGATACGTCGAATACATGGATTGACAATTTTACTAACGTCTAGCTCATTCTTGAAAATAGAAATACCAATATTTGCTGAACTTAGAATTTAACAAACATTCTGCAAATGCAAAAATTATAAATGCAGCAACAGACCAGCCAGCTCGTAATCAATTAATTTCAAAATATGCAACAGCAGCTCACATGTATAGTTGCTGCGAATTCAGGTTTCACTCAGGTTTCAAAGTTGTATATCGATACCAATATTTGTAAAAAAAAAAAAAAAAAAAAAAAAAAAACCCAACTAAAAATGGATGAAGCATAACTAGAAATGGGAAAGGTATAGGTAGAAACGGACCCCGCATACCCATACACAAATATGAACAGAAAGCGAGGGCGAATCAGCTACCCTATATAAGACATATCCCATCCCGTTTTTCTCATCAAACTACTTTGAGTAGGGGGCGTCATAGATAGGATTGAGAAACGGTTAGCATGAACACATCGACATATTAGTCCAGGCTGATTAGGGGTTGGCCCACCAGTAACTGCAACAGTAATGAAACCACCTTTATTTTGTCTATTTAGGTCTTAGAAATGATGTATAAAAATCTAATAACATCTTTTGAGTGGAACAACTTGAATTCAACATGGATGCTAAGATGGACGCAATCGAATATACTATGGCATATATCTCGAGAACGGTTAATTTTAGACCGCATAAATGTATTACGGGTGAATAGGAGCATGCTCAGAATCTACCGAAAAATAATGTCTTCCGCAGCCCACTCCATGACGTCACAACCGAACAGTTGATACTGAATTTCGATGCTTGCAAACCATTTCTATATTCGCCAACCACTAATTGTAACAGTAATGAAATCACTGTTATCTTATGTATTTAACTCTTAGTGGTAATGCAGAAAAATCTAATACAATCTTGTATGTGGGTCATGTGGAATTCAAGATGGCTGCCAATGTGGCCGCTAATCGAATATAATATGGCATATATCTCGAGA
Source organism: Chaetoderma sp. LZ-2023a (assembly GCA_034401795.1). Lineage (NCBI taxonomy): Eukaryota > Metazoa > Mollusca > Caudofoveata > Chaetodermatida > Chaetodermatidae > Chaetoderma > Chaetoderma sp. LZ-2023a. Next base: position 52,759,775 of record CM067360.1, read on the forward strand.
ACAGATCATATCAGAACACATAAATGTATTATTGACATGGACAGATCGGGCTTTTGTAATGTTTCAGCCATTAGATTTACCACATACCATTTTTGTTAGCCAAATAGTAAATACATCCAAATAGAGCCACATCTTGACCTCAGTATCACTTATGAACATGTTTACAGTCAGTCATAAATCAGTTAATACTATCAGTTTTACACTACAGGTACAATAGGGTATTAATATATAAGAAATGTGTTGAATATTTTGAAACTAATATGACTGAAAGCTGTTGCTGTCTGAGGAAGCAACAACTTTCAGTCAAATTAGTTTCAAAACATTCAACAACGTAAACTTGAATTTTTTAATGCAATTGTAACGCGGGAATTAGTCAGGATTCGGCCAAGCAAGAAAATTAGATTAATTTTAATCATTAGCCAATGATTTAACCAATTCTGCTTTTCATTAACCAGATTTCAGTTTCGAGAACGTACCGCATGATAGGGTCCAAGTCCGAGTGTTATCGTAGCATTATTCCTTCAGAAACTGTCCAGTAAATTCCTCGGCCTCCAATGTATTTCCCTTCCACTTTTAAATATGATGGACCACTCGGAGGCTGTGGTACTTCATCGTCGCAGATATTTAGGCGGATGGCCTTTCAGCTGCTGGTAACAAGCTCCTGGAAATTATGATGCCCCATCGTGTCAAGCGTGTATTTCTGCATTACTTAGTACAAAATACGCAGGCCTTCTTACCAACCGCTATGTCTCTATCCATTGATGATTGTGTACCTACGAATAATTTGGCTTGTACACTGAATAACGTGTTGTCCCTGATGATCATCAGTCCGACAGCTTTGCCTATTCCAAATACCATGAACTTTTTACCACACCCGAGGGAAGCATATACAAAAACTGTATTCTTCTAGACATTCTTACCTACTACATGCCTGATTGGATTGACACTGATACATTTGAGAACTGTTAGTTTCTTTGGTTCGTGGAGGAAGTAGTTATCATGTGTATTTCCTCTAGCAAGGTGTAAGAAGAGAATAAGCAGGTCGGTGTCGCCCCCCCCCCCAGTACTGTCTCACAGGTTCTTGAGGCATTCACTGACGCGTGCACCATTAATTTATCCGCGTCCGGTGTGGCATATACTACCTCGCAATCACATCCGGCTAGTGTTTCTCCTAGTATAACAATCAACCAGTGTTTATTTATTCTCTTTGTTTGATAAAATCGGTTTCTTATGTATCTGCAGTTTCATGGATGGGTTGAATATCACTGTGCAACCCTCACAGCCTGCTGTGCCCAGATGTGCATTGTCATTTGTGGAGGTCCTGTCTCGTACCAGGCAAATACGGCCATTGCTTGACAATAGTTCGTTGTCACATAGTTACTCTAGTTCTGCAATATCTTACGTGGCACACACCTGCCAAGGAATACGGCGGAGAAGAGCAACCCAATCAAGTACTGGCTGGGGGCAAAGCAACCTGCTTATTTTGCCCATACATCTTACCGTAGGAAACATGCATGATATCTACTTCCTCCCTGAAACAAAGAAAGGTGCAGCTCTCGAATGTATCAGTGTCAATCCAAGCAGGCGTGCACTATCGAAGAGCGTCTGCAAGAATATCCGTTATGTGCATGCTTCCCTCGGGTGCGATAAAACGTTCAGGGTATTTGGAATAGGCAAAACTCTCGGTCTGAAGTTCATCGGTGACAACAAATTATACCCAGTGCGAAATCATCGAAGGATGGGGTCATATCGGCTGGTCAGAAAGCCTTGGCCATTTTGCATAAAGCGTCGCAGAATGACCAGCTTGACACGATGACTCCAGGAGTGTGTTACCATCCGTAAAAAATGCCATCCACCAAAACATGTTTTCCTGCAACATCTGCGATGATGAATTAGCACATCCTCCGAGTGTTCCATCAGGTCCAACAGTGGAAGGGAAATGTCTTGGCGGCCGGTGAATGTGGCTGGAAGTTATCTGAAGAAATAATGGCACGAGTACACATGGAATTGGACCCTGGCCCGCAGTCCCTTCCCGAACTAATGAAATTCAACCGCAAGTCGGACTGTAGACATATTTGCTGTGGATGCCGTCGTTATGGACTTGATTTTTCGTTAGCTTGTTTTGGATACAGAGGTACTTGTCAAACCATGTCAAATGATGACTTCGATGATAATGAGAACTAAGCGCTGCCACTGAATGTAGAACTAGCTTGTAAACATTGCGCTTCAGTGTCGAATGTTGGGTTGGGATGTCATAGAGTGGGCATAGGTACAGGCATTATTTTATGTTTCTATCTACTCGTAGTACATTAATGTGATCCAATTGAACCATTCTCAAAATATATGCCATATTATACAAGATTGATAGCTATCTTGGCAGACATCTTGAATTCAACATGTTCCGTCAAACGATTGTATATGATTTTTTAAAACATCATTTCTAAGACTTAAATACACAAAATAAAGTGGCTTCAATGCATTTGTAATTGGTGGTGAGTGAATGTAGAAATGGTTTGCAAACATCGAACATCATTATCAACTGTTGGGTTGTGACGTTATAGCGTGGCCAGGGGTGCAGAAGACATTATTTTTCGGTAGATTGGATGCATGTTTCAATTTACTAGTAGGGCGTTTATGTGGTCTAATATGAACCGTTCTCGAGATATATGCAATATTGTACTCGCTTAACGGCCATATTGGAAGCCATATCGAATTCAACATGTTCCACTCAAAAGAGTTTGTTAGATTTTTGGCATATCAACTAGGGGACCCTACTGAACAGATTATACGTGGTTTCATTTCTGTTGCGATTAGTGGTAGGTTTTGGCAAAGTTGTGTTAGTTTGACTGTACTATCTCTAAACATGTAATGTACACATTTGGTTAAAAAAATTCAAATTTCCTCATGCAAATGTCCATAAGCAGACCAAAAGAAGAATATTTCTGAAATTGTACACGGGAGTAAATTTTCAGAAATATTTCGCTCTTGGTCGACAAATGCGTATTCCTCAAGAGCACTGAGCAGGCGGGTGTTGGCCGATTTCGTAAGGAAGAGGTTAATATATCACTTTTTTACACAAAATGTCACCGGGAAACAAATGTAACAGCAATTAAAACATTCACACCAAGATCAACAGTCATAGGCACAATAACAACATCATCACCACGCGCCGACAGCAAAATGAAAGCCATTACTAGCAACAATAGCACGGCTGCAGCAGCAGCACCACCACCACTACCAGCACCGGAACCAGCACAACCATCGGAATCACCATCACCATCACCAACAGCACCACCACTAGCCCTACCACCTCAACCACCACCACCACCGCTACAACCACCACCACACCAACAACACCAATACCAACACCACCAGCAACAACAACAACAACAACAACAACAACAGCAATTACTACTGCTGCTGCTGCTGCTGCTGCTGCTGCTACTACTACTACTACTACTACTACTACTACTACTACTATAGCAAGAACAACAACAACAACAATAACAACAACATCAACACCACCACCACCAACAACAACCTCAACACCAACAACAACAACAATAATAACAACAACGACAAAATAACCCTAAACATCACCACCACCACGACCAACGACACAAACAAAAACAGCAGTATCGGCTACAACATCAACAGCAGCAGCAGCAGCAGCAGCAGCAACAACAACAACAACAACAACAACAATAGCAGCAACAACAACAATAACAGTAACAACAGCATGTCAGCAGCAGCAGCAGCAGTAGCAGCAGCATTAACACCACCACCGCCAGCACCACCACGACCACCACCACGACCACCTCCGCGACCAAGACCACAACCACCTCCACCAGCAGCAGCAGCAGCAGCAGCTCCACCACCACCACCACCACCACCACCACCAACAGCAACAACACCAGCAGCAGTAGCAGCTGCAGAAACAACAACAACAACAACAACAAACCCAAACAACAAACCCAAACAACAACAACAACAACAGCAACAACAACAACAACAACCCCAAACAACAAACCCAAACAACAACAACAATAACATCAACAACGACACCAACACCACCCCCACCACCAACAACAACACCACCACCAACAACAACAGCAACAACAACAACACCAACAACAACACACCCAACCCCAGCCAACAACAACACACCCAAACAACAACAACAAGCCCACACAACAACACAGTCGCCCTCATATTCAGCAACACGGTGTGTATTGTTAAAAGTTGACAGCAAGACTCTGAGTAAACAGACAAAGCCACTGGCGAATATATGTTGGCTTCAGATCAATCAGTAATGGCAAAATAACCCCGTACTAAGCTCATAGATTGAACCAAAGATATGATTTGTAATGGGAGCTGTCATGTCGTCTGGAAATGAAAGTGTATCGCATGTACCAAATGCCATGATTAATTGTCAGAATATTTTAATGTCTTTTCTCGTCGTTATCCCAGGGATCAGTACTATTACCAAAGGGCATCGGGTCACCATAGCAACGTAGTGGTAGATTTGAGACATATTTGATTGACAATCCGTTTCCTTCTGAGAATTGGGTTCTCTGAACAAAAATAATTGATCAGGGATCTAATAGCCCCCTCGGCTATAAAAGGAACAGATGGCAGTTATTTTAATGTGTCTATCGTTCATATGAATGGGTAGCCATATTGCCGTGGATTATTTATATAAAAACAATGCTGAGCACAGACCACACAGGCCCCATGTTCTGGGCAGTTGGTGTTTGGGTCTACACACACCACGCCTTGTGTGTCACCTGTGATATTCCAATGCAACAGATGAAGAAATATGGCAGTTTGCGCTAACATAATACATATCTATATATTAACAAACGTCGATGGAGGCACGTTTTCTCTCATATCGAATGACCCGAACACGAATACCAGCCAATTTGTCACGCATGACGGCAATCATCTGGCACATGTCGTGCATGTAAAGGTTATTTAACGACGCATATCAGGTGATCAAAGGCTGCAGAATGTATCATTTCCGATGAGTTAATTGTTATCTGATTATATATTACCTGACTTCTTGATACCCTTCTACGCTTATCTATCGATCGCATCGTAGATATGATATCTAACCCACGATTTGGTTTTATGTGGTGGAGGTGGTGGAAGGTATGGGTGTGTGGGTGTGTGGTTGTGGTTGGGTGGGTTGGGGTGGGTGGTCTTATGGCAATAAAGGACACCATTTCTACCTCTGCCCTGCCGAACTATCACCAATCTCGTCTACTTTTCATGCGTGTTGGAACTTTTAAACCTGCTTTTCCAGAATCTTAGTTCCAAGGAAGCAATGCAAGCAAGCAGTTTCAACAGAATATCACTGGGAGTTGTCGTAGCTGTCTATGACAGCATAATCACTAGCATGTTTGTTAAATTGTAAATTCATCAATGGCATAACATTCGTACACATCCTGACGGACTTTCAAGACGGATCTATACGTAATTTTGATTACGCTCCGCTAATGTGTAACATAAGACATCGTATATTTGAGTGACAGATCGGATCCCTCCATTGAAAATATATCAATATGTAGTTATAATTACACGTGGCAGCACTGTTCTGGTATATGGATACGATTTTAATACGGCTGCAGATAAACAGATGAACCACGAATACACATTTACTGTTACATGGTGGATATATTGAAAACATTGCACAATGGTGGTCTTTGCGACTCGTCGCTGTGTTGCTGAAGACTGCATATGTAATGCATATGTAGGCCTAATGCAAATCCAGATTTACAATCCGCCAGTAGTTTATGCCTCGAATTATCACGGTTGTAGACTTCGTGAAATGATAGTGAAGGCATACTCAAAGAGTGTTGTCTATTGGATAGTGTTCGTAAAGTCTTCGTCAGCCGCAATAGTCAATCTAGAATAATAGACCTATATTTCTCAAGAGGGAGCAGCCAAGATCGCCCCAGAAAGGTTCCAGATATCTATTTTTATTTTGCTTTTTTCAATATCTAGGTACATGTTATAGTCACTCCCATTGCTGATGGCAGGGATGCGGTCGAGGGATTCATGTCTAACTATGTTCGCCCATTTGTAGCTAAACTTCACCCACACCTCGCTCCTGGTGTCAGAGATGCGGACGAGAGATTCATTTCTAGCTACGGTCCGCCCATCTCTAGCTAAGCTCCGCCAACATCTCGCTCATCGTGACAGAGATGCGGACGAGAGATTGATTTCTAGTTGCGGTCCGCCCATTTCTAGCACAGCTCCCCCATGTGTACACATGCTTGAATTGACTCTGAAAATCTGAGCCATGCAGTCTCAGAATAGCAATGGACCTTTCCAGTTTTAGCTATGCCCCGCCCATCTTTAGCTAAGCTCCACCCACACCTTGCTCGTGTTTAGGTCGATAGATCCCTTGACTCCTTGACCATCAATTTGCAGAGAACTATACAGGTAAGTTGTTAAATATTTTGAAACTAATTTGACTAGGCGTTGTTGCTGCCCATGGGAACAACAACGCCCAGTAAAATTAGTTACAGCATATTCAACAGAATGGTTATTAAATTGGTAAAGACATACAATTCGTAGGTCTGACTATCAAGCGTTAACGACTGACTAAATCGAGTCATCCACGCTATATTTAATCATGACGTCATCCTACACGTCACTTAGTTAATTGAGACGTCATTTGAAGTCAGGTGACGGATGGATAAACAGGAACAGATGAGCTGTTAAATATTGGGAGAAAAATTTGGCAGGAAGAGTTTACTGACAAAGGCATCAACATTTCCGAATCAAATTCGTCTTAGAATATTCAACAGAATGTTTGTTCGATTGTACATTCAACATGAACATGCACTTCAGACTGTAGCTCTGTGGCAGTTGCTGCTTTCGTGTCGGATATGTCATTTGATTTGATAGTGAGGCCAGCTAAGAGGTGACGTATGTTAATTATGACGTAAGATACTTGAGCGATTGATCGGATCCAACCATTGGTCCTGCAGGTGATCGGTAAATGAAGATAGGCAGTTAGCCAACGATCCGATCCATCTCTCTTTAGATTCATATTCGTGTAGTTCATTTATAGGGTTCTCCTTCAAATATTTTGGATGTAAAAATTATTAGAAGATTTGTATCTTGGTTATTGACAGAAATTGATTCGGTAATCCTGAAATGGGGAGTGCTGTCAGCGAGTACGTAGTCTCACTGGCACCATCACTTCCATCTCTCAACGCCGACATTCCATTATCCACGCCTCGGGCATCATCGTGGGTGTCGTCATTGCCGATTTTGGGAAATACTTGTGCCCATCAATATACATCAGCATCCACACAATTGTGTCAATTTGTATTTGGGAGTACATTCCGCTTGACAGTTGTGTGGTCGTATGTGTGTTTGCCAGCGCGCAGTTGTATGCCCGAGTGATAGCATAACTATTGCCGTCATATATCTTTCCGGATGGCTAACATCAATCACGTCACAGACAGAACGCGGTCACATGACAGTTAACGGTGGTTCGGTCAAAGAAATGCGTTTTAAATGAGAAAGGATGCGTTCACCCGAGCGGACCACCGACTGATATCTTAACCAGCGGCACACATTAAAGGTGACATGTACAGATCACTAAAGCACAGCTAAATTACATAGCTCATTGCTCCATACATCCAATATCGCTATTGCTGCAGGGAATAATACGATACGAAGCAGAAGTTGGAAATTGACGTCTGGAAATATATTCTTGCAAAATATTAATATTTGCTTTTAGGCAGACACCATTTGGGAAGTTAATGTGGCAATGCTAATAGGAGTTGCCAATCTTTTCACTCGATGTATGTGCGAAAAACGGGGAATTGCATAGTAGAGCATATACTGTTAACGTATTATTGTTAAGATGAGTAAAAAGGTATTATTTTCGATGTTATCTGAAGCATATTGCTAAAAAAAACAGTTTCATTGTACATTTCCAATTGTAGGTATTCCCCGCACATCACTAGCTAAACTCCGCCAGCCACTTCGTGTTGGGATAGATCGATCCCTGAACTCCATGAATATCAATTTCCAGAACACTATATAGGTAAGCTTATGGCAGTAACAGCGGCCAGCCAAATCAGTTTCAAAATAAATGTTTTATTAAATGGTAAAGACATACGATTCGTGCAACGTGTCGGAATAGTAAGCGTTAAAGACTGGCTAAATCGAGTCATGTATGCCATAATTATATAGGACGTCATCCTACGCGTCACTTAGTTGATTATGACGTCATATGGCGTCAGACGATGGATGGATAAACTGGAAGGGAATGACATAACTGATTATATCACCGCATGAGCAAATACGTATTATTATTTATTCCTTCTCCATTCAACTACACAACCTGAACATAATATTAATTTATACGTAATGAAAATTTAATCATCATATGATAAGATCTATTTTGTTGCACTACATCTAGACACGCAAATTTGTCGTCTACAAGAATACTATTTAATTTTACCAATTTTATTTTCAAGCATTTTGCTGTGGATATCCACCTTTAAGAATTTTTCTTTCAGTCGGAAGATATTTGATTTCACGGAATATAAATAATTGACTAATGCAATTATAATAAATCTGCTCTAATAAACGTGGGGCGTGTGTGTAATGCTTTCCCAAAAAATGATGATTGGATACACTCTCTGTCTTGTGCAATACCTAACCTAATTCACTCAAGTGGCGATGTGTTTTGTGTGATGATTATGTATTGCTTGTATCATAAACAGTATCATAAACACAATTTCAGCCCGCTTCAGATTTCTCGACCTGAACGCAGATGTAGTTCGACGAAAGATTTTCATTGGTTAGATAACACGTACGAAATATGTGTATTGGTTAGATAACGCGTAATAATGCCATACGCCCTGCGGCACCGCAAGCGCAAACACACGGGATACGTTATGTTGCTGATTTTAATCTTGTTATATGCATGCACTACCCAGTTAATACGTATGTGTGTGAAGTTTCACGATGGACGCAGAGATTTGGATTAAAAGTTATTTCAAATCCGAAGCACGGATATTTTGTTTGTTATTATTTTTTGCGGCGCATTGGTCAGAACTCTTAGCAAGTGATGTGTCACAGAGACTAAATCGAACTGCGCAAAACGATGCGGTCAAACGCGTTTCGGTGATCGAATTTGTTAGAAAATGTGTCACAATATCTGTTATATGATGCATATAATATCAAACTCGGTCTCATGTCATATCACTATTATCAACCTTGTCGATAAAGTCCTCTATATACGTTATATTATTCAGATAATAGTTTAAGTTATAAAGATGTCTCCAACAAGATGCCTGACAAACGCGTCATTGATGCATGCGGATTGCAGATTCTGTTACTTTATTATTCTGTCAAATGTAATTCAGTGCTTTCTGTACGTATTATCTTTGGACAATTTAGAACAATTTCATCAATTTAGCATATTTGCTTATTTCCATATCACGAACTGCGCAGATTGTCTCTTATCAAACGGAAGTTACAGTACAGCCGCAGAAATAAGTTAAAATATTCGCAAAACAAACAAAACGTACGCTTGAATGTGTTTAACATAATACATTACTTACATCCTGCAGAATAATATACTAATTAATATGTTGCTGTTTTTATTTAGCCCCTGCGCTGCAGGTAGCCGTACTAATCTAGGGCCGTGTTCTCACTAGTAGTGGCATAATCATGAATAACGCCATACCGACATATGGCGCTATTCCCAATTAACTCTCCAGTGAGAACAAGGGGAGTTAATCGGGAATAAGGCCATGCTTCAGTATTGCGTTACGTCGGTTAAGTATCTAGTGAGAACACGGCCTAAGATAGTCTTAAAAGTACTACCCTTGAATCCTGATTTTACTGTCGTTAATCGGCAATCCGCCATTGCAGCAGGTGCTGATCCATTAATTCGGGCAATATTCTTTTCAACGACTGATGTATAGTGCTAATAGATGGATCAATTTAGCTATGCCCCGCCCATTTTAAGCTAAGTTCCGCCCATACTGTGCGTGTGTTGGGATCGATGTATTTATACATTGAATGCTGAAGTCATAGAACCCTAATTATACGGTGACTATACAGGTAACCTGTTGAATATGTTGAAACTGATGTAGCTACGTTGCTGCCTATGGTAGCAACAGTGCCCAATGAAATTACATTGAAAATATTCAACATAATGTTTATTAAATAGTAGATATACAATTCGTACACTTGACGGACTATTCAATGTTCATTACGGACATAGCTACGTCATTCATTAAGCAGTTTGATTGTGACCACAGCATACACCTGACGTACTCGATCATGACGTCGTATTCCTGAGTGGCGGATCGGATTTGTCTATTGCCTTGGTATTTGCAATGCGTAAAGCTGAGATACTTTAATACACATATTGGTATTAACGGTCTGGAACACTATACGAGCCATATAATTCAAGTTTGTGTGAATGTAAATTGTCCAATAAGTTAAAAGTGCATCTAATCTATTATTTCTGGGTGTTATAGTTGTCAATGCTGTCTCGAAGAAAGGAATGGAGGTATCCGATCTCTTTCTCAGAAAGAATGTCCATTTTCTAGTCAAGCGAGGACTATTTTAGCAAACGTGCAACTGGAACGACTTTGTTTGGCCGGTTATGATATTGGCTATCCAACTGTTCATTCCACTGATTATCCTTCCAGTAGAACATTTTGTATCAAAATATTATTCTCTTGGAATACAAACGCACATTTTTCAAGACGTCTTTTTTCAGAACAGACATTGTTAACCCATTAGCCCTCAAATTTGTTCAAGAAAATTCCAATTTTCTATTTTAAAAATGCCCATTTGCAGACCAAAGAAGACAGTTTTTGAAAACTTACCACTGGAATGACTGGCTCGGTTATCGAGCCAGTCATTCCAGCGGCAAATTTTCAAAAATAGACTTCTCTTGTTCTGTAACACCGCCGACACCGTTTCTGGCCGATGCGAGTGTTAAAGCGTTGAGCATATACGTGTAGCTCTGAAATAAAAAAGAAATTGCTTCGGTAGTGTAGCTTGTCTATTTATGAACTAAGGGTTCCGTTTAACAGCAAATGTGTGTGCTTTAGCAGCTGCAAAATCATCAATCATTGTTTCTAATCTAATGCCTTTAAGAATGTTACGTTCACTGTTTAACAGATTAAGACCAATAAGACGCCATTGTCTCATGACAGATCGTAATTTGTTTTTTATCAGACCACCCTTGATGAACATTCACCTGAACAAATTAGTACCATCGTGGTAATAAACATGCCCGAAAGTTATGTGCATGTATCTAATCATTATGGAGAAGTCTTGTTTGAGACTGGGGATAATAACAATCCCAGGCTTTGCAAATCTAATGATTTCAATCATTTCTCAGGGACATTCGTGCTTCTAGACCTAGTTCTTCATTTGATAATTTTCAAGCGTCCACAGCAACCTTGATGAGGTTGTACACTGTTTGGTATATTACACTCCGGCATTGGGTCATATTCACGAAGAGGGCTTACGCCCTAGAAAAGACGTAACTAGGGCGTAAGCCCCAACAGTGGCGTATGTCGGTATTCACGAAAAGAGCATAGCTTACGCCCATCCATAAAATCGGGCGTTGGTGTGAATTGAAATGTGAGACTGTGTACGTGGTGAGTTGGCGAGGGGAGTAAACTGTTTATTGCTTGAGAGAAATACATAAATCATGGGCAGTGTAAGTGAATACGGGGAGTGAGATTAGCACTGATGGAATGGTGTGCCTGTAGCATGTCCACGGTTTTATATAGATATATATATAGTCAAGCAAGTATCATATGCTTCAGTTTTAGCCTATACTTGTTCAGTTACTGTAGTGATCTAGTTTTACTAAATCTCCGAAAAACACAACGAGAATTCTTCATGTACTGTCTGCACCCTATTCATTCTAGAACCTGATTCCAGAGTGTGGTCACGTGTCTCCAATAGTTACACCACAGGCGTAACTTATGCCCTCCACCTACAAGGCGTAAGTCATTATTTGCATCGTTTTTGAAGACATAGCAGCCGTTTTTCCCTATTCCTGTATTCAAAGCAATAATGGTGCGTTGGATGAGAACCCGAAACAATTTGGTAAATATGGTAGAGCGATACGTCATTACCTGGCAACGAGAGCGCGTGGACGGCCTGAATGACGCGCTAAGCTCAAGTAAAGTTTTCTCAAAAAGGCTTCAGAACGCTAAGGAATTGTTATAAGAATATAAAAATCACATGTTTTCGCAGCACTTAGTTTTTGTAATGACAAGCATTTTACTAATGAATGGTTATATAATGATTAGTCAGACTTGATAGAACGTCCGAATGAATAGTATTTATTTACGTGTTAGTTTTAATCGTAGGCCCTACATACTAACGTGTGGGTCGATGGTAGCTAGCCTGTTTAGTATTCAATGTTATAGTGAAGTCCACACATGTTGACAGCTGTTGACGCGTACGGTACTGCGTCAATAAGCGGCCTGCGCGGTCAACGAGTTCTGGCCTACACGCATTACAGTTATAGTGATGCATTTATTTACACCCCTCTTCGTGAATGCGGCGTAACTATGAGGCGTAACTCTTGGGCGTAAGTTACGCCAGGCGTAAGTTATTCCCTCTTCGTGAATACGGCCCCTGCCTGCCAAATCACAGCGACTCATCTCGATAATATGTAGGGCCTAAGTTCTGGTACAGTTCTGTAATCTAAAGCGTCAGACGTTTCTTATGCCCTACTTTTGAATTCATCAAAACTATTACGCAATAGTCCTTTCCATTTTTACTCTTATGACGCGATAATCAACTACGTGACGTGTAGAATGACATCATCATGAATGACGCCATGAATGACGTCGATAGGTACGTCACGAACACATATGCGAAGCCCGACCACGCGTTGTTGTACGAATTGTATGTTTACTATTTAATAAATATTATGTTGAATATTATGAAACTAATTTGACTGGGCGATGTTGCTGCCGTAGGCAATACAAGCGCCAAGTCAAATTAGTTTATCAAATATTCAACAGCTTACCTGTATAGTTTTAAGGAAATTTATAGGTAGGGGATTCGTGGATCGAAGTGTGGGTGGTGAAGCTTAGACATAGATGGGCGGGGCAGAGCTAAAACTGGAAATATCCATTACTTAGCAACGTGTCTGAGTGTATCGAGCAGTTCTGCGTCTAATTTTAGGATGTGGTGTTTGAACTCTGGAACACAATAGTACAAACCGTGCATGCAGATGGTAAACTGGTGGTTACTACCCTAATATTCTAATAATGCGGTGGCTACCAAACTAAATACTTCAGATGGAGTCGAGGCGCTCAAGCCCTCCCAGTAGACTCTGTGTCTGGCAGTGTGTCCATTTCACATTAATGGCTAAGAATGCCCAGTCCCACAAGAGTTTTGAGAATAGCTATTGTTGTCATAGTAAGCAATACTTCTCAGTATCACTACATCATTCTGATAATCGAGCAATTACCAAAAATAAAGGACGGTATCTGCATGAAAAAACTGAACATCTAGCATGGCGTGCCTAGATGCATTTAGCTACGTCAGCATGCTGTGGTGGCTGGTGATATATAACATTTACCTATAAATATGTTTTCACATTTAGCTCATGTTGTCATATCGGCATCATGATAGCCTTATATGGTTAAATAATAATTATCTTATTAACGCTTTCACTGATAAAACCCTCTTTATATTAATATCAAGGCAGCCATATTGGAGAAATATTGAACATTTTGAAAATAATTTAACTGGAAGTTGTTGCTGCAAATTAATTTCAAAATATTCAGCAGAAGATTTCTTTAAATAAATATGCGAATTGGTGAACAATTTGAGAAAGGAATGCTGTGCCACTTTGGTGATTAGCGTCAAATACACCGCACTCCCCCCCCCCCCCCCCCCCCCATTTCAAAATAAGGGTCTGAACCGTATCATTCTGCAATTATTACTTATTGCATGTGTCTTGGAAAGGGAATATGTATGCATTCATTAACCATTTAATGGCTAAATGTGTTCAAGACAATCAAAATATGTGCTTGATGTATGTATATTCGCGGTTCAAGAGGGAACTATTTTTTTAAGTGTGCCACTGGAACGGCTGGCCCGGTTAACGAGCCGGCCGTTTCATTACTCAATTTACAAAAAATAGTCTTCTCTTGTTCTATAACTGGATACTCCTTAACGTCACTGGTCAGCTTCATCTTGAGAACGGATCTCCAAGTGTGATGCCAGCGATCGAAAAGAAGAAGAAGAAGACTGGTCAGCTTCGTCGCGAAAGCGTTAATTTAGTCAAGTTCATTTCCCTTCGCCCATCTCTGTTTTACTTAGTCTGCAATATTATGCCCATTTATTCATATGCAAACATCAATCCACCAATTGTTTATATATTCAATAATTATAGGCCCTACCCGCACCCAATTATCCATTCATCTGTCCATCCATTTGTGGGTTGGTCCGGTCATCCATTAAATCCATTTTTTCGTTCATCCATCTTGCCATATATCGACAAACCATAGCGGTATATACTATGCATGGGTCCATATATTCATTCTGCACGACGTGCCTCGATATTTACTAATGGGCGAATGTGTCAGCATAACCATGCTGACAAAACCAGAGCACGTATGCATTGTGTTTGGTTTGCGATGTATATATTTGACTGTCAATATAATCTACATAGGCTGGGTGTTGTACTAAGTGGCTGCGCTTGTTTTGTATGTGATAGAAGATGGCCGAAAATGGACATAAAATGGGTGGTGTTAGTGCTCTGTTTGCCATGTTCTGGTGTCTGTGGATCATGGGTGTTATAATCTGATATTCGTACCCGACAGATACTAGACCATGTTGCATGCTTCTATCTCCCACTACCGAATAATATGCATGTTTCGACATTTCCTCCAGCAGATCTTCAACAGATGCCGTTTTTTATGAGTTGTTGATTGAATAATGTCTGATTTGAGTATTCTTACCACGGACGAGGACAGAGTGCATTATATCGACATAGCATTCCGAATATCTCAGACGCCCACAATATTGGCGTGCGGTAATGGCCTGTAATGCCATTCTCGTCAGGACAGGCGCAGGGATGTTTTATCAAACGCCTCCGGAAATCAATGCCAGTGGGGTTTTTTCCTGCAGGGGTGGTGGTGGTGGTTGTGAAGTCAGAATAGTTTGCATGGTTGCTCGCAGTATTGAAAATATTTGCTCATCGAATGTCCTTTTGAAGACAAAGCTAAGACTACGTTTTGCAAATTTATCACTGCAATGGGCCAGTCAAGCCAGTCGAAAAGTACCAAATATATTTTCCTCTTCGCGTGCAAATAAACATTCCTCAAAAGCACTGCCATCGGTCAGTTCTGATCGGCATCGGAATGGGTTAACGTGTTGGGTTATTTTTTAGGGCAATGTATGCATACAGCTAACCGTATATCTATTTGTTCCAAACCTACCTTCGAAAGTATAAATTGACAAGGTTTTCAGTAGTGGATTGCAAATGAGAATTCGTGAGAACGAGTGTTTTATCTGTACTATTGGCATACATTGATTTTGATAATCCTAGAATAGGCAGCAGGCATTGGGCCAGTAGCATTTTGGAGTAAGACAAACATTTCAAGATGGAGGTACAGATTGTCTGGAGAAGCAGCGAGCCAAGAATTTACATTACTTCTCAGCGTCGTCTATTTGTCCACGGAATTTACTTCTGGTTGACTGCGCCATGACCCGTTGTGAACCGTTGTGCTATCGTGAAGCACACAATGGTTCAGTCTGTTGTCTTTGCATATCTTTCCAGATGGCCAAAACTAATCATGTCAGAAGACTTACTGACAGTCGACTCCGAGAAATACAGTTAAAGGTGAAAGGAAAGCGGTATTGATTGCGTAACTTGCGAAACGCATCGATATAAATATATATGGAATTGAGAACCTTAATAATCTTTAGATTCAACTCAATATTTTGGAAGAAATTAAATTTAATAGCAAGCTGTCAGAGTAGTTTTCCTTGTTTGAACTGATCTATGCGAATTAACCCATTGCGCCAAAACCGCTGCTTTATATATATTGCTGTAATCAAACCACCCATATAATGGCGTGCTTCATAATATGTTCTATTTGGTCTTCCGTGATTTAGACAATAATCTCAAACCCATATTACTCGTCACGTTTACCGGTGTGGGTGTTTTATGGCATGGACAAACAAAGGGCGACGCTAAACCAGTATTCTGATGACACGTCACTACTATCACGATGCCATCGTATAGATGTGAATATGCGCTAGGAAACTAATTCATAGCATTACGCTTCATCATATTGCGAACAGCTCTCTGTCGGCGACAGCAGTGCGTCAAGCTGAAAGGCTAGGTAAAGATTAAATATAGCTACAGGCCCACACACGAAACAGACGCAGAGAATATATGTAAATAACACCCATCAATAAGTACAATTAATTTATCTACAAACCTTTATATAGTCGCAACATGCGCACGTGTGTCTCTACTTGGAGTGCTACAGAAATAAGTCATCGTCTCTTGATGGGTTTTCCAAGGAAATATGTGTCAGTCATCTTCCTAGAAGAGAAGTGATGACAAATGTATATACAGAACACAATAGATGCCAGATTAAAGACGGCGCATAAGAAGGCCATATGTCTCTTATATGTAGGAGTGATGCGAAGAAATGGGATTAGGTTTAACGGATACAAAACGAAAGTTCTCTATCATTCTCCTTGAATATACCCTCCTGTCGAAAACCATTTCTATTCACAATGTTCACATATTGATTTGGTAATCCGTGGCACACACAATCAATAGCTAAACTTGATCTTAGAAGGTTCCTTCAGTGCGGGATTGGCGCCACATAGTTGGCTAGGGGCACTAGTGCGATATCGTATGACTATGAAGACACGAGCATTGCTTGTCTACATCTTGATAAGTTTATTGCAAATCGAATAGATAGCAATCTGACTAAAATATGTACAATTTCATGAATAAATTTCGTAAACAACACTTTGGGATAAATATGTTGGGCATCTATTTATATTTCACGGTATTTCAGTAAGTGCAATAATAATTTAAACTGTTACATTGGTATACTGGCCTCACAAGTCAACCCTGTATCGCAATGCTGTGTTTTTCTAGACAATCAGATTTTCTCTGGAAGTTGCCCGCGCTTGTCATCTTTATGTTTAAACCCTAAAGCTTTCTTGAATGTGAAATGTCCACAGAGCTTTACTTCTAATATGCGTTCATCTTTGAAACACCATAGCCGGGCATCACCATTCCACTTTCTGGACACAAGTGTCAATAGCGGGTTCAATGAATCCTAAATTATCAGAATCCCAATTCCTAAGTAATAATATAAGTAAGATGGTGCACACTTTGAAACCAATTTGACTGGTCAAATTATTTCAAAATATTCAGAAGAATGATTACCAAATTGTAAATCCATCAAAAATATACAATTCGTGCACTTGGCAAACGATGTACACATGTAATTAGATATGTTACTATATATTGTGACGTCAGTCTAAACGTGACTTAGCTGAGTATGACGTCATATAGTTGAAGGGCAAATCGGGTCCTTTTATTGCTCGAGCAAGATGGCACCGCCGTCTTTCTGCCCTTGATGAGAGCATACCAAATGTTGCTCGCTCGTGTCTTAAATTACATGACAATCTCGTTCACTGTGCGTGTTGAAATTGGTTTCTCGTAGATTCTGTATTCAATACGATTCACATTTTTAGAAACATCGAACATCATGGTTTCAGTCGACAGTCTACTTTGATTATTAGCGCTGTGCCTTAATAGTCCGGGAGCCAATTTTCAAAAGGGGTCTAGAAGAATGGTTTCGTAGCACACCCAATATTCAGAAGGTTTGTCTCTATATTATGCTAGACCGATGTCTTGGGTATATTCTGAGCCGTGTTGTACAAGAAAATTGTGGTATCACTAACCCGTGAGAAGCCCATTTACAATAGGTGTTGAATGTAGTTTTCAGATAATTTTCACAATGGTAAATTTTTCGCAAACTTAAGCGCATGTTATATCAATACAATCTTAACCAAAATGGAAAGGAGTGATCGTATATCGCAGATGTATACATAATCAACCTAGTTTAAGACACCCGTATGTTGCTTTGTACATATTGGGGCACTTAGGTCTTCTTGTGACTAGCAATACCTTAGCTACAACAATGCCCATGTTTTCTACATTTTTCATAATTAAACTTTTAACTGACATGCAGTGCATGTCTACACAAGCTGGCAGGACATATTTATCACGTGAGCAAATGAGAGAATGTTACTCATCCGTGTCAGAGTCATCTTCGACAATTGTATGATGAACATTGTCACACATTTCACCTCCCATACAAAGGCATGCTTCAGTGCAGAGTAGATTGTTAGCCTTGCATTGACAGAGATATGTTCTTTTGCAGGCAGACTTTTGACATCTACATGATGTGAGTTCAATTAATCCAAATGGAGCAGGATCCTTTGACATTTGAACAGGCTTGAGTAGACCATCCACTATACTCCAGCCATGTCCATTTGGAGATGGAAGATTCTGAACAGCTTGCAATGAACGTCTCCAAACAAGAGCTTGAAAATTGGCCCTTTCGGTGTGATGCTTTAGACTATTCGATGTAGGTGGAAGATTTTCATTTCTTTGTCTCTTTTGACAAAAGAGCCAATAACGGGTTTCATCAGCTGTCTTTCCCACATGCCTGGTGGTATACAACTCACAGACAAATTTCTCACATAGAATTGCAGTATTCGGTGATAAGTCAACATGTTCGCCGAGTTGGGCTAAGCTAAGCTGATGACATTCAGATGACTTTAGGAGATTGAATGATTTTCTCTTAGCGACTCCAAATAATGCACTAGGGCTATCACAACCTGTAAGAGAATGAAACCCAGGCAAAGACAGACAGATAGCTGGGCCCAGTACTTGAGCAACTGTATGTATTGGTATGTATCGCAATTTGTCCTTTGTGCCCGTACGGAACCATAGTTCAGAACAGTGAAGCGAACGATACGTATATATACTAAGTACTGCCACGTCTGTATCAGGAGACTGTATAACAACACGCATGTGGTCTTTTGAAGCGTGTAGCGCGTGCAACATCATATGCGTATCTGCTTCCTCGTGATCTGATCGAAGATCTTCCAAATACGACGAATTGTTCGCTGAAATGACAACAACATCCATTCCATCGTTAAAGCCACCAGCAAGAATGACGCAATTGTCGGCAGATAGCATATTTGGACCAGTATCACGCCACTGCTTGCTGAGAAATGCAACCAGGTTACTTTTGTTGCTTGGATTGCTGATGTACTTGGCCAATTGCTTTGGAACGGGAGTATTTTCTCCAGCAATCTGTACTTCCAATTCTGTTGATGACCCACGTTTTAGCCGCTGTTCCGCTTTGAGAGATTCCAGTCTATCATTTCTGTCAAAAACTATATCTACTCTGTTGCAGTCTTCTTGATTCAGTGGAACTGTAAAGATGTGCCAGTATTTATCAGCCAATTCTCCAAATGTAGACGTACCTCCAGTTTTAACCATTTGCACAATTGCCATGCCATCTACTACATAAGCTGTTGCGCCTGTCTTGTCAACAGGTGGAAGCCGTCCATCAACATTTACTTCCTTTTCTAGTTCACTTAACAAAACACTTTTCACATTCTTTCTTAGAGTCCCATCCGTATGTGACAATGATAGTGGAACAGCAGACAGTTCATACGTCATCACTAGTTTTAAATCAACATCTCTGGACCTTGCGGCAATAATTAATCGACCAAATAGTTCGCCGTCAGATCTCACATTGTGAATTTTTTCATCATTTGTTTTGAGTTTTATCTTCTGTGCTAGGTTGGCAAATGTTTTAAGTTTTAAGTGTGGCAACGTGTCCCAAAAGCTTCTCGTGTTAGTGTCAAGCCGCTCCTGAACAAAATTGTCCATAATCTCCTTACCAATGTCACAGGCGGAAACAAGTCTCTTGGCGATTTCACTAGGCAATACCACGCCAGTTGCAATGTTTACAAGCGGAAGACACTCGCTGTCGTCGTTTTCCGCAATATTAAAGGGATTGGTCAATATATCTGATGAGAACATCGAAAGTATCTTCCGCACATCGGTTTCATCCCTGTTCATTCGATTAGTCCCCATTTCCTTATGTACTCCAAACATGTGACTATCTTGTAACCCACACATTTGCTTTGTGACCGTTGTTATGGCTGCCCTCTCGTGGCTAGTTAAAAACCACCTCTCCAGAGCTCCTGGCTTTTGTGTTATTCCAATAATACCTCCTCGCTTTTTGGAATCCAAATTAATCGATTGCTCTAAGGCCATATCTGTCCACACTTGATTGAATGGATGGTGTGAGCGACTTACGGAATGATTTCCATTCAAGAATTGTTCATGTACATGGGGATGTGTACTTGGAAGCATCTTCATGTCCGCAAGATATATTGGCAGCCATCTTGCATAATTGGTTCTGTCCATGCTGTAGAAATATGGCGCCATAGCAGCAGTAGCAGATAGGTGTGCCTGTCAATCTCCAGTTCTCTCAGCTCTTATGAATCCAAGCAGCAGCTCTACCATATGAATATATGAGTTCCAAAATGCGAACAGGTGTGATTTCGAGCTTGACTCAACTTTAAAGGATTTGAACAGCTGTTGCAATTTATTCACGTACATACACACCTCTTTGAAATTTTCTTGCAGTGCGTCTAAGTCGTCAATGCTGCTTCGACACATCTTAATTTTCTCATCCAGACTCTCCAAATCTGTTGGAGTAATGTGGTCTTCATGCTGTCCATTTTGTTGAACCCATTTGGAAAAAGACTGCCATTGTAATCGCAGCAGCGCTTCCAGAACCAATTTGTGAGCCCTCACTCCTCGATTATATGACTTCCCTTTAAGTAGAGCAGCAGCCGTGCTGCTACCATATGTGTTGGCCTCTATGAGGAGATCTTCTAAGCCAGAGTCATCAATCATCTCTCCAATAACAGCTAAGTAGTTAAGCGCAATGTGGAATCCCCCCAGTCTGATCACAGTGTCACTAAACTCTTCTTTATATCGCCACTGTATCTCCTTTGCCTTGACATATATGGCCAAGTCGAATGTAATGACCGAGTCATTCTGTTCTAGTGTTTTTCCGCACCGATTACCACCACATCCATCTGTCTCATTCCAACCACCATTACCTGGGTGCTTTGTCAACAGTGGTACAGCTGGATATACAGATTCTATGATGGAGTTAGTATACATACATAAAATATAACCTTCACATTTCACCCTCGCCTTTGGTATATGCATGCAAAATGTATGTTGGATATATGTTAGGTCGATATCCGTCTACATATCATATATGGTGAATCTAATACGATATTACTTTGAGTTATGACACGATCATGCTTATATCGTTGTGCACTGTGGATACAGCCAAAGCCTAGACCCCCTATGCAAAGAAATCAGGATAAGTAATTAGTGCTACCACAATTTGTTTGTACAACAGGGCTTAAAATGTGTGGGACATGTCCCCCAAGCCACAGCCAGTGTCAGACCTTCCGAATACTGGGTGTGCTACGTCACGATTCTGCCCTAGCTTTAGCTCCTGGACTATAAAGCTTGTGTGTCCCATTAAATATAGACACTTTTTCACGAGCTTTGAGATGCCTGTTCAGTTTGCCCAGCATGCAATGCTACCCGACGTGCAATGCTGCCCAAGATCCAATGCCCTGACACCATAATCATTGTAACAATATTTGTTTATTCTATTGTCTGCACAAGCCAGGATTTCTCAAACAAAACCAACCTGCTTGCACATGTAAATAGCCGTTTGTCCTCCAGCTCTGGAAGCATACGCATGCGCGTAGGGCGTATTCACGGGTGTATATTCGACAGTCTGTATTTCAATACTGGTCAGAGAACGTGTGTCAATGGCCGTGAGAAAATAAGAGAAAGCTCATATACATTGACACTAATTTTCGTGAAAGTTGTTGCTATCAATGACAGCACCAACATTCAGTCAAATTGTTGTCAAAATAATTAGTATGTAATGCATTTACTACCTGTTAAATATTTGATAACAATTTTATTGAAGTGTTGCTGCAACAGCTTTCAATCTATGTATTCTAAAATACTCATCATAAATTTCAGTCAACACTTTCTACGGATTTGAAGAGCAAATTTGACTAAGTTGAACGTTATCAAATTGTTGTCCATAGAATCACAAGGCATTCAGTATTACTATCTAAGTAGAGTGAGTATATGGTCAAAATACGCTTTGCTTGCACGATGGAAATAGTTCCCCTAGCTACTGCGTGAACGTTTCTGTGCGACCATTGCATTTCAAACAAATGCACACATCTTTCGACGAAACAGACACACCGTTCGCTAAGCATTCATTCTTGGCAAGAAAACGTATATAGGCATACGCTCACTTTACCAAAATAGTGATTGCACGTGCGTGGATAATAACTCGACAATGTTGTTGGAGCCTTAGAGACCAACGATTTACAGTGAAATTAGTGAATTAGTATTCAAATCCGTAGCGAGAGTCGACTAAATATTATGATTATTTTTTAATATAGAGGCTGAAAGCTGTTGTGGGAACAATTTGCATTCAAATTAGTATCAAATCTGTACCCGGTACTAATCGCATTGCCTAATAATTATTTCAACAATAATTTTACTGAATGTTGTTGGTGTCATTGATAGCAACAACTTTCACGCAAAATATTGTCAAAATATATGCCTTATCCTATTTTCTCCTGGAAATTGACACAGTTGCGCTGAACAGTATTGGAATGCAGGCTGTCGAATGTACTACCGTGAATACGCCTTACATACATGTATACACTTCCAGAGCTGACGGGCACATGACTATTTGCACGTGCAGGCTTTTGAGAAATCCTAACCTATACAGACAATAGATTTAAACGAATATGGCGTCAAATAATTACAACGATTATAGAGTCAGGAACTTGCACGCTGAGTAGTACTGAATGCTGCGTATCATAGCACGCTGAATAAATTGAACATAAATCAGCAGGCGTCTCATATCTCGTGCCAAAGGGTCTATATTTAATGGGGCACGGGAACTTTAAAAGAGATACATTTCAACAGTGTATAATGTCTGTTATGTTTTACTTTTCAACCACTAAGAAAAAATCTAGCTCATCAGATCTGCCCCGTTATGTACGCTCAGTCATAGCTGCGGCACAAATTGTGTGACAATGTGATAAAAAAAAAAAGCGAACATACAGGTAAGCTGATGAATATTTTGACACTAATTTGACTGGAAGTTGTTGCTGCCATAGGCAGCAACAGCTTCCAATCAAAGTAGTTTCAAAATAGTCAACAAGATGATTTGTTTTACATAATAAAGTATGCAATGCATTGGCACTTACATGGCATCACACTCCGTCGCTTGAGTAGACAAAATGTCGGCAATTATTCTTCAACATATATAAACTTGCGATTTAGATACGTGAATGTGGCAGAATATGAATGCTATGGAATCCATACACCATAATCTACCAGTATAATACAACATTTGAGTTAAGATTAGCATCGTTTTAATATATGGCCAATTGATACAGGTGTATTCATGGAGTAATAATGTTACATCATCTGCCATATTACAGAGCAGAGACAATCAGAATATTGATCATATAGTTCAATAAAAGTACGTTCATATTCAATAATAAGATTTTAACTTTATTTCAACAATTCAATGACAATAATACAAGCATTATCACACAATAATCTTACACTTAACATGTGTTACATCAGTTATTTACAATGCGGCTATGAGCAAGCCGCATGGAGTGCGAATATACAAAGCGTATACACAGCTGGCATACAACAATTCACCTTTCCAAAGTATCCATCTATCATCTAACATCATAAGACGTCATAATCAGCCAAGCGGTGTGTGCAATGACGTTATACTCATTACGTCATACATGATTATATTTGGCCCGTCTTTAACTCTTAATAGTCCGACACGTTGCACGAATTGTATGTCTCTACTATTTAATAAACAATATTCGTGTTGGGATCGATTAATCTCTGAACTCCCTGACTATAAATTTCCAGAAAACTGTACATGTAAGCTGTTGAATATTTTGAAACGAATTTGACTGGACACTATTGCTGACATGGGCAGCAACAGCGCCCAGTCAAATTAGTTCCAAAATATTCAATAGCTTACATGTACAGTTTTCTGGCATCTACATCATTCGAATCCTAAAAAAAATGGAGAAAATGATAATATTATGACAAATGCTTGTACTAATCCACAATTCTAGTTATTTATAACATAATTACCAGACTTTTAATCAATTACGTTGCCATAAACATAACAAGTATCCAAATTAGGAAACGCATTTAAACACAACATTTAAGCCAGAATTTCCGAAACGTGGCTCGATTGGCCTCTCATCCGCCTACAAATCTGACAAGTTTAAACAAAATCTAATTTTCAATTACTCGGCAATTCCACATTAATTACTGAAAATCGTAAAAAAAAATCACAAAATAGCCAAGGAATCGGGTCTTTCTGTCTACCACAACATGTAAGGCAGAATTTCCAAACCGTGGCTCGATTGGCCTCTCAGGGGCTTACAATATGTCACGTTTAAAGAAAAACTAATTGCTATTGGCGTCTATGTGAATGTTGTATGATGGGTCGTGCCATTCCGTCGCACGATGTGTATTACGATGGACCCCGTGGTGGTCATATACCATTTCAAGTGCCTAACCAGAGGATCGCAAGCGAATTTACACCCCATACCTACCACATGCATTTAGTAAGATCACAGTGTTTTATCAGATTTCCTAATGAGAGTTGATTTAACGAGCGTGATAAATTTGATACTATATGGCTACGAGTTTGAGGTTTATTCGTCACATAATCAATTATTCCAAATTTTCAGGTCAGCTCTCCGCAATTTTCTTAAATTTTGGCACTATTTTTGTCTGTGGATTGGACACTTCACTATTGGGATTTCTCTCCAATGCGCAACACAATGTAGTGCTAAACCTAACATCTTATGTCCTCAGAAATAAAATAATATGTTGTTGATTGATTGAATTTTCCAAGTGTGTCTTTGTGAGGCATTACATAAATCATAACTTGTAGTACATTTCAGAGACCGACATCGTTGCTAGGCAACGTGGCTAATTAGTAGTGAGCGTGGGAATATATTAGTTACGACCTAATGTACAGCTGATGCCTAAGTTACAGATGTTCCAAAGCAAAAACAGAAACATGTTAGCTAGTAAAATTTTGAACAGGATGTAACACCTGCTCTGTTGACTGTTTTGAACATAATTCATGAATTCATTTCCTCACTCAATTCATTAACGTTATAATCAACTACGTGACGTGGTGGCTGACGTCATACTCATGACGTCATGAATGACTCGATATAGTCCGTCTTTAACGCGGGCACGTTGTAAAGAAGTGCATGTCTTTGCCATACAATAAATAGTATAGCATTAGGCAGCAACAGCACCCAGTCAAATTAGTTTCAAAATAGTCAACAGGTTTTCTGGAAATTGATAGTCAAGACGTTCATGGATCGATGGATCCCATCAGGAGCGAGGTGTGGGCGGAGATTAACTAGGAATTGACAGGATCTAGCTAAAACTGGATAGGTCCATTTGATTGGATGACATTGTCTTCCAATCCATCTATTGTTAGAAATATTTAACACTGTGTTTTATTTTGTTTTGGAAACATGTAATGTTGCTTCTGAGCGCTACCGTACTCACCAGTGCGCGGCTTTATTGTACGAGAGAGAGGTATAACGTTATGCAATGTATTACCAGCTTACGCCTACTTATGGGATAATGTCAGTCGTGTCCCGGACAAAATACTACTAAAATACGTTCTACGTGTGGGGTTTTCAGATTACGAAGACGTTTGCAACAAGAGATACGTTTTAAATGAGGTGGGGAATGCGCACATACCAGTACGCGACGACGCATTGAGATGCGGTATGACGCTATAAATGCTGAGTATGAATTTCACAGAACAGACGGCAGCTGCTAAATTTCTCAGTCGAATGGGTTGTAAAAGATGTAGGGGATTAAAAGTGGAAAGAGCGCATTTGTTATTACACCATTGCTGGCGAAATGAATTAATGATATCAGGTTCTATATTGTATGGGACACATTTCAGAAAGGCACGTTTCTCATGTCTTTTCTGTGAAACAGTGAAAGTATCCCCACGTTCAATACATCAACTCTGCGTCCGCAGATTGTATTTCCTCCCTTGTCACTAAGTTATTGGGATGTTCTGTGTAGTAGGTTCTATAAGCAAGAAAACAAGAAAACTGATTATTTTTGCTATGGGGAAAACTCATTATCTATGCCAACGTTAGTGTAAAACAACATAGTGCCTTAGGAATTAATAGCTGATTTATGATTCACAGCAGCGGGGGCCAAAATTGTTGCAACATTTCCACAATAATATGCTGTATGAATCCACTAGTTTAGCTTCCTTCTTAACGCAGTTTACTTGGCCGACATTGGACCAATATTGGCCCAATACAGCCCGGTATTGCTAGCGTACCAGCCCAATAACATGCATTATCATGTTTCGACAATACATTATTCACCATATAGATTTGCACCAGAAACTCACTCGAAGCACGCTCCCTGTAATCTGCTAAATCAGTGTTCTGTAAATATGGCACGTCCCGCCATAGAGGGATCTGATCTCTCACTCAAGTATCTGAGGTCATACTCAAAATCAGTCACTGTGTGCGTGCGTGCGTGAGTGAGTGAGTGAGTGAGTGCGTGCAGCGTGCGTGTAAACGAACTTTTCTCATTGGGTTTCGGATATGGCAAAATGCACGTCATTAGATTGCTAAACAAATGCTTCACCATCACCACTCAACTTTGAAATTACAACCAGTAATTTGTTTTCAAATCATTCTGCAATTACACAATGGTTATATGGTAAAGTCATAGACTGACCCAATTATATGCTTTTGAAGTTGTCATGCCGTCAAGGATGTAGCAGTTATCTATCCCATATCCACATTAACCTAGTAAATAACTAAATGAGCCAATAGACGAGTACCACAGTTACAGGAATGCCATTGTGCAATTACGTTCTGCTCGTGGATTACATTTCTAGGTTTCATGGTTAGGGAATATTGAAAAATCACTACGAATGAAGGTCTGTGCCAAAATATTGGTTCATTTTCTTGCATGCAGCGTTCGCCTTATAGGTAATATTAATACTACTATCCCTAGCGGTACTGCTATTCATAGAATTACGATGACGTCATCACAATCAAATTTCCCATAATACCCTGGGAGCGACGCCATTTTGGAAGGGCTAATTTAACATTAAGAGCAATAGGGCCGTGAAACCTTAATTACATTTACTTTACTATCTTGCAATATTCAATCATGATTTGATGTTTTCTGATACCGGACGTGGTTATTACAGATTCTCAGGTAGAGGATTGCATAGTTTGAGCTTCATGGAATATTTAAACAATGCGTTGATATGGGCAGCCCTCTTTAACATGCCGTAAGTGCGCGCAGCCCCCCCCCCCCCACCTCTCCCCCCCCCAACACACGCACATTTTAATGGTAGCCGATCTTAAAAATGCCAGAATGTGCGAAACTACGAATTTTCTCGTCGGTACTGCTGCTAACGCTACTGTTGATGTTGCTCTTTTTGTTGTTACTGTTGGTGTTGAAGGTTATTTTGTACGACTGCTGTTATATAGTCCAATGTATGCTGCCAATGTTTGCTGATGTCAATTTCAATGATTTGGTTAATGAAGTCTGTCTATTGAGTTCAAGCACAAGATCTGTGTTTGTCCATCCCAGACATCACCAGGTCAGGTTCCGACGAGTATATCAATCAAACTAGTATTGGAGTGATCGTGACCCAGATTTGGATGTGCTAATGGAGTTAGCGATTTTACCGCCTGTCCAGCATTGGTGGCCGGGTACACATCTACGTGATCGCTGACAAGACGAGATATTACTATTTGTTCAAGGGTCGTGTGATCTTCCTAACGATAATCCCTTTAACTCTGTTCTCTTGATTTGTTTTAGGAAACAACGACCATTGATTTCCTGGCAGTTCGAATGAACAATAAGTCTTACTTCAAATGACAAGCAAAAATATTTTCTAAATCAAAGCGATTAAAACGCAGCTATGTTCACAAACACGGTACAGAGTAATCGTGTTTGATAGGTGAATATCAGGGGCCCGGGCTTCAAATTTAGGTTACGGATTGTGCTCCAAACCAAGGTTAAAATAGAATAGGCAGGGCTAGTACATTTTCTTAGAATAAATCTAGATTGATCACATGGTAATGACTGCTTCGAACCCCTCAGTGGGACGCGATACACTCTCAACCCGAACACCAATAACATATTACAATGAGAGAATTTATGAATAGAGGGATCCATTTCAAGCTACGCTCCGCCTATTTCTTGCTAAGATCCGCCCATGTTTTGCCGGCGTTGGGATCGATTTCACCATGAATTTCCACAATCCCAATATCAATGTAACTATACAGGTAAGCTGTTGACTATTTTGAATCTAATTTGACGTGGCGCGGTTGCTATTTAAATTAGTTTCAACATATTGAACAGACTCTTTATTAAATAGTAGAGACATACAATTCTGACAACTGACGGACGATTCAATGTTCATGGGTTAATTGGATACGTTATTCATTACGCATTTTGATTGCGACGTCATTCTACATATGAAGTACTTGATTATGACGTTGTATACGAGAATGGCAGATCAGATATGATTATTATATCATACTAAAGCAAAGCTGAAGATTGCAAGCTCATACGTCGGCAGCAAGCTAGGACAATCATTTACAAACCAACGAGGGCTAGCAAACAGTACTGGCCACTATCCATGCTAGCTAGAGCTATATGACTGACTAACTCACGTCGCATTCTTAGTTGGCACCGATCCTCAAGAATCTATCCATACTGTGAGTGTCAGGGATATGTGAAAAGCGCAAGGCATACTTTTGGTGTGCGATCAACAAGCGTTATGTCTACCAAATATTGATGTTGAGCTTGAGTTTACCCGGAGGGTCAGAGTCTCGCTTATTGGCGGTCTGACGCCTCAAAGCGATGTTTTTTTTATGAAAAGAGCGGAACTTGACAGCTCTTCGATTGGTTTCTTAATCAGTGATGAATGTCTGTGGAGAGTTGTTCGCCAGTACTGGGGCCACTTATAGTAAATTGCGCTTACAGTTTAAACGGATTTTATAAATAATTCTTAATAGCGCTGACACGCATATATAGGTGAGCAGTAATAGGTGGTGGTGGTGGGGGCGGCGGCTGTGGTCGTAATGGTGGTGGTGTTGGCCGTGGGTGGCGGCGGCTGCGATGGCGCTGGCGGCGGCGAAAGAAGTTGTGTTTCTCTATAATCGGCCAGACAGTTTCGGAGAATATTTCTGAAAACTGAAAACATGTTAAACGATAATTCCATATAGCCACGAAGGTGCGCTCGAAGACATCATATATAAATACACGGTCTTCGAATAAATATATATCGCCATTTTATTGTAAAAACTCAATAACTATTGCAATCTTCAATTTGAATTGTTCGCGGGCGCGATGTTTTCTTGGACTGAATGCCAACGCCTACCTACAATGCCTTTCCCAAATTTGTGCATGAGCAGTTTGCGTGTATATATAAAAAGAGTCCCATATGTGAAAACTAGGTTATCCAATAAGGTCAGCAAACTAATCAATTACCCATGTTCACTTGATAAACGTGATTTCGCGGCCCACCACCCAACACCACTCTACCAATAGACAAGGTTTATCAGGGTTAATCTCTCTCAGCCCGGTGATTTTGTAGGTGAATATTTTTGACAAATACGAGCAGTAGAAGAAAATTTATGATGGCCGTCATCATAGTCGGCCAATCAAATAGACGATGACAAATTCGTATTTAGAATTATATTTCACATCTATATACGGGCATTTCCCCCGTCAAAACTATATAACGAATACCTGCGCCATATAGACTGGTCAATGGCGACCCTGTTTTTGCCAATCTCTTCTATAAAGTGAATGAGGTGTCCTAAATCCTGACTCGCTTTTTCAAACATGGATACGTGTAATTGTTTCAGTGAGGTAGAGATTTTTTAACGAAAACTTGTGCATCCAAGATGCCTGCCAAACCAATCTTGGTTCCGTATCCGTCCAGCTAGAAACGTTGTTTTCGGGTTTCTGCCCCCATCGACTGTGTAGCAGATCTTTTGAAATGTCGCAGAAAGTTACCAGCACATGCAAGAGGACCGTTGATCTAATCGACCGATCGGACAATACAATGTCAGACAGTATTCCTTACATGTCTTTATCTCTCTACGATGTTCGTCGTTTCATGGGATAAATGACATTGAATACTATCAATAACATAAGGTTCCAGCCGGATAATGCCGACCAATGAGAGCGTGTGCAGCAATTTAAAAGCAACTGCAATCGGCCACGTCAATGTGAATTCCATTCTGTGAACATTGATAGTTTGATCACATTTGAATGGCTTAGACGGTGGTCATATTTGAAGATGTTTGAATGACAACTCTTTGATTAGTCCCATTTTCGATATCCATATGTCTGTGTTGAAATAAAGATTTCCTTGTAAATAGTCGAAGTAGTTCAGGGGAACGTGACAGCCAGGCATAGTATGCGTAAGATTACAAGTTACCTAATGCTTTAGTCGATCAGAAAGGCATCTATGAGGCCACGGGTCCCTAAATTCACTAATAATAAACGAATAGCAATGACAACAAACAAACAACAAGATGTGTCCGTAGTGCCCTGCACAGTTCCCTTAGTTGCTTTTGGGAATTTGAAGATGTATGGAATTAATGGTCATGTATGAATTGTTTGTCTCGTGACTGGACTGGACTGGGCTGTACGCTTTCTGATATTACTTGTTTATATTGTCCTGGAACTCTGTTTGTTCCTGGAAGTGTGTCATAATTTAATGTTCGTGGACATGTGTACCAGAGAATCTTCCGCTCATAGGAGCAGGCACTGGATAGAATGGTGGCGCGAATAGAAGCTGTCCATGTATTTGATCATAGAGAACGCGGTATGTTGGCATTATATCTGGCAGCCAACCAGGGTCAGTCGTCGTGCTTAGGTAAACACAATTTCAAGTCCATATAGACGGTGTGTCATAAAAAGAGCAATTAAGTGCTCTATTTAGATGTGTCGCGAATAGAAATATCGCTTTTATACAATTATGGCGTTAGCATGTCTTCTGGCAAAACCCGTATTATTGTCCCTTTCAGTGGTCTTGTCATTTTACCCGAGGAATGTCATTGGTCAGGCAACTTTCTCGAAATTAACCATGCGATGAGAAAACTGGACACATCGCTGTAAAGTCTAAATGTCCGTCACCACGTACTCTTCACCCATATGCAACACAGATCATTAGCTGAATAGGCCTACACCCCCTCCTGGGCATGCTCTGTAGCCTGTGCCCATATTTGTTTACGAACGCGAAAAACTGATAGGCTACGCATAGCATGCATATGACTCATCAAGCGTCCTATTAGTGATTAGCCAGTCCAGAGGCAGGCAGTCCTGCCATTACGCTTACATGCACATGCATCGTATATAGCCTGTAGAACGTAGCATTCATTAAATGTCTATAATCTAATACCATTGCCGATTTATAAAGATATTATAGTCACATAAAAAAGAGGAGATTACTAAAGAAATTGGCGCTATTTCGTTATTTTGCAGAGTGGAGTTCATCCTAAAAAGACGTGTTCGGAATTTGCGCAACTCAAAATCGCTCGCTAACAATTACAAATTTACAAGAAAATTTTTGTTCATTTCCTTCCTTTCATCGAGTTATGCGGAGGTCCAAATTAACGGGAACCATTCACCAAATCGATAGTGTTTGTTTGAAACACTGGGACGAAGCGTGCGCTACGCTGGCAGCTTGCGAATTGCTCGCGTTCTCCCAGAACAGATTGCCACTTTCCACCTCTAGCATGGCGCGTAGCGAGAAGATTTAAACCGGTCTATTTTATGGATCCAATAGAGGTTGACAATCAACAGCAATCCCACCGATTACGAAATACGATGGGGGAAATCTAAGCTCATTTAAGTGGTCTTCAATTTCCATAGACGTGTATTACAGAATGTTCTAAATTACCTGACGATTGAGACGATCGGGAGAATTCTAGATGTATTTGAGCCAGACAACGCTAGATGGCCCTGCCCCGCGTAACAGCAGCTGTCTCCACCTCCGCAATGCTACCCGGATCAATCCTGTCTCTATTAACTATATAATGATTGTAAATGCATATTTCCTATGAAGCAGACACCGTATAGATGCATTATCCTGTGTCTGTGTGTCTCCAACGGGCACCTTGTCGGATTAATATTCTAATTGTACAGCATTACGCAATACCACAATCCACAGACATTTTACATAATTCTGATTAAAATTTTGAAATTTTCTGATTATATGCCATATTTGGTGAAACGTTATCTAAATGTTATAATGAATATGCTAATCTTATTAATTAGCAATTTCACATGGTGGCTGGACATTGGGCATCCTTATACAATGGCGTGCACCGGAGGAATCCAGTTTTAGCTATGCTCCATCCATCTTATCTAAGCACCACCCACACTTCACCCGTGTTGAAATCGATCGATCCCTGAACTCCCTGATTATCAATTTCCAGAAAACTAGACTGGCAAGCTGTTGAATATTTTGAAACTAATTTGACTGGGTGCTGCTGCTGCCTTTTGCAGCAACCGCGCACATTCAAGTTACTTTCAAAATATTCAACAGTATGTTTATGAAATAGTAAAGATATGCAATTCGTACGCTTAGTGCGTCATCAATTAAGCGTTCGTGACGAACATACCTACGCCATCCAAGACGTAATTGACTAACGTCATCTAAACATCATATGATGTCATATGATTGATGGATAAACTAGAATACTCCGTTGTCATTAAGGTGCATCAGCAACTTCATCCAGGTTAGATTGAGCTTGATATTGCTCGGTTGTTGTGCCTTCCATGTCCCTTGTATGTATGATATTCGAGGGCAGGGGCGGCGGAATCAGAGAGGTGTGGTGGGGGGGGGGGGGCAGAGCCCCGTCATTAAATATCTTGATCGCTATGTCATGTGCTTAAATAGCCTTTAATTAGGAGAAAACGTGTTAAATAGACTAAACTTACATCCAAAAGAAGGCATGTATAGCCAGAAATGCAGGAGATAGCTTCTGAGAGCATCTAGATTTCAAAATTTTCAGGGGGGGACCCACGGACCCCCCCCCCGCCTCTGGGTAGCACCCCCATTTTGTAACTCCTTCCGCCGCCCCTGGAGGGTCATTGTTTGCTAGAGTAGAATACATCAGCAGATCTCTCGGTCATCAAGTCATCTTTGCTCTATCAGCATACGGCATCATGCTCATGATGAACGCTGTGGTAATAGAGGGTTCCATTTTAGAGACGTAGATTTCGATTATTACCACGGAGCTATGCGATTTTAATAATGAGGTCAGCTAACTGGTCACGCATTTGCTTATTACGTTATATACTTGAGTAACATATCGGTTCCCTCCATTGCCAATGACTGAGGCCTGATTCCAGCACATTCTGGTGACATATTGAGAGGCGGGCGATTCGTGAACGGAAACATCATCCGTCTGTGTGTAAGGTCATTGCGCTGCGAGTGCGATATATTATGGAAAGCGTTTTAAAACGTGCTACTAAATCCGCAAACCTGTTGATTCGTTATTCACTTGTTCATAATGTGTGTAAACAAACAAATGCCGATTCTATACATGTAAAATGCTTTGAAACGTTTTCACTCTGGAACTTACTCCTGATGACGCATACCCAGAGATGGATTCATAACACTGTGTTTTATCACTTGAGCAAATTTCCATAGCAACCCTGAAGATTTACCCCATCAAAGTTCAGTTGTCATAGCAAATTTATCGACTGTCAAATGTTCCAAACTCTGGCCAGTTTTATGAAATCTACCCAGACTCAAATGTCAAGCATCGTGCGTCCATCTATGAATATTCACATGCAATCGTTCGTTAAAGATACCAAGCAAACAAGAGCAGTAATTGCAGACCCGCGTCCTCTCGTTTTAGTCCAACTGCAAGTTTTCAAATTTTCCGGACTTTTCGGATTTTTAGGCATTTTCCATATGTTTTCCCTGATTTATTTGTATCAGGCCCACAGTTATGTAATCCTAGTGTATAGTCACAGCCTTTCCTGTGTTGCAACTTGAGACAAGTCGGACTAGAGGTTTCCAAGATATCCTCCTATCTAGAAATTGATCCAACACTGATCCGGGTTCACTTATCCGGACCAACTCTGGAGGTCCTCTTGCCAAATCGGATCAGTAGTCACTCACGCACGCACGCACGCTTACAGATAGACTCGATCGCAATGCCCTCTTCCCCTTACATGGCGATGGCAATTAATTAAATGTGGTGATTTGGACATCGGGGTAGATACCCGCCTTATTGTCTATGAGTGACCAGAGTAGGCTGCGTTTGGCCAATGAAAAAGCGAATACCATGTAGACAATCTGTCGAATCATTGGCTAATGTTATATATGGCGCATATTTTTCCATGCGTAGCCAGGACGTATTTATCTTGCGTATTGACACAGATTGATTTTGGTATTCTTACAATGTACAGCGATGACAACGGTTCAGCAGTTTGTTGGATTAACCATTTAACGGCGAAGCCGGCCAAAACCGGACATGGCGGTCGTTATGAGGAATGCCAGTGTGCAGGCCGGGAAAAGACTATTTTTGAAATTGTACTACTCTAATGACTGGCTCGCTGATGGCTTGTCTTAGCCTGCAAATTGGCATTCAATAAGCAAATATTTAGATTTTTTGACAACGATTGAGCCACTAAAGGAGTATTGCAGACTATGGAGATATTCTGTGATTAACACAATAGCTATCTGGAATCGGATGTAATCATGAATACACATCAGTATAGGAGGTTTTTTCGTGACGTCATTACGTCATTATTTTTAGAACGTGGGAAGCCTGGCCGTCAAGCGGCCACTGACGTGAGAAAGTAAACACAGATCTTGATGGCCGTAAATCTTATCTTACACCTCATTAGTCCTCTAAATAATAATAGTTTTGGCGGAATGTATTCAATTTCCACTTTATTTGTGTACAATATTGAGAGCAATGATTTATTTACTGCGTTCATACCGTGTTGGAACCAGTATTCGTGCATCAAATGGCTTGCTCATTGTGTATGTGAATGGCGAGATTTGCGCTGTTCATGCTCAAATAAGTGTGATGGTATGAATGGTGATAAATTATACCTCTAGACGACTGAGAGAGGCGATAACTGTATACATGTTTGGTTGGGTTGTGGGCGGCGGGTGCGTGGGGGTGGGGGGATGATAGCAAAATGGATGTTAGTCTAAGTTCATGTGAAAATATTCAGCAGTGTTGTTATTCTTTTAAGTCAGTTTAATTATCCATGGCTGGCAGGAGATATAATATGATAACCAGCTGGGTGTGTCGGATTTTTAGATGCAGGAGCTGATTTGGAGGTGCATATGGGCTGGAGTTGGGGCGAGTAGGATGGAAAGAAGTCTTCTCCTGCGTTTCAAGTGCTAGGCCAGCTAAGAGCAACCCCACTGATTGTAAGAGGAAGTCACTGTTACCATATGCATAAAGTAAATAAGCTTAACTAACTTTGAATATATGTTGATCATGTTTAATTGTGTATTTAGTTAACCATTTCACCAACAAATCCCTGAATAAGTATATTATTTATGCTATAAAACTTATTCTATTGAATATTCTTAAATTAATTTGACTGGAAGGCATTGCTGCCTAAGGCAACAACACCTGCCAGTCAAATTAATTTTAAAAATTCAATAGTTTTCCTGGATGGTAGCATTGAAAATGAGACATGGGGAATTCAGCGGGATAAATGGTTAATGAATAGCTACATGCCCTACAAGGGTTAAAGCATATGGATGTCTATGATTCATTACCTACATGTACCTGCAACAATGGATACAATTTACCTGCTCCCAAAAATATTGCAATATTTATATTTCTACATAAGACTGGACTGATGGTAAAATTTATTGAATGTTCATAGTTTTATTATTTTCCTATCTTTATTTTGCTGTGCTTAGCAAAAACATAGTAAAAGAAACCCTAACCTTCACCCTGAAAGATAATTCTCTACATTTACCTACCTCAATTGCAAGGGGCATGTGATTGGGTTATTATTTTATTGGGCCTCAAGACATAATACCAACTGCTATTGCATAACTTATGTGTATGTAGTTAAAATAACTGAGAACCAACCATGTAGAGCCTCACACTCACTTCAAATTCTGCATTAACAATCCACATTTAATAACAAAATTATTTAAATAATTACATCATTTAATATATGGGTGACTGATGAGATATGCTTGATAAAATAGATAGTATAGAAAGAACAATCAATGTTTATCTCAGCGTATGCAAACAGTGCAAGTTCTACAAAATGTTTTGGCATTTGATAATCAGATATGTGCATCTGCAAGTGCCATGCCATGAATTGGTTCAGATAAATTAGGTAGCATTGCCAGTGTTGAATCACTCACTCCATATCAAAGCATTGCTGAACATTTGCCCCCCCCCCCCTCCCACATCTGCCCAAGCATAGAAACCAATTTGTCTTTTAAATAGGAGTGGAGTTGACCTGTGGTGTATGAGTATCTATCCATGCATTATTCACTCAGGTATTGCTGAAAATTAGATATGTGGAAGTAAGTTCCTGATAGACAGGGGTGTAACTCTGCCTGTACAGGGAAATGTATAGGCTCTAGATAGCAAATTCAATTTAACAATGACCAGGACTGGTGGTAATTGGAAGTTGTACTAATTCAGTTATACCATTGGATAAATTGGTAAATTTTTAGGAGTTGGAATTGCTAATTGAAATTACTTTGCCTCAAGAATGACCAATTCTCAATTTCTTTTCAATCATTTTATAATTTTATCAACAGTTTTTTCTCCTAACATAGTATAACATATGTAATATAACAAAGTGAGTAGGTTTCGACCCTCTAAAGGCCAAATTGTCCAAAACCAGCATTTGTATTGATCTTGAGATGCCTGTCTCCATAATCAAGCCAGCCATTTCAGTTGTAAATTTTTTAAATTGCCTTCTTTTTAACTCCAAAGTGTAAATGTACATTTTGTGAAAAAAGGGAAATTTTCTTAATGAAATGTGACCTTTAATGGGGAAATTGTCATCTTTGCCAAAAATTGCTTGTGTAGTGGTATGTCTTGGAAGATATGGTTCAGATAAATTAGGTAGCATTGCCAGTGTTGAATCACTCACATGGCTGGCTTTGTTACTGGGGTAGTAAAATAAAGTAAAGTAAAAAAAATCTTCCCTTGGCCTACACATGGCCATTCACTAAGCAAAAATTCAAATATCATTTACCAATCCTCATCATTAAAGGGATAATGCTGAACAGATAACCCTAGAGCCAGGTCCCACAGCCACTGGTCCACTGAATATGGCCTCACCATGTTCACTCTTTAAATTTCCGATGTTTTTCCAGTTGAATATTAAAATATACTGTCCCGATCAACTATCTGAGTATGACTGTATTTAGTATTATTTTATTTACTGTCTCAGGGTTGCTGCCAGGAAAGGAAATTGTATTAACCACCACCCTCCTTCTACACCTCCACACAACATCTAAAACATTTAGGGGTATAATGCTCCCTACCCCACCCCCTGTTTCTGTCACTAACCCCACAAAACACACAATTTGTCAAAATAACACTCATAAGTCTGGAGATTTTAATAATAAATTCACCAACGTGGCATAGTGGATTTAAGATTATATCATGGGGTGTATCCAAGCTAGCAGCTATATGGTCTGGGTGGGGTTCCTAATGGTGGTGGGGGTAAGGAGGGGTGTCGTGCCCCTTCCTCTATAATAATTGGAAAATGAAATGCTCTGAGAAGTAATTTCCTGCATATTGATTAATTAATTCATAATCAAATTGAAATTAATCATTTTTTGTTTACTGGGGTGCGGGTGGGAATTGTGGCTGCCCACCACCACCCTCCACCCCACCAACCACAAATCTAAGGGTGAGGGAGGGGTTGCAAAGCCAACCTAAATATGGGGTGGGGTGTACCTCACACAGACAGACAGGCACACACGTACACGCCTGCCTAACCACACACCCCTCCACTTTCTCTCTCTCTCTCTCTCTCTCTCTCTCTCTCTCTCTCTCTCTCTCTCTCTCTCTCTCTCTTCGCCTATGCACACACGGATAATCATTATGATAGTGGCACATTATATACACCTGTGCAAAAGTTAAGCACCAGCAAAAACAATAGAACGTAGAAACATGATGGTACAACTAGGCTGCCATACTTTTTGTCCCCGCGTTAACTGACATAATACCAAGTACGAAATGCACACGCATGCATGACTTCACGCCGCTTGATGTCCGTGCGTGGCGGGAAACAGCACACGTGTTCAGTTATGTAAAAGTCCAGTTTGAGGTGTAGAACATTACATACAGATTTAGGCGACAAGATTAGGAATTTTGTGTTCATGACCGTGGTTTATTTGTACAGAGAGAATTAGCTCTTGATTGTGAACCGCTATGGCAAGACGAAGGTTAAGTGATCGTGTGAAATGGCAAATCATAGGCATGCATACCACTGGTATGTCATGCAGAGAGATTGGCAGACAGCTGAACATTAACCATACTGTAATCAGTCGTTTGATTGCAAAACATGGGCAAACTAACGAGGTGAAGGACAGGCCTAGATCTGGAAGACCGAAGAAGACTACTGCCCGTGATGATCGAGCCCTAGTACGCCTTGTTAGGAGATCTCCATTCACCAACAGCAGAGTGCTCAGCCAACAATGGGAAACGCGCAATAGAGTGTCAATGTCTACCGTCAAAAGGAGACTGTATGCTGCTGGCATGAAAGCTAGGAGACCTGTCAGACGTCCTCTTCTCACTGCACACCACAAAGAGGAGCGTCTGAGGTGGTGCAACGAAAGAAGACACTGGAACATGAGATCCTGGAGACGGGTACACTGGTCCGATGAAAGTCGGTTCCTGCTTCATGCCACAGATGGTCGAACTCGTGTATGGAGGTCCAGACGCACGGCGTACGACCAACGTAACATCATGGAAGAAGTTCCATTTGGTGGAGGTTCCGTTATGATATGGGGGTGCATCTCATTTGATTGTAAGCTGGATCTGTTGACTGTACCTGGAACACTAAATGGACAAAGATATCAAGATCCCATACTGGATAGAGTTGTGGTCCCTCATTTTGTAAATCATGCACCTGGAACCCGCCCTATATTCATGGATGACAACGCCCGACCACATCGTGCTAGAGCTGTGCATGAATACCCCCGCCAGAATGCCATCGAAACCCTACCATGGCCAGCAAGGAGCCCTGACATGAACCCTATTGAGCATATCTGGGACATTCTGGGAAACATGGTGAGAAGGAGGGATCCTCCTGTGCAGAACCTACAGGAATTAACAGACGCACTCCATCTTGAATGGCAACGAATACCACAATGGCGTATCAGTCGGTTGGTGACCAGCATGAGACGTCGTGTCCAGGCCGTCATCCAGGCACAAGGTGGATATACCCGGTATTAATAATGACAGTCTCAAACTCGTGCACAGATGTTAAACTTCGTTTTCAGACACCATTAATGACAATCTAGCCACGTGTGTCAACTGTAGGGCAATAGTTGTCAGTTGTGTCAACATAACCATATTCAGGCCTCGTTTTCAAGTTCAAACAAAAACATACAGTGTTTCCCCACCATCATAATCAGCATTCCTCTAGTTGCATTATTACCTCCTCCACTAAGATGGATGGGTACATAAATGTTTATGCTATTGCTTTCTTCATAGCACATGAATATACCCTCGCATGTGCGTAAAAATAGGGTGGTGCTTAACTTTTGCACAGGTGTATATATATATATATATATATATATATATATATATATATATATATATATATATATATATATATATATTTGCCGCATTCGTAAACATCTATCGGGAAGCCGCTTGTATTGGCACTATAGCCTACCATGATCCACATGCACTGACGGTGTAGGGTGGGGGCATTTCTGACATATCATTGCGGTAGTATTTTGCCTTCTAATGTGCATAGAATCAATAAAATATTTCTAAAAATGCATAATAAAATAGTATTTGATGTTAGAATTGTCAATTCGGCCAGCTTTACCGGTAGAGCTGACGTAAAATTGCAATTTTCATGGCTTTGAGTTGCATCAAACGCGGCAATGTAATGTTGTTTACTAACAAAACAGTGATCAGCTGGCCGTACGCTTGACGGCCAGTTATCTGCGCACGCGTGAAAATGGCGTCCTATACAGTTGGGGGCCCGGATTCATAAAGAAGTGTAAGTTACACTTACGTCTAAAAACGGCGTAAGTCTAGAAATGGGCGTAAATCCGTATTCACAAAAAGGTGTAACTTACGACAATGACATAAATTAGTCCAAATATTGGCGTAACTGACACCTGCATACATACCATATTTCATACAATTCGTACAACGCGTTGGACTATTAAGCGCCAAAGACGGACTATTTCGCGTCATCCATGACGTCATGCTTATGAAGGTATCCTATATGTAGTTGAGTATGACGCCATATGATAGATGGACAAACTTGGAAAGGTGAATTGCTGTCCGACTTTTACCCGTCTCGTGTCGGACCCG
Source organism: Chaetoderma sp. LZ-2023a (assembly GCA_034401795.1). NCBI lineage: Eukaryota > Metazoa > Mollusca > Caudofoveata > Chaetodermatida > Chaetodermatidae > Chaetoderma > Chaetoderma sp. LZ-2023a. The sequence goes on from CM067360.1 coordinate 52,800,629, forward strand.
CTGATTGTAACACCAGCTAGCAAGTGGCGTATTCTAATTATGACGTCAGATACATGAGTGGCAATTCGGATCTATCATTCACAGCTCGTTGATCACACATTCCTACCGATAGTATTACTGCGTGCAGTAATTGCTCAGAAAACAGAAGGTTGAGATTGGATTCTGAAAATGAATTATTGCCTCAGATTAGTGTTTGGTTTTTACTCTGCACACGATACCAGTTGAACACTCGAATGGGCATCAGTGATGGATGCAGTAAATTACATGGCGGAAAGATGCATAGCTTATTCAATTAGTGCTGGAAACTAGAGATAACGATATCATTAACGGTGATTTCTGACACCTATTAACAAGGGGCATGTATTTCAGACGCAATTTCATCATTTACGTTGACAGGTATGGTGATCACTTCATCTTTGGCCCGTTGCTGAATTGTTCTCTATAATATGCGATGCACATTGAGAATGAACAACCTATTAGTTATGTTGTGGATAAAGTCATTATCTAATATAGCCTCTATGAAAATAGCCCGGATGTGTTCAATATCAAATGTCATCGTATGCCCTGTTGTGCATAGTTTATACATAAATGCGCATGCGCTATGCCTATTGTTCTGTCATAGGGTAGAGCGTTATCCTTCTATGTATAGGTGACACTATTTAAATTTGACTATTCTTGGGGTTGGTTCCATCATTTGGCGGATATCGTCAATTCATTTTCTGGCAGTTTGTCAATTGAAGTAGTGTTTGAATGCCTGTGACCCATATCCAAGCGCGCTAATGTAGTGATTTTCTGGCTGCCAAGTATTGCTAGCTGATCTATCAGATCGCTGACAAGAAGAGATATTAATATTTCCTAATGGGACTAGTTGTGTTGTGGAAGACAATCAATCTTGAAGTCATGGTTGTACCGAGACGTGAAAAGTGTAGTCCTCCCTCTGTTCGAGTGAGCAATAGTTTATACCACCAATTGTTTATATTGGCAACAGATAGATTCAATCTGTCACTTAAATATCCGACGTCATAATCGAACATGGCACATGCTAGCTGACGTCACATTCTAAATGAAGCAGCTCCATCACCGAATCGAAATGTCCGTCACTAAAGTGTACGAATTGTATATGAGTGTCTTTAATGAATTTTCAAATTAGAAAACATTGCGTTGACCATTTTGCCTGGAGCGTTTGCTGACATATGCAGCAGCAGTTCCATTATAATTAGTTTCAAAATATTCAACAGCTTACCTCTATAACTACCTTGAGATTGTGTTCGAAGTATAGAAACTAATTCCAACATAACTTGGAGGAGCTTAGCTAAACATGGAGGAGCATAGCTTGAAATGGATCCCTCTGTCGGTCAAGGTTTTGCTGTTTCCCTGTTAGCATTCTCTATTATTATCTTCATTTCTCAAATCTAAATATCTCAATTTCAACTCACGAATACCTGCCAGTTTGAAAGTAAGTTGACGGGAGTTCCAACATCATAAAGCCGTGACTTCCATGTTTGGTTGAGAGAGAGAGAGAGAGAGAGAGAGAGAGAGAGAGAGAGAGAGAGAGAGGGAGAGGGAGGGAGGGAGGGAGGGAGGGAGGATGGGGTGGGGAGAATAGAGAGACGCGAGCGAGCAAGAGAGGAGCGAATAGAGGGAGTCAAACAGGGACAATGAAGGCAGGGGCGGTGTGGGAGTGGTGTGAAGGAGCGGGGGGGGGGGGGGGCGCAAGGGGGAGAGGTAGGGGAGAGAAGATACACATACGGATCATCTTCATGCACTGGAAGTTGTCCAGTGCATTTTCCGGACATGAACAGAGAGAAACATATTGCCAGTTTCTCCAGAAAAATAAGTAGGAAGGAACGTGTACTGTATGAACAGTGATGCTATGAGGTATTGTCTATCTGAGCCTCTTCGTACTGACAGATAAACTCGGTGGCTATCCAAAGGGGCACAACCTATAAAGTGATTATGAATTTGGTGGCCCGAATAAATAGTGTAAATAGACCATTAGAGATTATTAAAATATAATTCATTCCACTGTAGCACGTTTAGCCCGATATGTTAATGTAGAAACACCTGCGATCGTTTTTGAATGCAGTTACTGCCACCAGGAGTATAAGAACAACCTGGATTTTAGGCACTAATATCGTATCCCTGATATTGTATTCGGGAAGTTTTCATTGTACTTTGCAAGCCCATGTAATCAACCTTAGTGCTCTTCAAGGCCGCTGAGAGAATGGGATGCCATAGCGTATTATGCACTTACAGGTACAGAAACATATGTGAGTCTGGTGTCCGCACTACAGAGGTTGAAACGAAGATATAGTCTCCAGTAGTCGGTACCACGAAGCGGCGATGCCACACCCTTCCCATTGAGTTGGGAGACTAATCATGTGCCGTGAAGGCAACTATGCCATTACGGCCGTAGTCTTACTTGAATACACGGTTTCTTCCAGATTCAGACATGGTATCAAGAACGTCAGTTAGACACTCGTTTCAGTATCTAGTCGGGAGACCTGGAAACAAACGTATGGAGATGATATACATCTGGTTTATTAAACCTTCCCAGTACCTAAGTGCAGCTTTCAGAATACAATTAGAGGTTTAGAATAAGAATGCACATGCAATCGTAAGCAGCACAATGGAGAAGGGGTAATCTGAGCAAGACACCATCTGGAAGACAGGGTGAAGCTAATATGAAGATGCCTGATAATCTCACTGATAATGAGAGAGCTCTGAATGGTTCGCTATATGTGTGTCTGTAGATATACTATGTTGTAAAATGTACCTGTATGTACAGCGCTAAGGCCCATATGTCGTAGACCTACATGCGACCTCCTAATTGTGGAGGGCAGCCCTCTAGCGAGACGTTTGAACAGCACAGTGGAGCATACATGTTTTGAAGTAGCGTATCGCAGTCGACCACCGGCAGTGCTACCAATGCAATGAATGACTGATGAGGAGCAGAGGTTGGTTCCACACCCTGAGCGAATTAACGTCTTCAGTCAAGCATTGTTAACTGCACCGCCCGCCTGTGCTCGGACCATAATCTGCACCACACACAAAGGGCAATGTAATGGATTTCCTTTTAGGAAACAGTGGAGAGTATCTTCGTTAAAATGCTCCTGAAATCAATGTCATGTTGATGAATTTAGGAATATAGTAGCCAAAATGGTTACTCTCTAGTGACTAAGTGTGTGCCTGGGTTGGGGATGGTGTTGACGGGTCTCATGAATGAACTGTCGTTGAATCTATGTGGATGGCATTTTATTGCCCAGCCGCTGACTCTGTGTTGACTCTGTGACATATGACAAGACCGTCTCAGAAATAATGCCGTTGAGCTTCAATATTGACACACATTGATTTGGTAAACCTAGAATAGACAGCGAGGGCAGCAGGCCAGTAGTCACATTGGATTAAAGTGCTCTTCACATAAAACCCATGATGAATGTATCGATTCATTATAACCATCAATCTATCTCATGATTTCTTCCTGATTCTTTCCTGTACTTGACTGTCCATGGCCCAATGTAGCCGTGTACTACAGACTGTCTATTAGAGTGATAATAATGGCCGTCATGCATCTTTCCGGATGGTGAATATTAATCATTTTACAGATAGAATCGGGTGAAATGGCAAGCGACGATATTTCCACAAAGGAATACATTTAAACGAAAAGGGAAATGTGTGCACTCAAGCACAGCAGCCACTGATATTTGTTGCATTATAAGACACATTAAATGTAAAACGTAAATTTTACCCCGCACCAGTCAACACTGATGTATTATATAACTCATTGATTCCATTCGTATGCTCTTTATTGATGCAGCGACTACTGGCACAAGAAGCGAAATGCGGAGATTGGATTCTGAAAATGTATGCCTCCAAGAAATTAGTGTTTGCTTTTAGTCAACGCTGAATAGCTTGCGCAACAGTGGCAAAAGCACATGGGAAATTTCACGCTCAAATAGGAATTGAAAGAAACAAAAATTGAACGGCGCGAGCTCCATAGCTTATTAATGTGTTTCTGGTACTATGAGATACGTTATCGTGATCTCTACAGTCTGCGACATATTGATAATGTCGCCAATGTTATATTTTGTCCATGAGCATAGAAAGTGTCGCGATGTCCATTAACTCTGTGGACACATATTATGCTTGCTTCGCCCGTGTTGCATTACTGCGAGTATTTTGTAAAGCATGCGGCAGACAGTGAGAACAATATTATGTTTCGTTTCTAGTTGGCCACATATGTTTGGTGTGGTGAGCTATGTTACAAGGTGGCACCATTACTGCAATGTAGACATGTCGAGTATCAGCCTTACTGTTATTAGATGATTATGTAGTTAATGTTGACTAACACTGTTTGCTTCAGTTGCAATGCAATTGGATGACCCATTTTAACCAAGCCCTGCACATTTCTAGATAATATCCGCCCACTATTGTACGATTTTCAAATATAATTTCTCACATATCAATATTATTCTTGGTAGAAAAATATAAACAATTCGGATTGTTGCGGTGGGATCTATGTGCATTTCGTCTCGGTCATACGTTATTTAAATGTGGCGCCAGCTATCAAGTGACGTATTCTGTATTATGACGTCAGCTACTTAAACATAACTACCTAACATATATATCAAATCTGTCAATTACGAGTTGGTCCATAAGTAATAGTGGTAGACGAAGCGACTATTCACTAACCACGATGACCAGTGGCCCATCCAGTGTACTCACATGCCCTGATAATGAATACATTGACACCATGCTCCGGAAAGATATTGCTCTTAGCCTACGACAGCATACACAGGCGCGGGCTATCTATCACGCATAGGCCCAAATCATGAGTCTGAGGCTACATCAGCTTACACCAGCATTATGAATACGAGCTATCCTCCATAGGCTAAGTGATGAGTCTGAAATCAATGGAAATGCGATTAGAATATTTTTATTCAGCAGCAAATTACATGCGTAATTGACTGTTGGCCTATAACGTTGATCAACAGACCAAACTCATGGCGTGACATTATTGTAGTGAATAACTCTTAATCAGACATGGCCGGAATCTGATCTGCAACAGCCTCGCCCGCTAACAGCAATTAGAAATGTGCAAGAAAGGTTAGTTCATTTCCATCCATTCATTCAATTATACGAAGTTCCAGATTGAGAACGTCAGTCCTCCAATCGATATGCTGTGGTTGAAACGATTGAACGAAGGAAGAAGCTTTCAAACCACAACATTTACCACACATACGGATAGCCATTTTAGAGCTTCTTCAGCACGTGTCCTGCCGAACGGGTTTAACCTGGTCCATTGTATATGGCGAATACCGGCTGACAATCAAGATTAATCCCAACGATTACGAAACAGGGTAAATGCGATTTAAGCTCCTTTAAATGCTGCTCGATTTCCACAGGCCCGGATTTCTCAGTGTTCTAAATTACCCCGCACTGAGGATAGGGACAATACGAGATTTATCGGAGTCGGATTACGGTAGATGGCCGTTTCCCGCGCAACAGCAGCTCTCTCCACCTCAGTCATACAATCGGGATTAATTGGGCCTCTTTTAACCCTATAATGAGTGTCAGTTCTTTTATTTCGACAGCGGCAAATATCTTTCACATGTATTAGAGCAAGAGTATTAGGGATGAACTGGTCCTTAGAAAATCTAAATTTGTACAGATAGGTTCAGGATGTTATATGGAAAAGTATATAAAAACTCGACAAAATGCCCCTTGTGGCATTCAAGATTCAAGATGGCGCCCAATATGATAGCCTTCATTGTGGATTGATACAGTCTTCTATACCAGATTAGGGTATAGACTAAGCCCAAGTGCAATACCTATCAATAGGCATGACCTTTGAAATGGGACCCACGTAGCAAAGATGTCTCCGAAATCTTCATAAATTTCAAGATGGCAGCTTAGATCACATCCATGATGGATGCAATGCATCGCTTGTTAATAAGGTGTTCCTAATCCGATGAATCACAGGAATAAAATTACTCAGAATGTATAGTAATATATGCCTTGGTTGTAAAGGGAAACGTTTGATTTAATAACGGAATCTATGATGTCCCCCAAATTTGTGTGATGACGGTTATTATATATCTACCATTTATGTTTACATTTGCCAATTGTACCATATCTTCACAGCTAAAAATTGTACAGTGTAATGTGATGAATTACTGTATATACAACTGTAATGAAAACGAAAAATAGCTTCCTTACTTTCAATATATTCAGCAACGGCCCTGTATGGGGTCCCTGAATTTGAGTTGCAGACATGTCAGAGTCGAAAAGATTACTTAGTGTATTTATTGTCTAAGGTGATCAGCTGTACGCTGGCACAATAAAGCACCATGATTTACTAACGTGCTTAACCCCTCTTGTGTCAACCGCGCCTCAAAGCGTTCAATGTACCGCTCATATAGGCCTATTACTTAATGGACAATTCCGGGTTGATAAAAAGTGTGCTTTATTTGAAAGATTATTACATGTGTAATGAAATTGCGCCAGAATAATAACCAGATAGAAATCGCGTAACTAACTATCGCTAGATAAAGTCGGTAAAATTTACAATTTTTCGCACATCGGGGCGCTGCCAGTTTATCGCTTCTAGCGACGTCAGCCCCGCACCACCGCTATTGCTATGACTGGAGGAGAGAGGCCAATAGATGCGGGTATATATTTCACGGACGTATACATAAATGATAACAGCAAACGAACCGCTGATGGGATTCCAATGATTCTAGGATCTCTAAATAGGTGCCGACCTTGGGATTAATATGATATAATGGATGTTAATATCGGACAAGAGGTTCAAAAGACTGGAATATATAACAAAATTATTCACCTAAGATGCGATCTGAAAATATGTTATCTTTTTTTGGTCAAATTCAGCATGAGATGCTTTTTGTCTCGCAGACTATCTTTGCGTATTGTCATTGAATCGGAGTGTGTTTAAAGCTGAAAGAAATGGCTATTTTCCTGACCAATTAAAATTTTGCTCAAGTAAATATTGCCAGAGATATCACCAAATGAATCAACATTTTGACATAAAATCTGGGAATTTTCATCGTCGATCAATATGGCCTGGCAAGCTGTCGTAATTTCAATAATTAAGATATTTTGATGGAATTTTTCCCGTTATGTGATAACATTGTAAAGCTTCGGCACAGCAAAGTCTGCCATTGTAGCTGTAATACCCATTCTGATATGGGATGATGGATAGAGCGCATCGTGAAATTTTTGTTTGAAATTGTGCTGGCTTAGTTTTTCCCGCAGAGTGTATCATTTGAACAACTGGTCCGATTCTAAGATCCATAATATTGGATAAATCTTCGAATTTGCAGCTACAGGTAGGTATCAGAATTATTACAATCGGATCTGTGGCTCCCGCAATATTATCATATCATACATTTTCTTGGAATATATATTTACACTGCCTGCGACACACGCTATAAGTATCTTGAGTTGGCTGAGTAATTTGACAACACGCACGTGTCAAGTGTGCCATTTCAATTAACCCTTATCGCATGGTGTAAAATGCATAATAGCTTACTTACAGAGATAGTGCCGGGGTACATTTTGGAAAAAAATGTTGCTGGAACGTGTTGCTGTCGTGCACAGCAATGATTTACCGCAGCACTGTTACCAAAATGAACACATTCTGATAGGATAGAGAAAATTGAATCTATACTTCAGCGGTCTAGGGGTTAACGATTCCCCACCGACTTCGGATACTAGAATTACTTTAAACGCTTAATAGCTTAACTGGGCAATGCCCTAACGATCCACATGTTAGGCATCCATGCATTACATATATGCCATACAGCGTTCGTGATCGGCCAAAATAGCGCTGGTGCGGGGATGACGTCAGGATCTCATGAAATCTCGCTCTCGTTGCAAGAAAATGGCGCCGCCCGGGAGATAAAATAATTCCATGTTTACGATGGTATAATTACTCGTATTATTTGTCTATTGCTTTTATTTAGCATCCAACATGGTAGTCATATAATAGTCTTTCAAATAAAGTACACTTTTACCAATCCCGGAATTGTCCTTTAACCATTTAACGGTCAAGATTTGTAAATAAGAAGAAAGTGTTGCTCATTGAATACAATCCTTTTGCACGCCAAGACAAGCCAGTTTTTAAAAGTTTTACAATGGAATTTACAAAAAAAAAATCTCAGTTGTTCTGTAAATGAAGACTTTTTCGGTCAAGAAATTCAAATTTGTGCATAATCAGTATCCATGTGCAGCCCAAGAGGAGACTATTTCTGAAAATTTATCATAGGAATGGCTGGCTCTGTAGCCGAGCCAGTCTTTCCAGTAGTAAATTGTCAAAAATAGTCTTCTCTTTGCCTGCGACTGGTTTGGCCATTTTATACCATTAAACAGTTAAGTTGAACACAAGATGGGTTAAGTCGGGAGCACTTCTGGAGCAATGATGGGTCACCAAGTGCCGCCGTCCAACAGGCGTCCCCTTAATTCATCTGTACGGATGGTGTCCCTCATCAGCACATTGACGTATACTATCGGTGGTCTACCTCGCTTCCGCTTCCCATGAGTTGGTGTTCATGCGTTGAGTCCGCCTCTTCCGTATGGCGTTGACAGTATTCCACTAGTTGTAATCTTCTGCATCTAATCTTTAAAGGGATTCTACTCTCATCTCAAATATTGTATTCCACCGATAGATTATGGTTTATAGATTCTGTATGACTCATATTCTGTCACATTCCCTTATCTGTATCACAATTATCTGCGTTGTAATGCCGCGTAAATGTTGAGCAGTGATCTCCGCCATTGTGTCTCCTCTAGCGATATTGTGTGATGCCATGCAAGTACCAATGCATTACGTTCTTTATTATGTAATGATCATCTTGTCGGATATTTTGAAACTAATTTGGCCTCAGGCAGCAATAACATGCAGTCATATTAGTTTCAAAATCTTTAACAGTCTGCCTGTACTGTTGCTTTTATAACACATTGCCAAGCTATAGACGGCACCTCTTTGACTGAGCGCATATACCGAGGTAGCCACGCTAGGTTTTTTTCTGATTGGTTGAAAAGCAAATTATGAAAGCCATCATAAGCTTTAGAAATGTACCAAAATTTAGCTACTAAATCTTGAATATCTTCCTTTGACGGGATGGCAAAAGATCTTAAAATCTCATGCATAATTTATGAGTGGCCTATTAGAGCATCCGTATAGCTATCATGCGATGAGGTCAGTTACCATTTAAGGAGAGTAATTGCAAATCCCAATACACATGGTTGTTTGTTCTAAGCAGCTCCTGCCAATGTATGGTCAGTGATTTTCGCAAAGGCCGTGTGCAGCATCCTTCTAGTTCTGACTGGAGTTTGGGTTGTATTGTCCATGATTCGCTGCCATAAAGGAGTCAGGGGTGGCGGCGTGGTGTAGTAGTGGCTCGAACTTAGGACTACTTAACTGAAAACCACGGTTCGCGCCTGAGCTGTGCGCTATCTCGCCGTCGCTGGAAACGTGGGCGCATTGCCCCGTGCCTGTCTTCCCCTAGGCGTATAAATGGGTACCCATAAAAAGCTACCCATACTAGACTGAAATATATGGCGTGAGTGGGACCTGAAATCACGGACTCTATAGACACCAACCAAACCAATAACATCTTTCCATAAAGGAGGACTGCCTCGCCAGTTGTTTCAAAGAAACGAATCTCCAATTTGTAATGGCGCTTACCATTGCTATTACAAGATTTTCTGATCTTTACCATTCTGGTTCATGCCTTTCAGGCTAGGGCTTTCCTGCTCTTAATGTTTTTTTCTCGGCACTGTTTACCCAATGGTCCTTGGTACTTGAGGTCTGTAACAATTTCTAGGGAGTGTCCATCAATGGTGTTGATTCTCACACCCTCGGGTCTATGAGTGTTTGCTATTAATCTTACATTCAATGCTGCTTGTCCATTGGTTTGTAGCATATGCTGAGTCTCCTAGACTGTATTGCAGAGCAGTGGAATGTCCTCAGCAAAGTCCAGGTCAGTGATTGTGATGGCACTGACACGTCTAGATCTTGTTCTTTCAAGTTGACATTTCTGATTAGCATATACTGAGCATCCTCACCTAAGTTTAAATCATATCCCGTTACTAATAGCACATGCGCTTGTATATGTTTTTCCTATGATATCCTGGACATAATCTGACATATTAGCTTTCGGTAATTGAGGGAGTCATGCCTCTCTATGCCCCGCCCATTTCTAACTATACCCCCGCTATGCCACACCTATTTCTAGCTACGCTCCGCTCAGCTTTTACGACTGTTGGAATAGAGTTATATACTTTGAAACTTGAATTCCCAGAAACATAATTACAAGGTTACTATAAAGGTAAGCTGTTGAATATTTTGAAATTAATTCAACTTGAAGGTGTTGCTGTGAAGGGCAGCAACATCTCACAGTTAAACTAGTTTCAAAATATTCTACCGAATCTTTGTTAAATTGTACATCCATAAAAGACATAATTCGTGCACTTGAAGGACTGTTCGACCTTCATGAAAGTGTTATACTACCTCCTTATAATTGTGGCGTCAGCCTACAAGTGAAGTAATTGAATTTGACGTCAAACGTGTGTGGCAGACAGGATCCGTCTATTGTGCCCAGGCCATGGCAAAGTCCTTGCTGGTGCATTTGGCTTGTTTTATTCTCCCGCTATCTAGTTACCACGGACAGATAATGGAGGAATCCAGTTTTCGCTATGTCCCGCCCATCTTTAGCTAAGCTCCACCCACACTTCGTTCGTGTTCGGAGCCATCGATCCCTGAACTCGCTGACTATCAATTTCCAGAAAACTATACAGGTAAGCAGTTGAATATCCGGAAACTAATTTGACTGGGTGTAGGTGCTGCCTATACGGTTAAAAATTAGTTTCAAAATATTCAACAGCATGTTTATAAAATAATAAAGATATAGAATTAGTACAACAACGCTTAGTCAGTCATCAAGTAAGCGTTCGTGACGTCATTCATAAGGTATTTGATTATAATGATATCCTAGGACACCTCTTTTCTGACACTCATCTTACCTTAACATCGTGTTTTCCTTTACAAATCACCGCTCCGACCTCTGCGATAGCCGCTATTGTTATTCCTGATAGCAGACTGAGATCACATGAGACCATTACCACCACCACCACCGCCGCCGCAGCCGCCGCGACCGCAAACACCACCACCACCACCACCACCACCACCACCACCACCACCACCACCTCAACCGCCACCACCACCACCACCACCAACAACAACAACACGACCACCACCACGACCACCACCAACACCACCACCACCACCACCACCACTACCACCACCACACCACTGCCACCACCACCATCACCACCATCAACACCCCCATCCCCTCCCCCACCACCACTGCCAGCACCACCACCACCACCACCGTCCACCACCACCACCGTCCACCACCACTGCCACCACCAACACCACCACCACTACCACCACCACTACCACCACCACCACCAACACGGTTAATATTATTATTATTATTATTATTATTATTATTATTATTATTATTATTATTATTATTATTAATGTGTTGCAGGATGAGAAGAATCAGATCATGACGACAAACATTTGGCTTCGGCAGGTAACAAGAACTAGCTGCTCCTATTACCGTCCAGCCGTTCATCTATAAGCCTTTTTGCGTTTCGTCGCAACTACACGAGTTTGTGTTTATATGCACTGGCTACTACTAACCTTATTAATCATATAACGATCGCAGCCAGATTAATCTGATCAGATATGTCGAATTCGACAAATCTTATAGTGTAAACTATATGTCTGAAGTATTTTATTAAAAGTGTGATGTTAAAAATCTGAAGTAGTCATGAAATTCGTAAGATTTGATACAATCTGACCGTGAACATGTTCAATTTCTTATGATTTGTGTAAACGCGTAGCCATTCAAAATGCGTTTTTTAAAGACAACAGCCACTTCACTTCTGCCCGGGTACCTTAATTTGATCGTGAAAATTCGTTTCGTCTGATCGGACACTCGGCGTCAGACTTTGCATCTGATTTTGTCGGAGCAGATTTGTCTGATCAGATTAATCTGATAGCTTAAGCCATTAATAGATGAATTTCGTCAAGAGCATCAAAATAATCGCACGCACGCACGCACGCACGCACGCACGCACGCACGCACGCACGCACAAGATGACATCCACGAATTAAGGTTGATGGCTCTGTTATCAAATTAAGTGGTTATATTAATATATGAGACTACATATCATTCATAGTGTAAATTTGAAGTTAATGTTGAAGTTAATGTGCTGCTAGGTACTGCGCATTAGTTACAGTGGAAACTTCACTGACTGTTGTGTGAAACCTCCGCTAGGATCACTAAATAAAGAAGAAGCAGCATCACCACTCGCCATATCTCAATATCCCATGACAGTTTAATCACCATGAGGTGTTATGACACAGAAGATAACGATGTCACCTCTTCACCCAGCCGTCATATAAAAGGGCGATAAGGATACATGTAATGTACCTACAGCAAAATTTGACGTTTATGACGTCATAGAAAATCGCCCGAGGTTTGCAAGCCGTGAAGTTAACATTATCTTTGTCTATTCTTTAGAACGGATACCACTACATAAATGTGGCTTGTGTACGTAATAATACAATACAATCAGACTGTACTTAAGTGGTAGATTGTAGGACCTATAGATTGCGACTATGCGACTGCCACGTGACGCTTGGCATTAACACTAGCCGGCTATCCTGCGTTTAGTAGTAGGCCTATGAATTGACCAGGGAGAGTACTAACTTAACCAGGAAATATGTCTCTAGAAACGACGTGTGTCATATATATCGTCAACCAGTTATTATTAATTCATACGTTTCTTTAGCAATGCAGGCTTAAAATTATTCATATTAAGCAAATAATGCAATACACATCGCTTTGCAGACCCTTAAGTGGGGATAATCCAACGCACCAATGGCGCTAAAAGTGTCTATATATTAGTCCAAGGCCGTGTTCTCACTAGAGACTTAAACCGGAATAACGTCATACTGAAGTATGGCGTTACCCCAGATTTACTCTCTAATGGGAACACAACCCAAGCCAGTTCTTAAGGCGTACTAAATCTATTGTGATATGTGTAGTGCAAAGCGCTGGTATCTCCCGCGCTAATGATGTGTCGTTATAGCGGTGATTCCCCCAGATCAGACACATAGGGTGTTCGTCTCACGTATCAAAAGTTCGCTATCGAATTAGCCAGAAATTGACTTCTCGTGTCTGAAACTTGGCCCAAACAAGAGCTGACAGGAAACTTATTGAGGGGCTTATCTGGCGGCGGCGGGTCTTAGAGAGTTCGTGTTAGGGATTTAATATGACGTAAATGAAAACAAAAGTCACCCTAAATCTTTGGCTGGATGAGAGGTTCATTCTAAGTGGTCGCTATGAACACTCGACAGGACGAAATAGCTTTATTGATTCTACCAGACCGACAGCAAAGATCGATTTTAGAGGAAAATAAATGGTAATTTTGGAGCAAATTGGCTATCGGATAGGCGCTCGGCGTGTTAAGGGGTATTAGAAAACCTCTCCGTACCTTGATTTGGGCTATTCAAGTGCCACTTCTGACCGGCTCTATGAATTCGGGAGAATTATATTAGGAGACAGAACGGTGCTTATGAAGTATTCTCATTCGGAGAGCACGCGCGTCCTGCCAGCCACCAGACCGTTCTTTGACTGACGGGTACCAATTATTCCAATAACCGGCTTAGATGTAAAATGTAGGAAACTAATGATGGGGTTAACCTTGACACAGAACGGCCTACGTCCGCAGCACCAGAAGCTGACTTGCACACGGGTCGTACTTTGATAGTTAGTTAATTTATCTCAATTTCTGTTGGTTTTACCCGGATTATACTGGACATAATTCGTTGTACCAAGCTGCCGATTCGTTGCTTTCTTCGACTAGTACTTACGGATTTCATTCGCATTGATCATGGCCCCGCACTACTGGAAAGGATCGTGATAGCGCAGTCTTAGATGTTTGAGTCGCCGCTACCGGTGTCTATTGTCCAGGTCCCTGCCGCAACTCAATATGTCTTCAAAATAGTGGCGACTTCAATTCTTGTTCTTATGTGACGGTAAATCGTGGATAATAACGATAATAAAGGGCGGGCTTCTTTTGACAAATTATGCTAAGTAGCCTTTAATGGAGATATGCATAGCTTTATGAGAGAATAATTAACTTCGCGGCGTGTAGAATGACATCATAATGGATGACGTCATTATGATGTCATGCATATACTTAAAATAGTAGACCTTTACTACGCAACAGAATGCGGGGTGGGGTGGCGTATTGTTACGACGGGGAGGTGGTCTCACGTGTGGCTTATAACAGGGGCCATATTCATTTTGGATGGGTAATGGATAATCAAGTCCGTCACATGTGGGTTCATATCACAATCAAAATGCATAATGAGTGACGTGTCTAGCTCTGCCATGAACATTTTAATATCCGGCAATTGTCCGAATTGTATGGCTTTGTCGGATTCACTATTTAATAAACATCATGTTGCATATGTTGAGGCTAATTTGACTAGAGGCGTGTGCTGCCATAAGCAGCAACATCTGTCAGTCAAGTTGGTTTCAAAATATTCAACAGCTTACCTCTATAGTTACCCTGAAATTGGGTTTCTGGTATTTCAACGGTCGAAGTGTATAAATCGACCCCAACATGCGCAAAATGTGGGTGGAGCATAGCTACACATGGGCGGAACATAGCGAGAAATGGATCCCTAGTGTGCTTGTAGTGGTTAATATTGAATTGGTTAGCACCGCTGTTGAGCTTTAAGGTTAACACTATCTTTCTATCTATACACTAACATATGATTTTCTCTGCTACTAATGCTTACTCCGGAATTGCTAACCAAAGGAATGGATGGATTATAAACTGATGTGGGAACCGAAGGAATATGGTGGAGTGGACAGATTGTATGTTCCATCTAAGAAAATATGGCTGCCTGATATTGTGCTCTACAATAAGTAAGTTGTCGTGGGAGATTTAAAACCGTGACCAGGGGAGGTAATGCATATCGTCAGCACTGTCATGTATAGCTAATCAGCGGGCATTGGTGTTGTAATGGAGATTATCTGTAAGCATGCGTGTTGTAGTGTAAGCCTTTCAACCAGAGAACCGTGATAAACACAATTATTTTTAGGAAAATTAGTTACCTGTCTGAGATGTAGACATTTTTTTAGCGTAGCTATCACGTGAACTGGCTATAGTGACGTAGCCAGCGACCGTCAGTTAGTGCTGAAGAAGTGGCCGAGAAGGTCACTAACGCTACATTCAAACGCTTCTCTCATTATGTATCATCATGAGGTAGCGACCTACATCTGTCTAATATATCCCATTAATTTCTCACAAATATTAGTGTGAAAAGGGTATACAATATGTTCACTACCATATGACGGTCTCTATGCCAGCATCAGCTTTCAGCTAAATTACTGTCAAATTAATTAACATCGCCTCTAATTTACATGAATGGTTTTCTTGAAGTTGAGATGTGGCTCTGTGTTAAAATATGTAATTGTATGTTAAAGGCATGTTTGTTGTCAACAACTATTCTCAATAACTGTGTATTTTAATCTGTGGCGTAAGCTTGTTTGTTGCTATGCCTACATATTTCTCTAGCTACACTTTCCTGCATTGCTATTTCTAATGCATGTGGATGCATGTAGACTTCTTATTCAAATAGGTTAATGACATATATGTATTTGGTTGCTAAGCCAGGCTATTTACATTATTGACCCATTAGTTCATCTATGGGACGCATAATTTGTTTCAATTTTCTTTTGGTGACGATTACGATGATGATGATGATGATGATGATGATGATGATGGATGCTGGTGCATATTGTTCTTTGGTGTTTTATATGTATTGGTCTACTGCGCCCTAAACAATCCATGAACTGTTTAGATAATGGATGAATCCTATCTGTCAACCAAGTCTCTGACGTCATAATCAGTTACGTCACATGTAGGCTGACGTCGCAATCATAATTGCCAGATAATATTCCGTCATGAAGCTGGAGTAGTCCGTCAATTGTACGAATTGTATATCTTTGAGAGATTTGCTGTATAAACAGTATGTTAAAGATTTTGAAACTAATTTGACCCGGCGCTGTTGCTGCCATAGACAGCCACAGCCACTAGTCAAATTAGTTTCGAAATATACAACAGCTTATCTGTGCAGATACCTTGAAAATAGGATTCTGCGAAGTCATGTTTCGATCGATCCCAATACGGGCAAAGCGTGGCCGGAGCTTAGCTAGACTTGGCCGCGGCATAGCTAGAAATGGATTCCTCCGTTGTTATAAGATACCATTAACCTTCTATACCCGAAAGCCAAATTCAAAAACTCATGACAAGTTAATCAACATTCTGTTGAAAATTTTAAAGCTAATTTGACTGGGAGCTGCTGCTGCAGCTGAGCTGCTTAGGTTCTTGTGTTATTCAACAGCGATCATATACATTTAGTTTGCAATTGAGATTCCGTGAATTCAATGATTGCAGGTTTAGCATACGTTGTATCACGAGGTTTGTGTTTTCGTCTAAATGTTGTGTTTTACTTTGAAAATTGCACTATTTTAAATGTGGAATGCAACCATTTTAAAACTTCGCTCATTCTTATTACTGGGAACAGATGTGTACATGGCGAAACCGGCCTGTGCAGTAATCTTTAGGAATGTCAATTTTCAGGCTAACAAAAACCATTTTCGAAATATTAGCACTTAAGTAACTGTCTCGATAACGGAGGCAGTCATTCCAGTAGTACATTTTAAGAAATCGTATTCTCTTGGCCTGGAGATAGACATCTAATAAGCACATATTGTGATATTCCTGACCAAATCTAGCTATTAACGGATTAAGTTTTGTGAATTCCACTGATGTAACATAGCTGGAAGCGCAGCAATCTACTCTGCCTGGTATATATCAGTTTTCGTTTGGAATATTTCGTTGGGCAGATATTCGGTAGACTACCAGTAGGCCTATTCTCCGTTTGATGTGTCTGAACGCCGAGTGATGGAAGTAGAGTGTTTCTTGAGCAATGACATTTACGTTCACCTTCTTGTATTTATTATGACGTCATACAGGCTGAGCGAGGCAGTCAGTGCGTGGCATTCACATTTGAACAGTCCTTTTTAGGATGTTAGAAAATATATTATCCTTTCAGTGTTTTTAACGTTATCCTTTAATGTCTAAAATTACTAAACAATCTCAAAATATTTTTTAATAATTTACCACTGGAATGACTGGCTCAGTCATCGAGCCTGTGATGCTAGTGGTAAATTTTCAAAAACAGTCTCTTCCTGGCCTGCTAATGAGCATTCCTCAAGACTATCGCAAAGGCCGGTTTTGTTTGGTTTCAACATGAAATTTATAAAAGCTCTCTGCATTTCACATTTAGCACCATTTCCTTTCTGTCTCGCCGACAGGTTTGTTTGGATTTTGAATGTTAATTTTAAGTAATATTGTATTATATTTTGTTTTGGTTTTCTCTGTTGCACTCGTCATGTATATTTAGGAATGGATGGATCACAGTTTTAAATGGCATCCTGAGGAATATGGAGGGCTGAGCAAACTAGCTGTGGACTGTGCGGATATCTGGACACCAGACATTGTCCTGTTTAATAAGTGAGTCGGTATTAACCCATCTTCTGTCAACAGCACATCAAAGCGCGCAAAATGCTAGGCTTATCAATTATCACATTCATTTTTCAAGAAGATTTAAATTTTAACTCAGTCAATGACCATTTGCTGGCCAAGGCAAAACTGTTATTGTAAATTTACCACTGGAATTTAGGAACATATTTTAAAGGTTATTTTTGCCGGCTTGACATCAAAGGATTAGTTTCTAAATCTGTGCTTAGCCAGTTCCAATTTCACAGGCCAATAGACGACCATTTCTTTTTAATTTCACCACGTGAATGACTGGCTCAGTTACCGAGCATGTCATTCACGTGGTGAATATTTAAAAAGAATCTTCTCTTACCCTGCAAATGGACATTCCTCAAGACCACGTGCAGATGGCCGACCTGACCTTGAAAGAATTATGTTGACACAGGAAGCGTTAAGAACTTGAGTGGTGACGGTAAATGACCATATTATATTTCCCCACATACGAAGGCGAGCACTAAATTTGTCTGCGTGGCTGTCTGTGTGTGTGTGTGTGTGTGTGTGTGTGTGTGTGTGTGTGTGTGTGTGTGTGTGTGTGTGTGTGTCTGTCTGTCTGTCTGTCTCCCTTGCCGCATGCCTGCCTGCCTGTCTGCCTGCCTGTCTGGCTGCCTGCCAGTATGTCTGTATATCTGTCTCCATGTCGGCCTGCCTGTCTGGCTGGCTGGCTGTCTGTCTGCCTGTCTGCCTGCCTGCCTACCTGCCTGCCTGCCTGCCTGCCTGCCTGCCTGCCTGCCTGCCTGCCTGCCTGCCTGCCTGCCTGCCTGCCTGACTGACTGACTGACTGACTGACTGACTGACTGACTGACTGACCGCATGCATGCTTGCCTGCCTACCTACCTGCATGCATGCATGCATGCATGCATGCATGCATGCCTGCCTGCCTGCCTGTGGTTGGTTCTCGGAAACTACAGATCTAATTTGATTAGCATTGGCCAGCTTCGATCTTGAAAGGAAGAAAAATTACACAATCAGGGAAATCAAAGATTTGTTTAGTACGGTAATTTTGGAAGCTTCGTTATTATTGTTGCCTCTGGACTAAATATATTAAAAATCTGCATGAATAATATCTTTAGAGTGCCATTGATCCAGTAAGGTACTGCTTAGTGCATAATCATGGGTATCTGCGAGACGGCTGAATAATCAAGGACATTGACGTTCAAAGCACATTATTATTGTCACTTCTAACCACATCACGAAACGATATGGTTTTGAATGTCTGATATCATGATTGAATGGGATGGGAAATAAAGTTCATCTTTTTAATAACAGTATTATTATTATTATTATTATTATTTTTATTATTATTATTATTATTATTATTAGTATTATTATTATTCTTTATAATTTCTTTATCATATTGCCATCTCTTTATCACTTTCTCATTCTCTATGCCTTTCCTACCGTTTAGTAGAAGCTTAATTAGTAGGTGTCGGTATTCATTCTGATGTTGTGTTCATAAACTTGCAATCGGTATAGTAATATTGTATGCATTAGTTTCATGTAGTATAGACCATATTAAGAATAGAAGCATTCAATGTTGTGCTTTCATAATGCTACTGATTACGATGTATGTATCTAATTAACACTAATTATATAATGCATGAATCCACTTTTAGCTCTGCCCCGCCCATCTATAGCTAAGCTCAGCCCATGCGTTGCGCGTGTTGACATCGATGCATATAATTTCAGCCATGAATTCCCAAAATTTCAATTCCAAGGCAACTAACTATACAGATAGGCGCAAGGTTTTAATATTTTGAAACTAATTTGGCTGGTTGTTATTGCTGCCTATAACAGCAACATCTCCCAGACAAATTACTTTCAAAATATTTAACTTAATGTGTACTTAATAGTAAAGACACGCAATACGTACACTAGGCGTACTATTCAATGTTCATGACGGACCTAGTTGTGTCATTCACTACGCATTTTAATTATGACCGTCCACCTACATATGACGTAATTTACTATTCCATCCTATATGTGCCTGACATACTGGATTCATCCATTAATAAATACACAGCTGTAACATGATATCATTTATTAGCGTGTGTCTTAATTGCACACTGTAGATTGTCACTAACAATTTGGTGTAACGAAGTTCATGTAGCAGCACGCCTGTTGGGATTTACATGCCCATATCCAAGGAACCTGTTTAACCTTTTAACCATCATATCAGCCAAAAACAGCTTTTGCAGTGGTCTTGGTAAATATCTATTTGCAGACCAAGAGAAGCCTATTTCTGGAAATTGACCACTGGAATAACTGGCTCGATAACCAAACCAGTCATTCCAGTGATACATTTTCTATCAGAGTATTGACATTTTCTTGAACAAATTTGAGGGTTAAAGGGTTAATAATTTGAAAGAAATCTCTCTAGAAAAAGTTTCTAATCCAATCAAGCTCAAGCTGAAAATATGTCCTCTATCCATGGATGGATCCGATCCGTCATCCAAGCATCTGACGTCATGTTCAAAATACGTCACGAGCTGGTCAAAGAGACAGCAGTAACAGTCTGAATTGTAGTAGGCCTATATGGTTTTGGTAAATGTTCGACTTAACAAATATTTTGTTGTATATTTTGAATCTAATTTAACTGCGAGCAGTTACTGCCACTGGAACGCATTGTTCAAAGTATTACAATATATGCAAACGCACAAATGAAGGGGTCCAGATTTTGGCTATTCCCCGCCCATCTTTAGCTAAGTTCCACCCACACTTCGTCGGTGATGGGATCGATCAATCCCTGAACTCCCTTACAATCAATGTCCAGGAAACCATATCGGTAAGCTGTTCAAGATTTTGAAACTAATTTGACTGGGTGCTGTTACTGCCCCTTAAATAGGTAAAGCATACAAGTCATACAACAGCGCTTAGTCCCTCATTAATTAAGCGTTCGTGACGAACTTAGCTATGCCATTCATGACGTAATCTAGTATGGCATCGTCGTACACGTCACATACTTGATTGTGATGGCATATGAGTGACTGGGAAACTGAATTCCACCATTGGGAAATAGGCGGGGCATAGCTAGGAATTGATCCCTATTTTGAAAGATGTTGCATTCGCTATGCATTTATAAATAGAATAATATTATAACTGAATTAATACCAACATAATACTGATTTATATATGTATTGCTAAGAAAGTATTGTTTAAAACATGTAGTAATGTAACATAGTTTTCTAGAGTAATCTAATATAATATTCTAATATTGATTGGATTGTATCGTAGATTAGTCTCGTATCGTGTGAAATAATGATACTGCCTTTTTCAGCTAATTTCCTTTTCAGTTGAACCGGTATTAAAATGTGAGCATGTGCATGGAATCACCGACTAGTTAGTTGGAAAGCAGAATGGAGGTGTATGACGTAATCACTTCATGCTGTTGTCGTCACTATCTCTAATTGCGCTTCTCTAATCAAGATGCAAATTGGCATTCGCGGAGTTAAGAATTTCGATCTCAATGTCCATCGTTCTTGAGTCAGAATCGGCTGCATGGTGTTAATGGCTACCCGATTGTCAGTTCATGTCGAAGTAGATCAGATCATATCCTAAACCTTTCCTTAGTGTCTTTAACAAAACATGTGTTTTACTCTTTGTTCTAATCCAAACATACCTTATTTCATCTTCTCTATAACCTCATCTCACTCACGCCTTCGGCGCTCTCCCGTTAATACTGAAGCGATACGTTCGCTGATTCTAGCGTCTTAGATTACCGGTATGCGCAAATAGAGTTCCTGCTAATGTGGCCGTTGAACCACGCGTTCAAAGGTCATAGGGCGTCAGTTGAGCCATTTGCGCATACTGTCGCTGAGTCCATAGTATTCGCTGTAGAGCGCCATTCAACTGACCACTCCTTGACCACTCTCACTAATCTAATTTAGCTCTAGTTCATTTCACCGCTCTTAGTATGGGTGTTCCTAATTTATAATGAAACGTATTTCAGTGCTGACGGTAACTATCAAGTTACGCTTATGACAAAAGCCACTCTACATCCAGATGGACTTGTAGTCTGGGAGCCTCCGGCAATTTACAAAAGCTCTTGTACCATAGATGTAGAGTTCTTCCCCTTTGATGTTCAAGAATGCATGATGAAGTTTGGTTCGTGGACATATGATGGTGACCAAGTTGATCTAGTACATATTTGTGCCCCTGATGGCAATCACGGTGAAATAATTGAAAAAGGTATAGACCTTAAAGGATTTTATCGTAGTGTAGAATGGGACATTCTCGATGTCTCGGCTGTGAAAAATGAGAAGTTTTACTTATGCTGTGCCGAGCCCTATCCAGATATTACATTTAACATCACAATGCGCCGTAAGACTTTGTTTCATACCGTTAATTTGATTATTCCTTGCGTGGCAATCTCATTTCTTACGGTCCTCGTTTTCTATCTGCCGTCTGACAGTGGGGAGAAGATCACCTTGTGCATCTCTATTCTGCTTTCCCTTACCGTGTTCTTCTTGCTCTTGGCCGAGATTATCCCGCCAACTTCCATCGTGGTGCCTCTCATTGGCAAGTACCTACTCTTCACAATGATACTGGTGACGCTGTCTATCATAGTTACCGTTGTGGTACTCAACGTCCACTTCCGGTCGCCATGTACACATTCGATGTCGCCATGGGTACGCCGCGTCTTCCTCAATATCATTCCGCGCTTGCTGGTGATGCGGCGACCACAATTGGACAAGCAAATGAAACCCAAGGTCGTTATCCGCACGTGTAATGGCTTAGAGGTTCGGGACTCCTACGCTGGTGAAAGCAAGCGACTGAGCCGTGAGATGGCATTTGATAATCCTCACGGAACCTTCGGATGCAGAGGACAGGTTAGTACCGGCCACCTACGTAAATCAATCCCATTTGTAAAACTGGAATAGCGTAATTAATGTTTGCAATTTTCGTCCAAGTGCAGGTGGCCTAATGAAATACCCACTGCAGGTAATTATAACAACCATTACAATTGATCGAATAATGCGCATCTGATGCCCATTTACCCTTTGAACGTTGAATCTTCAGAATGTATGTATGTATGTATGTATGCATTTATATAGCGCCAATTCCAGAATTAACTGCCCAAAGGCGCTTTACAAAAGTTAAAGCTAATTTAAAATAGTGAAATATGCTTTTTGAAACAAATGGGTTTTTAGAAGAGTTTTGAAAGCCTCAACATTGTTGCTGTTTTGAATGTTGGATGGAAGGTCGTTCCAAAGTTTTGGTCCAGCTATGGAGAAAGCACGCTCTCCAATGACAAGATTGGAATTGGGTAATACGCAGAGTAGCTGTTCACTCGATCTTAGTGCTCTCGGTGCTATTCGTCTAGTTATGAGTGATGATAAATACGGTGGGGCTAAGTCATGTAGGCATTTGAACACGAAAAGTGCGACCTTAAATTCGATGCGTTGTTCCACTGGCAGCCAGTGTAGCTCTTTGAGGACTGGTCGAATGTGTTCATGCACTTTTGTTCTGGTTATTAACCGGGCTGCCGTATTTTGTGCTCGTTGGAGACGTTGTAACTGCGATGATGATATGCCTGTGAGAAGAGAATTGCAATTGTCCAGCCTTGATGTAATGGTTGCGTGGACGAGGGTATTGACTGCAAAGAATCACAATTGCAAGGTAACTATGCAGGTACGCTGATTAATATTTTGAAAGTAAGTGGTCAGGAACATGTTTCTGACATAGGCAGCAACAATTCCAGTCAAATTATTTTCAAAATATTAAAAATAATATTTATTATAATGTAAGTGAGATTTCAAATTCGTTCAGTCGGGTTGAAAGGGTTAGCTAAACAAACACATGCAAGTTGTTGATTGCCACTATGAATACAGTACAACCTGTCTAATGCGCCCACCATAAATAAGTCACTATTAACAGGGGGTCTCTTAACACTGCAATGACTAAATTTGTTGAAAAAAATGAAATTATTTACTTATTGAATGTCCATTTGCAGGCCAAGAGAAGACTATTTTTGAAAATTTATCATTGGAATGACCGGCTCGGTTATCGAACCAGTCATTCCAGTGGTAAATTTTCAAAAATTGTCTTCTCTTGGCCTGCAAATGGACATTCCCCAAGACTACTACAGAGGCCGGTTTTAACCGTCTTCGTCATGAAAGGGTTAATACACGTTGCATACCATAGGATATGGCTATTGGAGTGAAAAACATGGTGGTTCTTTAAGACGCATGGTTGTTCGACCACCTGTCATAAAGATTCCCTATCTGTTGGCTCCAAAAGGCAAATGGTCCCTTTGAGCATGTGTACATTATTTTAGTAGAAGAGAAATGAAAAATACTACGTTGTATTATTATCACGTTTTGAACGTTGAAATGCAAGTTTTACTTAAAATATATAAGACAGTATTTAACAGAAATATAGTGTCCAAGTGTTTTACTAAGATATCCACAAATATCACGTAAACAATTAAACATGGCCAAACGAGATATTGGACCTATACATTCAATAACTTTACTGGCATTGCATAAATAATTTATGAAATACTAAAATGCGTGCGCGCGTGTGCGCGAATGTGTTTACGTCCTTGCAGGCGTGTGTACGTGCGTGTTTCGACCTGCGTGTTGGGAGAAAGGACTGCATTCATATTAGTTTCGAAGGATTCAATGGAATATCCATAATTATGTAAAGGCTCTCTCATATTATGGTCAGGATAGATGAAGCGGCAAAAGATCGGTGATTTACTTAGTATGGTACCGCAGTTATCTTTATGATACACTCAATTTTCTCTGTTTGTATCTCGCAGAGCCACACGGCGGCGGTTCAATTAGAAAGGTACTCTTTGAAGCCAGGTTTGAACTCGACCCCGGGGCCTGAAAACCTACCAAATTTCGACTCCATAATGTATGCAATTTCTATTTAAGCATCTTGTGTTTCTATGTCTCAATGAAAAAGATCCGGAACATCTGAACGATTCGGGAATATCTGAAAAATCCAAATAAAACCTGTACAATGTGAGAAAAGCAGGAGAGAGAGAGAGGGTTTGCGCTCATGGACTGCCCGTAATAATAATAATAATAAATAATAATAATCGTTATTTATTGAGGGTAGCACTTCAAGTACACGGCCTAATCTAGCAGAGGCCCTCATTAACATATATACAATTTTTTTTTTTAATATAATATATAATATGCACAAATTTATACATCTATGTACAGACAAGGAACGTAGGGAATGTATTTCTTATAATCATATACTATTCTGAATGTATTAAGAGTAATTCGAACAAAAGCTACTGATGCTTTCAACAGCAGAAAACTTAGTCAAATTAGCATTGATATATTCAGCATTGTAAAGTAAATTCCTGTCTTTTCTGCTGAAATGCCTTGGAAACATGCAAGAAATAGAAATAACGATATTTTTTCTATGTGCTAAAACATAGAAACTAATTCTCAATTTTGTAGACAAATACAGCTAAGCACATTATAACATACGATTATAGATACACACAGAAACAATAGATTTAGTAGAATTATTATCATTGCCCACGCCGTCGAATGTCTTAACCCTTTAGTGACTAAATTAGACAGGAAACCCTCGATCAGGTCTATCTATTGTGAAATGTCCGTTTCCAGAACAAGACAATGGCATTCTTGGAAATTTACCACCGGAAAGACTGGCTCGATTATTGCGCCTGTCATTCCTGTCATAAATTTTCAAAAAGTAGTCCACTGGACTGGAAATGGTCATTTCTCCAGCCCATTTTATGGACTTGTTTCTAGGCTTGTGCATTTATGGGTCAAAGAGGGTAAGAATCACCAAATTTGACATAGCACTTCATAATGTAGGATAAAATCAGAAGGTTCAATCGATGGTGTGTATCCTAAATGTTAATTAGGCATATATAGGCTACTGAAATTAAGATCTCACCTAGATCTCGCCCGTGTTGATCGTCAACTAATAATTTATGACACATTATGTCCTACGGTAAGACTATATCACAAATCTATCAAATAAGATTTCATGATTATAAATTGCAATTAAAATTATTTGAGGAATATGCATATTGTACCATTTTCTGTCAACTTTCTGTTTCCTCATTTATGGGTAAATCCATCTAGGAAGATCAGTTGACCGAAGGTGGAGATAACTCGCCAAGACTGCGCAGGAGACGATATCCCAGCGATGTGATGCAGGCAATCGATGGAGTTAACTTTATCGCGGAGCATCTTAAAAGCGAGGATCAGTCATCAGCGGTAGGTAGTATGTGCTTACCATAGCGATAAGTGGCATTTCCCACATCTATGTTGTGCTTAGGTTTTGAATAAAGACCGGTTATACCATTGGTAATTCTTCGACTATGTAAAACAGGACGAACTTAGTCATGGGGATTATTTAAGAATAGCAGGAGTAATGAACTATATAGTCGTGTACGCTACATGGCTGTTTCTGTTATTTCCCACCACCTACTACGTAGCGTCATTCCCGTCTTCTGCATTTGATACGACAGACACGAATAGTAATGGGTGCGGCTGATCGCTATTGTTCTAGAACAAAAGAATTCTTGGAGAACAATGGCGACCAGCCGCCCAGCAGGGTAGAACAATAGCGATCGTACGCACTGGTATGTGAGAACAATGGCGACCAGCCGCACACGATTTAGAGATTTGAGAACAATGACGATCATCCGCACACACTTGAGAATCTATATTTTGTATATGTGAATCATGGTAAAACCCGGTTGGACGTCCAATTTCTTGTTGAATATTTTAACCCCTAAAAGTTGGGTATTTTACATTTTAACTTAGCATCACGCCCCCCCCCCCACCGTGTAGAGTTTAAGAGGTGGTCTGATAAGGGAGGTCTATGAGGAGTAGGAGGTTGATGAGGCTAACATTCTTGCTCAGTAGAAGTTGGTTTTGAGGTCGATGCTAGCGTACTTGTTTACAAGGCGTGCACGATTTACGAATATTTTGAAAATAATTTGTCTGTGTCATTATTAAAATTCAGTACTCGAAATATTTACCAGTAGATCCCTTGAATGACTGGGCATATGTTTATTATGTGTTTAATCCCGCTATTTATCGTTAAATGTCTATGGATAATTGTACTGTACGAATATTTTGAAAATAATTTGTCTGTCGTAACACGATCAAATCATTTCTTAAATATTTAGCTGTAACATCCTGCAATTACTGTGTCTGGTGCCAAATTTCGATGTCATGATGCTTTTAGGCCACTAAACTGTATTAGTAAATATGTGCATGCTGAATATTTTGAAAAACGATTTAACTGGTGGCTTAACCGACCTTACGCGCAAATTGTTTTTAAATACTTTTTGCAACGTTTTAGATTTATTGTGTTTAAATTTTTTCAGTTTTTCTCTGAGTGTGTCACGTGTTTATGGAATTGTTTGTCAAGCGTATCACTCTGTATGATAAAAAGATTATTTGTCGCGTATGGTTTTAATTTATCCAATCGTCGAGAATAGCCGTGGGATCAATCTTTAATAGAGTTACAAACATACCATGTGTTAATAATGAAAGAACATGTTAGTACGTCCCGTCTCATTCTATGTGGGTTTTTTTTAGAAATATTCAAAATTTCTATTAAATTATCACCTAGGTTACTCGTGAGGAGATTTTACTTTGTAGTTGTGAATGCGTACTTCTCTGGACTGTTTTTTAATAAATAACAAAATCGCATTATTGTATCGTTTCCTAGTTCTTAACCGAGTGGACATATGTACTAATTCCCTTGGGTCAATTATTAGAATATCACGTTTTGGCGCGTTATGTTTTGCATATTTATGACATGCTCGTGCATTGTTCATATTAACATTAAACATGGCCGCTTCATTCACAGCTGATGTTAGATTTTGTCTATGACTGCTGCCTTGTGAATTAATAATGGCGTTGTAATATTAAGGTATCACACATGACCACGACCAAAGGAATCACTCATGGTGGAAGACGAAGTTGAATGTGTCTGTATCGATGGAATCTGGTTCTGATCCATCATCCACGTCTAAAGGGTGTCCTACTTTTTATCATGTACACACCTACACAAACACATGCACCTGATGCACCAACACGCACATGTACTGCGCATATCGTCACGCATGTGACGATGCACACGTGACGACACACGCGTGGAGCTACGCGCATGCCCCTTGTCACCCGTGTATGTTTTCCATGTCCCCTGCATGTGTACGTCGTGTCTTTTTATGCACCCGTTAGCATGTGGGTGTGTGCGTGCAACATAATTTTGGGGTTTTTTGGTGGCCCCTTAAAAAAGAGGCATATTTCTTTATTTTTGCTTTCACGTAAATGATTAATCTTATTTCTGTGATCGCCATTTTCGTGCATCCTCGCAACACATACATGGACAACATTCACACCAAAGCTGGCTTTTCATATCCAACCATTTGTTATAATTGCATTTGTCCGGATCCACTAGATATTTGCTCCAACAGTTCTGGATTTTACGCATCACCTTACGAAATGGTTGCTGAACCGCCACTTCATTAAACTGATTCCATTTGACACACCCGCACTTAATCGGTGTAGAACAAATCGTTCTCCAGCGATCACATAAAAAAGATTCCATTTTTGTTTTGGTAAATTCATAAACCTGTTGCCTTACTGGTCGCACGCATTACACTTTTATAGCTAAAATATGAGCTGTTAGTAAATCTATCTTTCCAATCTGAACACACCCTTATTTCGGTCACGTGGTTTTTTTCCACCGCTTAAGATTACAATCATCGGATTTCAAAACATAACTATTGCATCGCATGTACACATCACACCACATTTGAATGACACTCTATAGAAAACTGGAATTGATATGCAGTGTTCAGTTACAGAGCATGTCATGTGGTATTCTCTGTATTCAAATATGTCTGCATTCTTTGTCATTGTGACGATATGAATATGATTAATTTTGGATCTTTGGATCATTATGGTATGCCTCGCACTCCCAGAGCACCATTGATTTGTTAGCCATTATCGGCATTCATCCATCGCGGTGTGTCAAAATGGTGATAATTGGGGATGGTGGCTGAGGGGTGAGAAGGGAACATGAAGAAATAATAACATACTTTTTTTACAAAATAAATGTATTTTTTATTGACACCTGCATTTTTTTAATGATAAATATTAGCGACATTTATTCACGATAATTAAAAAGAAAACATAGTACATAAATAATTATACATTAAATATGATAATTGTTTCTGTTTATTAATAATCCTGTGCATCAGACGTTTCACTATCGCATCATTTTTGTCTCTGTTTCTTAGCGCCCATAATATGTGTTTCATTTGTACACCTCTCTAACGATGGTATAAGAAATATACACACTAATATCCACAAGTTGTCATCATGGCTGGTTGAACACGTTCGTTGTTGAAATAATAAACATGCACATGGTGTCCATTTTGTACATTTGATATCATTCTTCCATCAGAAAGGCGTCTTCCATAAGGACCAATGTATTCAGCATTTCCATTTCTAGTGTAATAAACTGCCACCCAATGTTGTCCGGATTTATTACTGGGATGCGTGTTTATTACTAATGAAGCCGGGCGATATTTATTATGTGCGGGTACATTGTCAACTAGAAAAATGCTGAGAAAGTGTTCACGCGTTTTATTGTTGCCGAATAATAGATCCTCTATTTCAAATGTATTCAACATTTTTGTTAATAATCTGTTAATACATTAAAGTCTGATCCAATTTCTATTGTATTATCAAATTCAGCATAGCAAATTACATGTGTTGTAGCGGTAAGTGCTTGAGCAAAATAGAAGACCACTCTTAACGATCCAGTGCGTGTAGGGTAGCCATGCTCTGAATCAGCTAGATCTGGTGTAAAATCCCATGCGAACAACGTGGTTCCATGTCTGAACTGTGACTTGTTTATCAGGTAGTCTCAGTCTTTGAATAATGCCCCAGTACTGCTGAATAGTGAGAAATAAGTGTCCGAGTAAATGTCATCGCTAAACGAAGGGCATATTGGCGATGTTGTAACCTCTTCTCCATTTATATAACATGTAGCATAGGTAGTGTTAATGTTATCAAACGTGAATGGATTGTTATGTACCCCACCATTATAGTATCATTAGGTACAAAAGCGAATAATACTCTAGTAGGAAGCTGACCAATAAATATATTATCTCTATCGATTCTCATAACACCGCTAGGTGATGTGAAAGTCTTATGCACTACCCTGCAAATAGTATATTTTGCACTTGTCTGTCTCAGATTAACAGTATGCGCCACTAGCAGATCTGCTGATGGAATAACTTTGCGTACAAATAAGTTAAATGACACTATTTTCAATTTAGACCTCACTCCTTCCACGGCCATAATCGTGAACACAGCTTTACTCCTCTGTATGCGTACTCTCAAATCAACGGAACTGAGCAGGAATCAGTCCTGCAGAAACATATTGCTGTGTATGCGGCCTATTAATTGCACTGTTTTATTCTGAGCCATCATCTTCTATGTGCTTGAAATCCTAAGTCAGTATCGGCGATATTATCAAATTCACCAGCATAATCTATGTTCCATCTGGCAAGTTGTAGATGCGAGGATGCGAGGATGCGGCATCGCTGCCATAATTTAGTAACGTCTCAAAGTGTGAGCGGTAAGCACAATGCTCGTTTGAGTCACTGACACACTTTCCATTCAAAAAACATCCACTTGCGAGAACATCCTATGCAAAAGATTATTAGCAGGCGCTATCAGGTCATTCGCCTCGAGTGTCTTCTCATCACCATTTCGATCTAGCTTTACCAGCTTAACTTTAATCGAAAGATAAGATGGCGTTAGATCTAAATATCTATCAGCAGACCCACTGAGGTAAAACTTGATTGGTCCACCATCTGATAAACTAGATACAGACTGAAATTGTTCCCATTTTGCAGACTCCAATGTCGTCACTCTGGGATGTGTCTGAAAAATGTCGCACTCGCACTCGCATGTTTGATTAAGTTCCATGTTTTATGGGTTTTTTGTTAATTAAAGGTATCAGCTTGTTTTCTCTGCTGTCTATTGCGACACTTCCTCTTTGGTATCGCACGCATGGACTGAGCATTAGCTGTATTATTCCTCTTTTTGCATTTAGGTTGAGGTGGTCTTAAACCACCATGCACTGCCATTACAGCTTCTGGTATCAAAGACCTGGCAACGCCATGAGCTCTCGATTTTAATGCTGTTTTAACATTTTTTTCAGCCATTACATCCTCAGCTAGGCCGATTTCAGCACTAAGCTCTTGTTTTCCTACAGATTTAGCTACCTTTTTTGCGATAGGTATTGCTGAATGTAATAGTCCACCTAAGATATTACCGAGTCCATGCCTTGATTGGTAACACACGCCTACAAAAAATGGAATACGTCCATGGCCTGCTTGACTTGTGCAGTAACGTGGCAGTGCTGGAGCACTCATTCTCCCCCTCATCATCGTTGTCATCATCTGAAATGCAAACAGAGTACACTCGGCGATGCTCCATCCTTGAATGGTACATTGGCACCAGTTCTATCCATTATAAGTATTCCAATAGTATCGATGTAGTTCTTTGACACAGAGCGGTATTGAATATCAGGAAAGGTCCACTGACATATATCTTTCCCTCCATCTGTACTAGAAATGGGTATCACTCTGAGTAGCGGTATGGAAGTATTGCCTACCATGCTGTGTTCAGACTATGTCACAGTATATATACGCGGTTGTAGGACCACCTTTATGATTTGAACGAAATGATTCTTTAAAGGCTATAGGTCCCATATGTATTTTTCCTCCTTCGAATCCGATTAAGTTTGCTACTTCTCCACCTAATCGTATAGCATAATTATTTTTAACTGTAAGCGAAACGAGATTCGCGCGATGCAAGTAAAAATTTAAAAACAAAATTTGTGTGTCTAAATCTTGTCTTGCTCTCTATCTGTCCATTTAGATAGTCTAACATATTTTTCACTGCATAGTACCCTTTCGGCATGCTGATAAATGGAGCTTCTGTTTGCACATAATAATATTCACTTCTACGTGTACGTTTTTTACCAACATTATTTGTTTGATCCATTTGCACATCTTTTCCTCGACCATTTCGTGCCCGTTTTCCCTGATCGGCAGGACATGGATTACCGAAACCATCTTTTAAAAGTAACGGAAATGTCGTTGTTTTTCTCTTTTCTATTTCTAATGTGATATCATCATCTTTGCTAATTTCTTGTCACATCGCTACCTTTCTTCTTCTTCTTCTTCTTCTTTATCTTGTTCTTAGTAAATGCATATATTTGCACAAAACTTTCCTCTGCAATAGTAAGCCAACTCGTCGGATATAGCACA
This sequence comes from Chaetoderma sp. LZ-2023a, assembly GCA_034401795.1. Classification (NCBI taxonomy): domain Eukaryota; kingdom Metazoa; phylum Mollusca; class Caudofoveata; order Chaetodermatida; family Chaetodermatidae; genus Chaetoderma; species Chaetoderma sp. LZ-2023a. The sequence continues at coordinate 52,832,676 of CM067360.1, forward strand.
CTCGAGAGGCCCACTTCTCATTCGCCATCTAATGTTAATGGAGGTTGCAGATGAGTTCTAAACTCTGATATCTTATTATCTGGAAAGAACTTGGTACTGCTATTGCTTGGGTTATGTAAAACTGATCCTCGTTCATTCTGAGTTGAATGATGTATGGCCGTCTTTATGTGTGGACTAGGCAATATATACCCTAGACATCCACTCAAAAGTGATATCCATATGCCTGATTGCCCACTTTGTATACTCAGATTCATGATACACATAATGATTATGAAATAAATTATTATAATTGTGGGTGGCGCTCAGTATGCTCCAATATTGTTTCTAACCCTTTCTTCACCGCAGAAGACTTTACTAAACAGGCATTCCACCCATGCGTATTTTGAAAGGGCATCAACTATGCATAGCAAATATAACCCGCTGTTCTCATTTGCCAGCTTACCCATCGAGCAGAGATCTGCCTACAATAGTTCATCGACAACTGAAACACTTATTTTTCGCCTGTCAAACTTTGTCCTCTGCGGTCTGTGAAGTGTATATACTTCTTGGTGTTTTAACCATTTGTCGATATAGTCACGTGGTATTTTACCTTTGAATGCATTGTAAAGCTTTTCCTTCCCACCAAAAGATGTGTAATGTTTCAGATCAAAATATACTTTTGCCAATTTAGCATCATTCATGACTTATCTAAATTTGCCCACACCGGAATTGAATGTCCCTTTTTCTTTCTGTTGCCTGCTAGAGAACTCTCTCTATGTATTCTTTTACTCATGGGCATAGGCATGTACTCACTGGTGCTATCATTCTTTTCTGCGCCATTATCTATCTGTCTCATCATTTTCTCTTGGCCTACAAATCTACGGGGTATGTTTAGGTCACATAGCAGATTAAGAAGCTTTCCCTCCACTTCATTGTGCATACCAGCAAAAAGAGGTGTTCGTCCATGTGCTACCACGTTTGTAAGCAGGTCAATACATTACTTTTTGGGGGAAACGTACCATCTATTGTCACTTCGTCCAGGTCATTAATGTTAAAACGTTCAGGAACCGTACGTAAAATATCAATTACTCCACTGGCTTTCGTCTTGTATGTTTTTGGTATTCCCCTCATTGTACATTCAAGTATTTGTGTGGGCAGCGCGTCGTAGTTAGTTATGGGTTGTAGATGTTCGGTTGATAGTGTTGTCCTTGCGTTTGCTGATAGCAGTGCTTATACTTATCCAATACTTGTGAATACGAGTTTGCTTTTTCATTCTCAGTCAGATCATGTCTAGTTTATATATTGGATATCTCGTTGTCAAGACTAATAGCTTTACGTATTGATGGAGCTGTCTGTAGCAAAGCTATTTTACTCTGTTCATTTAAATTACCCATCAATTTGGGAGGAACTAGCGCCATTTTACGTGTATGTTCCATCTTTTCATGTGAACAGTTGACAAATTAATGGCGCTAGCATACCGATCACCTCTGGTAATAAGGCTCCTAAAAATCCACCTGTTTGTAACAATTTTCTTTTACGTGTGTATGGCACTCCACGACTAGTCAGCGTACGCATTTTCCCATTATAGTATCTCAGCTGCATTTATCGTGAGTTAGTGAGATGAACAGACCCACGTAATACGTTTAGGCATGATTCGCATAGTACATCCACCAATTCGTTCGAACACTGTTTGATTACATCATTTCTGATTGAAGGCTTTACTTTAGCCAAATATTGCAGCATAGGCAAATGGCGTTCCATTTTACGTGATGCCATTTTTCTTAGCTACGTAAACGTAGCAGCCCTCCTTCGGATGAACAGATGAACGTAGTCTGATATTGTCAGGTGTCAACTGTTTCAAATCTAGGAGTAGACATGAGTGAGGTCCGCGTGTAGCATCATTATATGATTCGATCAAATACTTTGTATTGCCTGGGTACATCTGATTAGATAAAGAACAAATAGATGATGCATCACGTGGATTTTTAAACAATAGCATGTAGTGACAGTTAACTGATAAGTGACATGTGAAAAATATTTTGTGCGACAAATATTGCGCTACAATTCTCATGGTGAGAACGTTTTGTAAATAGGTTGACCACATTCTCGTCGCATTTCTTCATCAAATCGTCGAGTACCACCAATGTGCTGCAACTTCCATCTAGTTCAACATTCACACCCTCTTTAAATTCAACTTCTTTCGCCAAATTGTTATATCCGTCTTGCCATGCACCATAGCAGTACACACTCCTCTGCGGATTGGGAGTAATGGTGTAGGGATGTCTTATTAGTGCTTTTATCATCTCAGTTTTACCACACTGCGTCGGTCCAAAGACAATCATAGTAAATGGGTGATGTAACGTGTATTGCAGTCAAGTGATGTTGCCATTGCATCGGCACACGTACGTCCATGTATGACTAAGGAGGTATATGCTCATGCGTATATATATATATATATATATACCTTAGTCATACATGGACGTACGTCAACCATCACTATGGTAACACTATGATGTAATATGTAGTTACTCTTCTGCAAATACTTTATCAATGCTTACTGGTTAGCGAGCATCAAGAATATAATTGCGATGTCAGATACTCGAGACGTAACTTAGGAGAAATGCTATGATTGTGACATCAGATATTCGAGACGTAACTTAGGAGAAATGCTATGAGTGTGATGTCAGATACTTGAGACATAACTTAAGTGAAATGCTATGATCATTTAAGAATATGATTGTGACGTAAACTTAGGAGAAATGCTATGATTGTGACATCAGATACTCGAGACGTAACTTAGGAGGAATGCTATGAACATTTGTGAAAATGATTGGGACATCAGATACTCGAGACATAACTTAGGAGAAATGCTGTGATTGTGACGTCAGATACTCGAGATCTATGAGAAATGCTATGAACATTTAAGTGTATGAATATGACATCAGATACTTGCACGACGAAGAAGAACAAATCCATGACAACTTTAAATATTTGCAAAATAAATGCATTATTCGGTGAATATTTTACCATGAAATTGAACAAACCCATATAACAGCGTTTTATTTAAGTATGCTGAGGTGCATAATGAAATGCACTATTCATCGTCAGCGTTACTCTATCAATCATTCACCTGGACCATTCTTCTCTAGAGAATAGCAATGGCACGCTCAGACAAGTTCCTCATTCAAGTGAAAAAAGCTACCAGCGCATGCAGAGGAGGAGGGGGAGTGAATAGCGAGTTGCGAGTGACAGATAAAGAGAGAGAGAGAGAGAGAAAGAGAGAGGGAGAGCAATGTGCTAGTACTGAACAAGTGAAATCCGATGTTAAAACTATATTATTAATACTGACATCAATAATACATATCATTACAAAGATACGATTATGCGAAATAAAAACAAATACGATATATTTTCCAAAGCTACGATTGACGAAATAAAACAATTAATTATGTTATTTTTTAAATATACCTATATGATTTTATTAAAAATTATCTATGTTTAATGCTTACGGTTAATTAATTAATATGTGCATAGAGAAAATATTAATTATAGTTATGGCAACAACATCTGTTTTTCATATATTACATCCACAATGTACATATACCATTCCATCATACACATGCGGTACAGATCAGTACAATGTTCATATATATCGTAATGGCAGGCTAGTTGAGCACAATATTCGGCTTCGTCCATTTCTAATGATGCTGCCTCATTATGCAGTTCAAATTGTCAATTAGATAAAGGTCAACATCAATCCCTAAACAAGAATGTGCACATTGATTCGGATGATTTACTAAACAACCGTAACAATCCCACACAAACAACGTATGTATCTTTTCACACAGCATGAATACGAATAATTTCTGGCTAATCTTTTGCACATGATCCGTAGGACAATAATGGTGTGGCTGGCACATTCTTACAATAGTGACACAATTTGTCGGTATCATCATCGATGAGATTTAGTTCATCATCGCTTAAAAACTCATCGAGGTATAAAGTGGCCGTAGTAAGCATGGCATGTTTAGGCATCTCTGCAGAATCACTAGTGGATGGAATATCACACATCTTCTCATTTATTCTTTTTTATACTGTAAAAGCACTGAGGTATCAGGCTAAACATCACGTCACCACTCACGTCAGGAGGAGCATAACAGTTAAGAATATGTAAATAGTATGCCTTCTTTTTTGCACGCACGTTTTACAGCATCTTCTAGATCAGGTATGATTTGTAACAGCTGTTTAAACGCTACTACGCTGAGATATAAACCACGTTTAGTAGGATAACTGTCAGGATGAAACTGTCATAGATCGATAAACCACCTTTCACCAAAACGTATTGTTCATGCTTTACGCAAATTATCAAGATCGCACCAAAACACCGAGCGATTTAAATATTTAAAGCAAGGATCAGACGACATTGTGGAGAACGAATAATCATAGCATGAAACTGATGCCTTTATATATCATTAGTAGCAATAACGATCATCCGCAGAAGGTTTGAACACCATCTGACGAAAATACCATGCACACAATGGTATACAGAGGAACACGTGTGTTACAATGATGTACATAGATGTGCTTAATTTGAATATATGGCGCGTGTTTGTTCAATCAATAATGTACGTATTCACGTAGAACAATCTATGTCTTCTACTGCTCAACGCACACTTTATGAGCAATAGCACATACGACCAACTTTTAACCATTACACGACTGAGAGACTCAGTACACTAAAGTCAATGTGTATTATCGCTAGATGCACAAAATATTTTGAAAACTATCTGACTGTAGGTTCATGGCGGATGCCAACAACTTTCAGTGAAAATATTTTTGCGGTAATATAAGACTTGAAATACGTGCGATAACTAAGCATAAGTTATGAATGAGAAAGACATCGATTAATGTAGCTTCACAACCATAATACGCAAACCCAATGCACTATGTCTATCCCATATTCAGTTAGTAAACCCTTGCTAATTTCAGACATGAGTATAATTCTTCCCACATTAATTATGCCATCTCTTAAAGCGAACTGCATGCGCCTCATAAACAATGCACGCATCTTATCCGTGTCATCGTTACACAGATTAGCAATATTTGCTATCATGGTGTGGGCAGCTAGTGCGGCTTCATCGGACATGGATGACACTGACATTGTTTATTTACTGACTGAAAAAGTGCAATATTACTATTTATATTATGCTAGTGTAACCATATGGTACTGATGATAAATCCCCCAGTTTCAAAATTCGTTTTTTAAAGATGGGTCTGAAAATCTTACTGCTATTTACTAAAAGAATTCTAAAATGATCTGTGCACGTGATCCTAGCTGGGTAGCTTAATAGTACGCTATTACTATCTGTAATTCCACCATCGGTTATTATTTGTTCAATGGATTACCAAAATTAACTTGTTTTGATTGTTCAGTACCCAGTGTTAAACCTTTAACCTTCGTTACCTGTTTAACGATCATTGAATCATCGCGACGCTTCATTTCATAACTGTAATTTTTTGGACCGAGTGTGCAAAAACTTGTTAATTCATAATCGGAGGGGATTTCACTCGTCCAACAAACTAGATACCCACTTCGTTCTTGAATGGTCAGCTCACCTTCCCGGGTACTAAATACTACCGAATCCATATCGCGATAGGCTACGCAGTGTCCGAGTAAGGACAAGACTTTGTACAGTTTTATTCGGCCATAAGCTGTCACGAAAGATGCAAGAATACAGTTGGTATTTAATGGTGACTGAATGTACTCATCATTGACAAAATAGGAGGCCATTAGGAGACAATCGTTCAGGAAGGTAATGGCACCTACAGTTTTACTTTTATCATTCAGACGGGAGAGAAGACCTTTACGTGTTGATATCATGCTATTCTTTTTATGATCACGAAGAGAAAATCGTCCCCACAAAATATTCAAACAGGATTTAACAACATAGCGCAAATCCGGCTTATTTAATATTTTGGCAGGCTCGAACTGTATTCCTTCATGTTTATAGTGGTCAGCCACGTAATTCATCTTTTCACTCGCACTACCGACACAATCGGGATAACTACTACTTTCCTATTTAATTTTCAAAAAATGGTTATTGTATTCTGAAAATAACCCATTGTCACCATGAGGCTCATATTGCGATGACGCGTGATACTGCCATGCTTCATACATTTTTCTAATGGCATAATCGTTGCATATAGCCAGCTGTAACTCTGGAGTAGTCCATGTTCCGCATAAACTGCGCTGTTTGCATACAGAATATCATTCATTTTTTGTGCATTCGGCACATAGTACAAACATGAGGTGTGAATTTATTCTAGCACGTAGCACAGGAAAGTATAAATCATGAGGTAGAAGGACTGCATTTAATAAGACCAAAGAAGTCATGTGCTGTCTTATCACTCAAGTCATTGCCACTTAGAACCATATATGAGCCTTCTGGAAAACGACACTTTCATCACTGAAGGATACATGGAAACACAGTCTAAATATTCGAGCATGGTATGCTCATCCACTTACATAAACAAACGAATCGTGTATGTACGTCCACCGAATAGCCCTTCACGTGGTGGGTGGGCTAAGTCCAATTCAGTGATAAAATTATTTAGCACGGAGGAATCAGCGACTTGTTTCTTAAAGTCGAATTCCCACACAATTCTCACCATATATCCATGCAATTCAAATAAAGAAATGCGGTATTGAAGCGCAGAATATGCTTCTTCATATGTCTGATCGCCATATGGTGTATATGTTGTATCACGCTTATCACCGCAACAAGCAGACTCACGTCCGTCGAATTTACAACCTAAAAACTCGAAAATAATATTTTAGATACATCAATTCCATCCACATAATGTCCGCATATTTTCTATTCACCCCCATTTAGCGCATGCATGATTTGGCGACCCTCGCATTGACTGACCCATTCTCTTCCATTCTATGCCCAAAACGCTATAAGCATGTGTTGCTCTTAGTGCGAAATCAGGTAACGTCTGTATGCTCTCAGGTCGAAGCCATACAGCATGATAGGCCGCATTACACGCACCACTAGCATTATCCCTGTCACAAATGGATTTTGGCCATCTGTCGATTCAGAAAATAAAGTCTTAAATCTAGGCATGGCTAACAGTAAGACGGTTACGTCATCATTACAATATTCGATGAGATTTTTATCAACGCCGTGGTGCTCATGTCTAGATATCTGGTAGTTGTACCAACGATCAAATTCAATTAATTCATTCGCATTCATATTTTGTGGACAAAATATCTCCCTCTTGGGAAAGGGTATTACCTTGCCCCAATATTGAGGTGTGTTGAGATGATGGGAGATGTCCCCTTACGAACAGATAGATTAAAAGCATCACCCACCTTACGTAGTGAAAGAGGAAAAAAGTTAATGGAATCGATAAACTGAATAGTGTCTACATCAAATGAGAGAACTGAATGGCCACGCATGATAATATGTGTAGGTTTAAGATGCGGGTTAGCAGTTTTTGCAAATGCATTGAAGGAGTAAAAGAGAAGCATAGGCACGTGCGTTGTGAGCGATCACAGAGTAGTCAGAGAAAACTTCTTTTTTTACTGACACGTGCAGCCTTAACACGTGTCAACCAGCTAGCGAACTGATCCGCCGCATCTAACCTGTAAAAGCGAACATATCCATAATTCGTGCCTCAATGACATGTAAAGCAATCATCTTTGAGCGGTTGCTCGAAGCACGCATCACAACATGTGTTGGAAACCACGAGATTGACTTTATGCTCAGCTAGAATATTAGTATTGCTACTGGCGATAGGCGATAAATATGTTTCTGTGTCGTAAATGATGTATTTTTGAAAATCTTCGGAACTACAATTGTCAGCATTCATACGCATAGAGCGTGCATGGGATAATGACAAAATAGCTTCTTTACTTTATGATAACACGTATGATTTTCAGCAATGACATACTTTTCTTTACACGGGTGACATTTTGTCATACCGCATATGTGTTCTTCTTCTTCTTTTCGTTCACTGATCATATTGCCAGTCCTCCGCATATGTGTTCATCGTCATCTGTACGTATGCCAGTGAAACAGTGGGGATGTGCCTTCACCATTTTGCATGTCCAATTAGAGAGGTGGTTTGCCATACATTGACGGTTACAAAACTTATGATGACAATCAGCACACATTATCTTATGCGTAGCGTCTGTAGAAGTACACGATCCTTTATCAGAATAAGGTGTCAGACAACTACGACACTGAGCTGTGCATGAGTGATTATTAGAGTATGACGCATTACGTACAGTAATTACGTACCATAAGAAATGCGGCCATAGACGTGATTAAAGACATATGATTATCACGTTCTGAATGCATATGATTTATGCACGGTAAACATGGGGAAGTGCTACCGAATAGGCGTTCATGCGTTGATTCTGGGTAGACTCGAATAGAAAATTGATTGCGAAAATGTTCCTGAAATTTGTTCCAATCAGTACTATTAATTTCGCGCTCAGGAATACAACAAGCTGTATGATATTCACGCGCCATATGCGTCAAATATGTTTTATTACGTCTCAAATTAGTCCATTCATTTGCAGAGATTAATTTGTTCATTTTCTCAATAAATTTTATTCCTAAAAATATTCCTGCTGCGAAACAGAATGGATATTCGGCCCATATGGGTATAATACATTTTTAATACGCATGTACGTATCTAAATCAGATGAATGTTAATTTAATAAATGTAAATGTCTAGAATCGGATGCACGTAGGAGTGTATCATTTCACCCACCTGAGTTGTAGTCATCCACACGAAAAACGTGAAATTCAAAACCATCTGATAACCTACAATCAGTATTTGATTGAATGACTTTTTCCACTGATTCTAAAATTAGGTCAGGCGTAATTTCATTCCATAGCCTAAAATCCAGTGCTATCGACATTTCCAAAGAAGGGTGAATCAGCTCGATTCTCACATGATCATTTGGCTGAACATTACCATATTCGCTATACATATCAAGCAAAGATTGAAAGATGCCGGAAACGAACTGAGAATGAGAAAGCGGTGTCCGGCCATAGGATAACTTTCAAAAGATACATTATATTCAGTACCTTCGAGATGAAACCTTTTACTGCGGTATTTGTGCACAGTCTTCACAGATATATGGTCGGTATAATCAAACATCGACCCTCCGATTTGGCCGTACGCAATAGTGTTGCAAATAATGATTAAGTAGATTATCTGTAAGCACTATATTCTCTGATATACATTGACTGATTTCATCAGCGATGAGACTAATTTCATCTGCTGAATGATTTGCACGCATGTCAATAAGAGTTTGATGAGTAGGAACATTGATGCGATAAGCGGAATCGTTAGGAAGGCATGCTAAATCCAGAGATAAGTCATTAGCAGAAGTTGCAATACAGTCCGGAACTGGCACGTCATCACATAAATTTAGGTCGGAATCATTAGGAAGGCATGCTAAATCCAGAGATAGATCATTAGCAGAATGCGCAATACAGACTGGAACTGGCACGTTGTCACATAAATTTATGTCGGAATCATTAGGAAGGCATGCTAAATCCAAAGTTAGGTCATTAGCAGAATGCGCGATACAGACTGGAACTGGCACGTTGTCACATAAATTTATGTCGGAATCATTAAGAAGGCATGCTAAATCCTGAGATAGGTCACTAGCAAAAGGCGCAATACAGTCAGGAACTGGTGCAACATCAATTAAATTTAGATCGTCTCCATCACGTACATTGGTCGAATAATTAGGATCAAGTACGTCACAATCGTTATGAGGATAATTGAAAAATGATAATGGTACGGTACTAAGATCAGGAATAGATAGTTCAGTTCTGGTATGATCGGAAGAAGCAGGTTGCGCAGGTATGATTACGTCATACTCATATAAATCATCCAAATAATTGAAAACATCAGCATCCGTATTCGTAATAGACAGTTCAGGAATGACTTCGCAGTAATCAGGAACAGAGTTGATATCACTATCAGTTACATCACGTAATGCAATGTCGTTATGTTCATCAGATACGCACGTTTGTGGAATTGTAAAGACGGGTTCATATAACATAGAACCCAGATATAAAAGGTTTTCCACATGTTCATCAGGTCAAAAGGGTAGATCCATGTTTAATCTAGCGACATCTGAGTCATGCATCTGCTGCAAAATCACATTAACTGCCTCTTCACATTCTTTAATTTCGTCGCTTAAATTATCTGTTTTGTTATGTCTTTAGCGCACACTTAATCCGAGCTTTATTTAAAATTGTAAAATCTACACTAAAAATGTTTCTTTTGAAAAAGACCAAATATCGACAGCGAACTAGACAGGCGATCAGCCGCACCCAGTACTACTGACACGCGGACACATACTATTTTTGAAAATTTACCACGGGTTCGGTTATCGAGCCAGTCATTGCAGTAGTAAATCCTCAAAACTAGCATTCTCTTGATCAGCAAACGGAGATTCCGCAAGGCCATTACAAGGGTTGATTTTGCGCGGCTTCGTCCTGAAAAGGTTCAGCCGACTCTCCTACTTATTGACCGGTTTTTACGTTATCATTCGCCAATATGGTTTGTTCTAAGTAAATTAGACAATGTATGAACTGCTGAGTAACATAAAACGAAATGTCCACATACCGATGGTGAAGGGCGGGACACTTTTCCCAATGATGCGTTCAACCCTGAGTGACAATATACAGACAGTCGTATTCACTTAAATTGTGGAACACATTTTGGTGGAACATATTGCCGACCGTTCAACAGCATACGTATTAGATGATAAAATTGTGTTTGATTTTGGACAATCTTGCTTAAAAGGTGTGCATAAAACACATAGCAATGGTTACGCAGCCATCATCAGTAAACATAATGTCATTGGTTTCTCCGAAAACTTAGAGATTGAATTTAGGATAAAAAATGAATGTTGACCTGTAAAATGTATCGTATTTCATTGAATCTTTCAAGAGAATAAAAGCCATTTAGATTAATCAATGTGTACTAATTGACTAGCAGCGAGACGCGCTGTTTGGGGTCGGTTGCATCCCCTGGTAGAAAAGGTGCTATGGTACCAAATTAAGGCCCTTCGTTCCAGCGTTCAGAAAATATATGTTGGGCACCTAGCTGGGTGTTTATCAGAAATATTATGGAACGCGACATTCATACCAAAATGCTTGAAAATAAAATTGTTAATATCGTATAATTTAAGAGCTTTAAATTAAGTCTCTCAATGTAATGAAACAAAATAATTCTTAGCATATAATGATTTCGTTCCCTATAAATCTCCTATAAATTAATAGAATGTTTCTAGGTGTGGAGTTGAATTATGGATACGTGTCTCTAAATCAATTTCAAATCATAAAATACTATATTAATTTATATGAAATCAAATCATTAAACATTAGGAATGTATTTCCCTTCATGAGCATGAGTGAGATAAGGGAGGTTACGTGTTTAAAACTATACAATTTTCACAATTTTATTTTCCAGCAATCCGCTGTGAATGTGGTACGTTAATCACTCAATTATCCATAAGTATAATAAAAAGAGATACAGGTGATCCATCTGAATTGCAATCTCAAATTCACCTTCTGCAATCATGTGTTTTTCATGAGGTTGGCATTGACCATAGGAGAAGCAAATGAAAAGCAGGTACTGCAGGTGTTCAGATAACGTGATGCGTTATTTACATGAACAACCTCATTCCCACACTAGGCAGAAGGGCTATCAGGGTGGGGGGGGGGAGGGGTCCAACATGTTCGGAGCATATCATGGCTGGTGTCGTATCCCGTCTTTCAGCAATTCAAGTCTTTGGAAAGACACTAGAGATGTGTGATAGGATCGACAACGCTGACTAGTCAAACGCTGAGAATCACCGCGAGTTTGATATTTCGCAGATCAGGAAGAACGGACAGGATGTGCACTGGACTACTACTATCCGGAGCTTCAGTAATCCATTCAGCATTGCGGACATGGTCAGCTTGTACTGTGTCGCATCTGCTGCTCTAAGGTCAATAGACCTTTCCATTTTTTATCTATTCCCGTCCATCTCTAGCTAAGCTCCACCCACCCTTCCCCGTATTGGGATTTATCGCTCTCCGAATGCCCTGGCGATCAATTTCCTGAAAACTATACAGGTAAGTTGTTAAATATTGTGTAACTAAATCAACTGGTTGCTGCTGCTGCCTATGGCAGCGACAGCACCTAGTCAATTTAGTTTCAAAATATTCAACACGATATTTATCAAATAGTTAATACATACTATTCGTACAACAACGCATAATCCGACTTCAAATATGCGTTCGTGACGTACTTATCTACGTTATCCATGACGTCATTCATTATGATGTCATTCTACACGTCACCCAGTTGATTATGACGTCAGATTGATAGATAGATACTCTGGAATGGTAAATTGGGCATCAGCTGTGGCTATATCTGACTAGCTCAACAGCTCGTGTGTATTGCAGTACTCGGAAATGTGATGGCTGATGGGCATAAATTGATCTTTTCACTGGTACGCGTCTGTCAAGATTGAGCAGTGGGTGCCTACCATTATTTCTTACCATGCTCCACATGAGCCGGCATAATACTCCTGGATGATGCTTCATAGACGGTGCTATTCCCGGTGGAAGGTGTAAAGGGTGCATCCTGAGATAGACTGGAGTCACACCATGTGCGGCATTTGACTTCAGTGAGGATTTGCATTAGAGAAACCTTGAGACGCCTATCCTTATATATGAGATCTCTCATATGGAGTATAGGCACGCTCCTCAATATTCTCAAAGCCATGTTTTATTTCTATCACTATACTTTCGGCACTATTGACAGCATTTGTGCCACGGAGGTTGGTGAGGATCCTATCGGTTGTCCCACTCACGATGAAAGAGGATATTACCGTTGCTAGTAATGATGTCAGATGCTAGGTTGCAAACATCTCATCAGCGGTCTTACCCATCCTTGTCACCAGCTCCACGTTGAAATGTAATCAACTAAGCTCCACCCACGCATTGCCTATGTTGGGATCAATCGATCTCTCTGAATCGTTATGTCCAGAAAACTATACAGGTAAACGGTTGAATATTTTGAAACAATTTTGACTGGGTGCCATCCAGCAACAGTGCCGAGTAAAATTAGTTTCAAAATATACAACAATGTTTATAAAGTAGGAAATACATACAATTCGTACAAGTTGACGGACTATTAAGCGGTGATGACGGACTAAATCGCGGCATTCATGACGTAAATTATTGTGACGTCAGCTTCCACGAGACGTTGTTGATTAGGACGTCAAAGGATTGATCGATAAACTGGATTCCCCTATTCCCTGACGCTGAAGCCCTAGTTAACCTTTCAATCTCCATCAATCGGATCTAGTTTGCGGGAAAAGATGGTAGCTTTGTCAATGAGTTGCGCCAAGTGTCTCTGCGATAAGAACGTGTGGAATCAGGTGGATTAGCAAGTTCTCGATCACGGAGTTGACGGAGCTATGCCAGCCTTTCAGCGCGTTCTCCTATGTTGTCTATAAATGATGTGAAATATCCATGGTCAACGCCACCCACACGTAATACATATGATTGTGTAGGGCGATATTGGTATTCCAACTCATGTATCACGTTTTCCGTTTAGGTTAGCCTTAGGCGCAATTGACCGACATATGGATCTTACCTCGTGACTATTCCCATGCTGCGCGGTATAGCATAATGTCAAAACCATTTGAAACGTATATAGGTGGTATGGGATGGGGCGGAGCCAAGGATAAGTGGTTCAATTAATGTAGACCGATGTAATGTGTTCGATACACGTATAGCAAGTATACGTGTGTTGTCGGGAACTTTTCACCCAAAATACATGGGCACGACTTTTAATTTCTTTATAAGCATCAGGAATAAGGTTTATAACATTCATTTCTGATTACGTTAGTAATTGCTCAAATCTAGCTTCTTAGGAACAAACAGTAGTATGTGTTCCATTTACAATCGAGTAATTCTACTGCACAAGATTCGTCGTTTGTTTATGAGTCGAACAACGGAATATATACCTTTTTTTAAATCAGTTAAATAATGGGCTATTATTTTTAGACTGCTTGTTGAAAACTGTTTCTCTTACGGAGAGCAACACGGTTCAATCAATCACTCTTATTTTAACATTCTGGTGACAAGCGTATTGGTGGCATTGGCTAGACATCCCGCCAATGATGCTTTTGGCCCGTTACAAGTGGGGTGGGGTGGGGTGGGGAGGCGTGGTTAGAGCATACGCCTATTACCGGCGTATAATGCGAACTGACATCACTGCGCACAGAAATACAGCACCGAAACACGTATTTATTTTGTATCTGAATTGCGACAATTAAAAAATCCCTCAGAACTGTCGAAGTGAACTATTTAGATTAGCTGAAGGTTTGGACAGTTATAGTCTTAGATCTAGGTTATCATGTGTCTTTACGGTATTATAATAACTGACTTATTCACACAGCATGATGCTCATCCATTAGCACGCATGCTGAACAAGCGTCACTCATGCGCGCAAGGATTAAAGAACGAAAACATTTTATAGCCAATTAGATTATGTTAACGCTGAATACGAACGACCCATAGAAAATCATTCATGTACAATTTTATAAATAGTATCGCGTATGATTAAATATGTTGCAACTAATTTGACTGGGATTCGTTGCTACAAACCCAGTAGTTACATTAGTTAAAAAAATATTGGAATGTTTGCAGTCAGAATGACATTCATCATAAGCAATTTAGTGGTAATAGAAAACAACGGAAATGTTGACTTTTGTATGTTCTAATGGGTCTGCGTTTTAACCCTTTTATCCCCAAATTTCGTCAGTAACATTATACTTATCTCATGGAAAGGCGAATTTGCAGAGTAAGGATGACAATTTACCGCTGGCATGTCTTGTTTCGTTATTTAGCCAGTCATTTTAGTGCTAAGTTTTCAAAAATAGACTTCTTTAGGTCTACAAATTGATAGTTCTCAAGACAATTGCAGAGGCCGACTTAGCCGAAATATTTATAATAAAAAACCGGGAATTTAATTAAACTCGTTTTTTTGGTTTGAGCATTAAACATTTACCATATCGAACCTGTTTATGATGTGAGATCGGTATATCACGCAGCTCTAGACCATTCCCATCTAGATTTCAACTAGATATATTATCTTCGAACAGAGAAGATTATTGGAGGGATAATGAGCTGATAATTGGGTAGAGCCATTGATGGATACGTTGAAACGTGCTTAATTGTAAGGCAGGCGACGTCGGAATCAGAGAGGTAGGAACTGGAGTAATGCCAGAAAGGGACATTGAACAAGATCTTGGTTTGTTTGATATAAAAACAGGTCGGCAACGTATGAGTTTGAGAAAACATATCTAGGATTTGTGGGTACAGTACAAATGGTGAGTGACCAGATATTCACCAACACGGTGTATTAGTCTAGGCATCAGATAGGCAGGCTATTTGGACTGAGCTGCTGAGTAATTCCATGTATTTGAGGAAATCAGAGTCTATTCACAAATGCAACTACATGTCCGCATACATGCATGTCTTCGCAACAACATAATGATATTAGAGAAAAAGACGTGACTACAATTCGGGAATGATCAACTAAATCGTTTATTACATGGAGCCGAATTCATGTATCAGCTTCGCTATGGCTTGAAGCTAGCTCTGGGAGCACGTGCATTTCTGAGGACGAGGTCTGTTTGGTAAGTTTACGATTGTTAAATCCGCCAGAAATTATCCGCATTTTATTCACAGAAATGGGTTTGCGTGCATAATTAATATGTGATCGCTAACATATGTTATTGTCACCATTGCGGTGTATCAGTGCCAAATACTGTTTTGTCAAGGTGGGACGGTTCGTGATCCACAAATTAGACAATTGCTGACTTAGCTGATGTTTTATTGTTATATCTATCAAAGAGAACAGTAACATACACACCGCATGTGGACCGTTAATCAACCCTCTGGGGCATTTCATTACAAGTTCATCAAGATCAGCAATTGTCACTGTCAATTCTTGTGTCTGGAAGACTATTATGCAATGGAGATGGATTCCAATTTCTTAGTATGGTCTGACAAGTGACATTGCCGTCTTTCTCATCGTGTGATCATCATTGAGTAAGGATGGAGTGACATCTGTAGGTGCTCAGTAAGATCAACTTCTCTTTGTTTAGAGATGGCTAACAAACGACGAAAAAGTTACTCAGAATCTATCTTTGAAATGTGCATTCCTGGTAGATAGTAGTTGTTTCACGTGGGTTAAAGTGTGTGGCTTAATGCATGACATGGCATAAAAGCGTATTTACTTTCTGCTATCTACAAGACCTTTCTTAAATACAATTCTCGACACAGTTGATACGGGAATCGTCAACCTGGACGAAGCAACAATGCATGTTAATTAATTCATTAGACTGCATGTGAGAGCGTTTAACTTGAATGGACTTTGTCACTGTTCTAACATCAGCTCCAGTATTTTTCTGACATTGGCTTTATAGTTCATGCCTCTTATGTCGAGCTCTGATCTCTATCCCGACGTGCTGTCTTTGTTGGTTACATCAGCTAATGCTTGTAAGGCAAAACATGTTTTAATGAACCAACTTGTCAAGGCGCTTGTCATACAAGTAAAGTTGATAATTTCTCCCTGAGCCTTGGATTCACGACTGCTGGATTGCTCTCGTATTTGGTCAGTTGTGACACAGTTATTTTTACCCTTTGTCGATCTATGGACATCAAAGCTATCACGTTCTAAGTGAGCTCATGCTGCTGACGTTTCCTTTTCTAGCATCTGCATTACTGTTATGTACACTGGAACATACCTAGAGTAGTCAGCTCCTCCTGCTGCTCTGCGTCATGTCGTTGTCTCGGGAACAGTATTAGGATGAAGGTCTGCGCCCGCATCTGGTTCAGCCCGAAGTACACATAGGAGAATGGCAACAGAATATAAGTTATTCCAACAAATGAATGTGTCAGGTTGGTTGCTACCAAACTGTCGAAAGCCAACTATTGCCTCGTTCAACTCATTCATGGTTTCATATTCGTGTACATCTGTTCAATTGGCTGTCTTGCGAGATACAATAATCTTCACGTTCTCTGTGATAAGATTACGCTGTTGTTCTTCTGGCCATAAAGAAAAGCATTGCCACTGCTTCTATTGCTAACTTCAGGGCTCGCATCGCTCTAGATAATTACTTATCTTGCAGAATATGGCGTGTTGACAAGCAAAATTGTTAGGAATTGGCTATAACAACAACAACAACACATTCTCTAACAATAACAAGCAACACTTTCTGGTAAAAGGCTTTAACAATAACAAAATAGCAAGTAAATATATTGTGAGGAAAATCTATAGCAATAATATTCAAAATGTGTAATACGAATTTATAACAATAACAATAACACACAAATGCAGATGACCAGTAATACTTCTAAGCACCATCATCAAATATTGTTTGGCTATGAGAGAGTTGTGTTTCCCCTGTAGGTTGGGCTTAGAATATACCTTCCGTAACCTCTGCGTGTCGTAAGAGGCGACTAAAGGAGGTAAGGGTGAGGTAACCCTGACAGAAACCTCGAGTGCTGAAGACGGAGGTTCCAGGCCACACGGCGCACTCTAATAAACCATGGATCCACGCACGTAACGCATATGATCATGTCGGTAGTCACTTACAGGACTGGCGGTATGATCAGCGAACGAAAAGAAGAAGAAGAGAGCTGTGTCAGAAAAGGTTGGCAATCCGAGGAATGGCAGGTGTACTATAATGACAAATGTATTTGCATCTGGCCTTGTTGGTTCATTAAATGACGCATTGTTTTCAAGAGACTGCGATTACTTGGCACAAAGAACAAATCTGATAACAGCTGCCTTATATTAAAGAGATCACACACTATGTAGGCCGTTTATTACAGGTGTTACTGTGTTTGAAGATCTCCAAATATATATTCCCATTGTTTTATCGTCTATGATGTTTAAGCATTGATAAAGTCGCAATTTCTGATTAGATAGAATAAACACTATTGTTATGATGGTAATTATCTCATATAGCCTAATATCACGGGATTGTCTACATATTTACGGTAATACAGGTAGGAGATGGAAAGATAATTTACCTACGGTACGCATGGTAAGTATGAGATACATGGAATATATATATATATATATATATATATATATATATATATATATATATATATATATATATATATATATATATATATATATATTTATATATGTAAGTGTGTGTGTGTGTGTGTGTGTGTGCGTGTGTGCGTGCGTGCGTGCGTGCGTGCGTGCGTGCGTGCGTGCGTGCGTGCGTGCGTGCGTGTTTGGCAGGGGCACGTGAGAAAGTTTTCACTGTGGCTTAGATATTTGAGAAGCGTATAGCCGCATTGGGATATTAGCTATTTTCTAATGTACCATGGCAACGGTTCAAATCATAATTGCCAGTGACCACATATTTATTCTTCCCTGAGCTAGCGATTTATTACGGCGTTGACTGTAATTGAATTTTTATAAATATGCATGACTACCGTTCCAAGTTTTACAATAATATTTTAGACATATTAACCGTTGCTCCTTGCATAATATGGGTACAGTTAGACAACACAATAGTGTTGCGGTATGTAATATGTGCTAACATTACGCTATTATATAATGGTTTGTGGTAATACATAAATATTTAAAAGCACAAACTTTTGGTCTTTGTTTTAATATGCACGGACATTGTAAGAAAGGTAACTAAATACCTCGTGTTTCTTCCTAACTGAAAGGTTTCCCTGAATTGTACGTGTCTGAGATACACAACAACCATTAGAGATTGGAGATCTGAGACGTTTTCAAATTTACATGGTTAGCATGGCAACTGTATAAAATCTATTGCCCATTAAGGTGGCAACTCCACCATCGCTTTTTTTAACCAGCAGACACATGGCTACAAAACCGTACCGGTGTCACTTTGTTTTAGCTATAGGTATGGGTATCATGAAAAGTTATGGTCGTGGCCGCTGGTCTACAACTAGTTTGGTCCTCGCACTCTACAATAAATATATTTTGTGAATATTTCCTAATATCGTATTATCCAGTCGATAGTTGAATAGTCAGATAGTTTCATTTGCTGAGAATCGAACCCATAACCGACATAAGCGCCAAATAGCGCAGCCCACAACACCACCACAACAAGACAGAGTCTTACTTTGCCAGCGAGGCTTCATGATGTGAGATTCTGATACACAGTGGAATTTTGTGGTAGCTTTTGTTTACCGTTATTACTGTAACTGACTAGCGAGTCAGTGATTTATGATCGCAGAGGGTCACGCTGTACTTCGCCTGTACGTACAGCACATAGACCACTCATTTTTTAGCCATTGTACTTAGTTATACCAGTACTCGTGGCATTGCGGTATATTGGGATTGGCATGGAATCGAACCCACAACCGATGAAAGCGCACACGCCATAGCCCAGAAACACCACTCTTACTTTGCCAGTGAGGCTTTCACGATGTGAATTTCTGATGAAAGAGAAAATGGCACTGGGATTTCGGGTTCAAATTGATAAAATGCGACACTTGTTTTGATATGGCTGCCTCTTTGTCGGGGCCTGGTGGTTCTAGCCCCATTAGCCCTTGCGTCAATCCGGCTCTGAATCCAGTCATGTAATAATATATTAAATAATGTCATGCACTCTTAAACCGGATAGAATAATCACTATTTTAATATTGTTTCCCCTAGGTGAAGGACGACTGGAAATATGTGGCAATGGTGCTTGATCGCCTCTTTCTGTGGATCTTCACGACAGCCTGCGTGGTAGGAACATGCGGTATCGTCTTGCAGGCGCCCACCCTCTACGATAAGAGGATAGCCCTTGGAGACAAGGATCCTGAGAGGCTGTCATGCCTCAGGAAGAGTTGACAACCCAGCATATGATCTTGAATGCAATCCAACAGCCAGCTTGATTGCGAGTTGTTACAGATGGTATGAGTGACATTGATATAGGTTGTATTGTTGTTCTTCTGGGCGAATAGGGTGTGACATAACGAAGAGAACGATGGTGCTTTTTAACTACACCTATCTTAGCAGAAAACCTGTATTTTATCCATAGACACCTATTGATATATGTACTGCACTTAATGTTTATTGCGATATCCAAGATCTGGGGGATATAGCTAGATTTTCGAGGGCCTCCAAAAGCGCCACCAATCACTCATCACCGCGTCCCGCCAATCTCTACCTATGCTCCACCCGCGCTTTATCCGTGTTTGGAGCGATCTATCCCTGAACTCCCTGACCCTCAATATCGAATACAGCTTATACAGGTAAGCTGTTGAATATTTGGAAACTAATATAACGAGTGCTGTTGCTGCCTATTTCAGCAACAGCGTCCTGTCAAATTAGTTTTAAAATATTCAACAGAATGTGTATTAAATAGTAAAGACATACAATTCGAACACCAACGCTTAGTCCCTCTTCAATTAAGCGTTCGCGACGTACTTATCTACGTCATTCATGGCGTCATAGATTGTGACGCCATCATACACGTCACGTAGTTGATTATGACGTCATAGGATAAATGGAGAGACTGGAAGGGCCGTGTATCAGCCATATTTAACAAGATCTCATTTGGAACGACGTGTACCGGTTCCAAAAGATATCCTTCTCAACGAGTGTGATACAATAGATATGATATGGTAGCGGGACTGATCTTCTATTTATTATCTTGACATGGAGGGATCCTATACATCACTCAATTATGTTACGTCATAATCAAAAACCGTCACTTGCTAGCTGACGTCAAAATTAACTGGCGGACGTCCGACACGAATTTAGCAATGCTTCGCCATTAATCGTCTAGCTTGTCTGCATTTTACGAATTTAATAATTTAATAAATATTGTGTGGAATATACTATTAATGAATGATGTATAGACAGTGAAACTCATCCACTGCACAACCAGTTCCGTCCTTTTGGGACTCATCAGTGAGAGACAGGATACGAACCCGGGGACCTTTAGTTCACGAGTCGGCCTCGTTACCTCGGAGCCACAGGAGGTATGTGCTGTGCATGTAGATAATGATAATGACCCGCAATTGGACTCTGATAACTGTCGAACCAGTGTGGATTATGTGCACATGATGTGGCGCGGGACTTGTAGCATGAACACACATATACACAGATACCGCGAGCTTTCCCAGCGGCATGCCAATGTATGAATCTAATCTGCCCCTACAAGTATGACGTCATAATCAGTTACGCCACATGTAGGCTGACGTCACAATCTTAACTCCGTCGTGAAAACGTAATAGTCTATCAGGATGTCGTTGATGAATAGGTTATACAGGTTAATAAACATTCTGCTAAATATATTTAATCCAATTTGACTGGAAGATGTTGCTGTCATAAGCACCCAGTCAAATAAATTTCAAAATGTTCAGCAGCTTACCTGTTTAGTTACCTTGAAATTGGCATTCTGGTAACGCAAGGTTCAAAGTATATAAATCGTACGCAGCACGAGTGAAAAGTTGGCGGATCTTAGCTAGAAATGAGCGGGTATCGCTAGAAATGAATACCTCTATTTTACATGGGCGATTGTGGTAATCCTACACCCGCCCGATGAGTCCCTACAGGACCGAACTGGTAAAATAGAGCGGGTGAGGCTCATTCATCAAGTACACGCTCGCAACACCGCAATGGATGAATCCACTGTTAGTTATGCCCGCCCGTTTTCCACTAAGTTCTACCCACGCTTTGCCCGTATTGGGATCGATCGAACCCCTAGTCCACATAAATCCCAATATCATGGTAACTATAGCTGTTGAATATTTTGAAACTAATTTCACTGGGCTTTTTTTCGCAGCAACAGTGCCGAGTCAAATTAGTTTCAAAATATGCAAAAGAATATGTATTAATTTGTAAAGACATACAATTCCTACACTTGACGAACTATTAAGCTTTTATGACTGAGATAGATATGTCATTCGCTGCGTATTTTGATTGTGACGCCAGGCGACACGTGACGCAATTGATTATAACGACATACACTTGAATTCATCCATTATCTGTGTCACCTGTTAGCTATGTTGAAACTGATGTCGTGCAACATCTCCAAGTCCACATTGTTAGTTCGAAATTGAGATTCTGGAAATTCACCTTTCAAAGTTTGTAAATCGAGTCATGCGTGAATACATAGTGGCCGGAAATTAGCTAGAATTTCAGATTTACTGTCAAATCAGCTAGCGCGATTCCCTTCGCGCTGGCTAGGGCAACCTGATGTTGGTTCATTACGAAATACGGGTGTATACACGTGTTCATAAGGCCACATGTTTTAAGGAACGGTCAGCGCGTGGCCCCAAAAGCTTATCCTATGGCGAGTAGTATAATTTATTAATTCTTTATAATTCCAAGTGTTTCATTTAAATTGTCCATATTACTACGAGTAATGGCGAGTGATCAGCATTAAGATACCGCCTGTCCTCGGTGACCACGTATTTTTTCTCCAGAAGGCGGTCACATAAGACATGTTTGACCGCCTCGTAGTATAATTTATTAATTCTTTATAATTCCAAGTGTTTCATTTAAATTGTCCATATTACTACATAGATATTTTAGGTATATTGTCAATTTGCTTCGTTTTGTTTTGTTTTGCTAACTAGTTATCAGAGCAAAGTTTATGGTTACGTTTAATTCGGAATCGTAGAAATTGCATTATGTCCTTTGAGGCGAGTAACCTCGTCGTAGCGGCGACGACGACGACAGCGGCGGTGGCGGCAACGCCGACGACGACGATGACAGCGGCGGAAGATAACTTCACCCTTCGTCTCCTGTGCGGGAGACATATATGAGTGAACTAGTAGTTGTTTGCTTCATTCGTGAAAAGGCTCTGAGCTGCTTTGCAGCTGTTGAAAGCAGTTGATCACGGATACAATTTTCACCATCGATTAAATCAAGATCATCCGCAGCATAGCCCATTTCTGTTGTCACGTGTAGATTTGAGAATGTCTAATGTCCTCGCAGAGTTGAAAGACTTTTGGACGAGAGTACCAGTAGGAGAGCACCGATGATTGAACCATCTCAGGTTTGACACTAATGACTATTTTTTCACCAGCAGACGCCATAGGCAGCAACAACACCCAGTCAAATTAGTTAAAAAATATTCAACAACTTACTTGTTCAATAGTCTTCTGGAACTTGATAGTCGGGGAGTTCAAAGATCGGTCGATAGCAGCGCGGGTAAAGTGTATGCGTAGCTTAGCTAGAGATAGGCGGGGAATACCTAAAACTGGATTCCTCTACTGAAGGAAAAATGGCGCCGTGAAAGTACCAAATATCGTTACGATATAAGCATATCCTTTTTCGGGAAACTTGAATGTCATTCAATGTAACCCTTTAATACTCATATCAGCCAAAAACTGTTTCTGCAGAAGTCTTACAGGAGGTCCATTACAGACCAATAGAAGGCTATTTTTGAAAATTTACAACTGGAATGACTGGCTCGGTAAGAGAGCCAATCATACCAGTGGTAAATTTACAAAAATAGTCTTATCTTGGTTTGCAAATACACATTTTGCTGAGAAAGTTGAAATTGTATTGAACAAATTCGGGGTTTAAAGTGTGAAACAGAGGCGTGGAGTTAATGCGTACCAATCTAAAGAATATGTGATAAAATAACTGTGTAGTGGTTGTGTATACAACAGTAACAACAGCCATCTTCAGTATGAAGTATTGGAATTTTAAAGTTGGATAAACATTTCCAGGTTTTTTAAAATGCACATATATCCATGGTAACTTATCATTATATCATTAACCAACATGCCCTTAATTGCTCAATGTATATACCTGTACAATCTCCCCATACATTGTACTGCAGATGGATGTTATTGTAGAGAGATAAGGTCACATGTGCATTTCCCTTTTATTTCGCTTTTGTTCTTTTCTTTCCTTGCATGGCCGCAAACAATAGTGGCTCTTTGAAACAAAGTATTCACCTATTTCAGATGGATGCAACATTGGCACCTCTCGCTCTGATGATTGTTAAGACATTTTTATTGAACTAGTTTTCTTTTTCGTCCACGCACGCACGCTCTCCCACCCCCACCCCAACCCCCGCTTTCCTCTCTCTCTCTCTCTCTCTCTCTCTCTCTGTCTCTCTGTATCTCTCTCTCTCTCTCTCTCTCCCCAACCCAACGCTCTCTTTCTCTTCCTCTCTCTCTCTTCATCCCTCCCGTCACCTCTCTCTCTCTCTCTCTCTCTCTCTCTTCTTTTTTTCTCTCCCTCTCTGGATATTGGTGAGAATATCAATATACGAGCTATTATTGTCAATATTGCCTTTACAGTCTTTGTCTTATTAATTGATAATGTTATTCCCCTTACACTATCATAAAACATCTCTTCAGCACCCACCCACCCTCTCTAGCTCTCTCTCTCTCTCCCTCTCTCGCTCTCTCTCTCTCTCTCTCTCTCTCTCTCTCTCTCTCTCTCTCTCTTTCTCTCTCGCACCACCTCCATCTATGGCTACCTGTGTATCGCTATATATCTCTCTAACTCTTCACCCTTGCTCCCACTTTTTTCTCCCACGCCGCACCCCCTCTCTCTCTCTCGGTCTTTCTCTCTCTCCCCTCTCTCTCTCTCTCTCCCCTTTCTCTCTCTCTCTCTCTATCCTCCCTCTCTCTCTCTCTCTCTCTCTCTCTCTCTATCTCTCTCTCCCCTCCGTCTCCCTCCCTCCCTCTCCTCTCTTCTCCTCTCCTCTCCTCTCCTCTCTCCTCTCTTCTCCTCTCCTCTCCTCTCCTTTCCTCTCCTCTCCTCGCCTCCCCTAACCTCAATATTTATCGGTTGCATAACATTTGTTACTGTTATCTTTTAAAGAATCATAGTATAAAGTTATAAACATTTTTTCATAAATTAGTGTTTTATTGCTCCGTCTATATATATATATCCAAAAGCCAACTGTTATGGGAAAGGGGACATAAGTCGTCCAGCTGCGTATAAAATGTGGCGACAACATATGCTCACCATTCCTCATCTGATATAATTTCACTATAGTAAATTCAAATAAACTAAAGATTTATTTAAACATTTGTCTCCGCTTTCTGTGAGATGTTATGTATTTCCTTTCCCATCCAAATCTTGTCACACATATATAAATATCTCTCGTATTTGGTAATTTATATTCGATCAGCACGCCAATATCTGGCGCGATGACTTGCACATATGCCAATCATATTCTTGTAACGCGATTACATTACATTCGACGCACTTAGATTTTATGCAGGGTTTACTTCACCATAGAATATATAAGTGAGTACCATCAAGCATGATAACGTGCCAGCGCCGATGGCATTTTTGCACGCATGCACAGCCGCACGCTGGCACGCGCGCACACATGCGAACAGAAATACACGCACGCATGTGTATACAGTCATGGCATTTACAATAGTTTTGCAACACTTCAATAAGACATGTATACTGCGCTTGCATGTGGAGAAATGTGTGAATGCATTACGGATGCATGTGGGTATTTCTTTTCTAAACAATGTACGAGTGGCAACGATTGTACTTGTCAACAGCCAATTCTACCCACTTCTACTGCACCAAGGCTGTACTAGGGTACCAAAGCGACGACACTGTCATGGGCTCATAGTGCGGTAACAGTACCAATCCAGTTTCAATTAACGTTTTAACTCTTACATCTCAAAAATAACAAATTCTTTATGATCTAATGACTATTATTTTGAAACTAAGTTCACTGGAAGCTGTTGCTGCCTATAATAGTATCTGTTACACTAAAATTAGTTTCACAATATTCAACAGTTTTGCTGTGTAGTTGTGTTGAAGTTTCGGCTCTGACATTTCAATGATAACAGGTTAACTCATTATCAACGAGGCATCAAGGTTGTACCATGTTAGTATCTAGACTGTTCCGCCGGGAGTGTTTGACAATAGATGAATCCAATATGGTAGTCAAGCACAAGGCGTCATAATCAATTAAGGCACGTGTGTGCTGACGTCACATTAAAAATACGCCATGAATGGCGTATCTAAGTCCGTCATGGAGGATTAATTGTCCGTAACGTGTACGATAACCATTCTGTTAGTTTTTTCAGACTAATTTGTCTGGGCAACAACGGCACGCAGTCAAATACGTTTCAAAATATTAAACAGCTTACTTTTATATTTTTTTGGAAATTGAGATTCAGGGAGTTTATGATTCGATCGATCCCAGCATGGGCAGAGCGTGGGCGGAGCTTAGCTAGAGATGGGCGGGCCATAGCTAAGAGTGGATTCGTCCATTTGGCATGGGGCCCTATGTGTTGCTGCCTTTCTCAGCAACGACTCTCAATCGATTTGCTCGATATATCGATCAGCAATTGTTTCTACATCGAAGGTTATGTTGATTTTTTCGACAATTATTATTTGATTGAAAGCTGCGCAGCAACGATTTTCCGGCGAATTGGTATCAAAACATTAGCTATAGCACTTGCATTGTAGCCTGATTATTTTTAGATCAATTTGAAGGGGCACTTGTTGTTATTGCTACAATTTTCAATCAACGTGTAAAAAGTGTGGAGCCATACATGTTTCTGTAGTGCCATTGGAAATTCGTATTTAATATTGACAAACTTATTATTCGCTATCGAAGCAGCTCAGCTCAGCTTGGAAGCCAATGAACAGTACAGTGACTATCATTAGTGGTAATGGACCGGGTTTTCTTGTGACCATTGGCCAACAGCGATGATAATAGAATCACGAATAATGGGGGAATAACGTTTTAGCTATACCCGGTCCATCTCCGCCTAAGCTCCGCACACGCTTTGTCCGTGTTTATGGTCGATGGATCCTTGGACTCTCAATCTCCAGAAAACTATACAGGTAAGCTGTTGGAGATTTTGAAACTAATTTATTTAAATAGCCATAGACACCACCCAGTCAAATTAGTTTCAACATATTCAACAACATGTTTATTAAATAGTAAAGACATACAATCCGTACAGCCGGACGGACTATTAAGCGGTTAACACCGACTGCATCAAGTCATTCATGACGTAGTTGATTATGACGTCATTTGATTGACTGAGAAACTTGATTCCTCAATCGCTACTGTAAATATCAGACTAAATTGGCATCTTCGAAGAAGACGATCGTCACTAAACCGTTATAAACATTTCCTTATGCTTTTAATTCTCCGGAATAACTTCAATACCGATGATTAAGGGGAGACAATTGGCCTTGTTTTTTCGTGTACTACCGAATAAATAAGCCACATCACTATGAAAATGGAAGTCCAAATAATGCAATGCTTTGGCCGTTTATTACTTGACCCTATTCCATCTCATCTATCACCGAGATTTGCAGGATGAAGCACCAAGCCCGTTCGTACGTAACGTATGAACATATTGTATATATGGGATTGTCTTCTGGGGGGTCATGACCCCGGGGACATCTTATATTTGCAGTTCAAGACCCCCAGCGAAGAATATGACAAGACCCCCAGCAAAGAATATGACTATATTTTTGAATACCAGACGAGCTAGGGAACGGATAACACAATGAGCGAAAATGTATTAGCGCGATCTAGTGTGTGCATCAAGTCGATGCAAAACTGACACGAAAATATAGCTGATACAATAAGTGAAATTGGAATATGAAATTGGAATAGAATAGACTAAGACTTAGGGCAGTGAGCTGATGGAATCTATCGGTGATTGAAGAATGAAAGCTGTTGCTGCAGGCGCGGCATAACCCTTTATAGTATTCAGCAGAAGTTATGACCAATAGTTTTCTAAATATTCAAGCAAGAGCGTCGGTAGAATGCTACGCACAGAGTGTACGTAGCACAGACTGAATGACTCATAGAATGACGTAGTAAACGTGGCGACGACCGACTTACCATAAGGACCGTAATAAGGTGACCGGGTTTCTATATTTCTATAGAGGCGACCCACGACACCAGATACGACACCAGATGTTGGTGAATCAGATGTACCACATGGTCACTACGTCATGGCACCCTTCTGAAATGCAGGCGTAGGCCTAATAAGCAAGGGGCTGGACGTGGACATGATAGCGTCTGGCGCCAAGTAGATTAGAAAACCAGACGAAAAGTTGACAGAAGACGTTGGTCAGAATAAGATATTAAGAAACGATTAGCAATGATTGTCGAAGCAATGTCCATCACTGTCAAGTTTGGGGGAGGTTATCGGATAGAATTCCACACTCATGAGTCAATTAGGCCGCTTTAACTTGTTCGGTGTTCTTTTCCTAAGAGAGAAAATCGGAGTTTGATTAGTCAGGATGACGTCACAATCAATGAGCATCGAATAAAACTCTGGAAAGAGGAACCCAAACGAACATGGTAGAGGGCTCCAGAGAAGTATAAAAAGTGGACTTTAACTTTTTAGAAAAAAAATCTTGGTTCCGAAAATGATTGCGCTTAGGTAAACCTAGCCTCGAGTCCGTATAGTTCTGTGGAACTGAATTTGTCGAAATTCAAACAAGTTCTTGGTGAATGGTTTTGAGTAGCCAAGAACGGTTTTTGACGAAAATGATTTAGAGAATCGTGAAACGCAACTTTGTAATGATAGAATAACCAGTATTCGTATTGTATGAAAATCAGTTATTTCTATAGACGCGAGTGACAGTAAAAGTTACTCAAAGTATCTGGTGGTAGTATAAGCCACCCATAATTGATAGAGATTGGTGGTAGTATAAGCCACTCATATTTACTTAGAGTTTTATTTAACAGGTTGTTTTCTATCGTGACAGCATAAGTCACACATATCCGTAGCCATATTAGACAGTCAAACTTAAGAGAATAAATTATCACTTCGATATTCTCGAAGCAAGAGTTTGGGTTGTGTATTGTCCAGTCTGGAAGCGACGGAAGACCACCGTCCCGAGCCACCATCTTTTACCCGAGTCAGATCAGGCCCAGATTATCGAATACAAATATCGTCACCATCACCTTAGACGAGGCGAGCAGATAATCGTACTACTGCATCTTTGATAAGAGGTTGTCGCAGCAACCGGTACATCATATTCTTATCAGAAGTGTAGTAGATATATTTCTAAATTAGACCCGAAGATCGAAAATCTTCAATATGTACATACAACTTGATCTCTTGTTATAACTCATTTTATACAATGCTGGAGTAAACAGATTTGAACCCAAATGTACCTTTCCAGAGTATCCATCTATTAATCTGACGTTATATGACGTCATAATCAGCTAAGCGGCGTGTAAGGTTACGTCATAAATAAGTTTATATGGCCCGTCTTTACCTCTTAATAGTCCGACACGACACGTTGTACGAATTGTAAGTCTCTACTATTTAATAAACATGCTGTTGAATATTTTGAAATATAGGACAGCAACAGTCAAATTAGTTTCAAAATATTCAGTAGCTTACCTGAATAGTTTTTTGGAAATTGATAGTCAGGGAGTTCATAGGCCACAAACCAGGTGTGGGTGGAGCTTAGCTAGAGATGGGCGGGGCATAGCTAAACATGGAAAGATCCATTGAAGAAAAGACTGTTAGCTATGCGCTGCCCATTTCTAGCTAAACTCCGGCCACGCTTTGACTATGTTGGGATAGATCGAACACTGAATACCAAGAATCAGAATGGCAATGTAATTATACAGCTATGCTGGGGAGTATTTTGAAACTAATTTAACTGGGCGCTGAGCCGAATTAATTTCAAAATATTCATATGTATTAAATAGCAATTCAATCAGGAATCAAAGAATAACATAAGACAAAGCTCAGTGAAGTAATAATCCGAAAGTATATGTTGGCGTTTGGAGCACAGAATGTATGACTACAGTACAGATCCGAAATAACGTTGCTTGTTTCCAAAACAGAATAAAACAGACTGTTGAATATTCTGAACATAATTGGATTGGAAGCTATATGGCTGCCTAAAGCAGCGATGTCTTCCAATCCAATTGCGTTCAAAATTCTCAACCGAACATTTCTAACTAACATAAAAACAACTCGGATTTTGGAATCATCAATCTACATCGTCGATCACTATGGGATCTGGCGTGTGGGGTGGGTGTATCCCGTACTTCACTTGCTCTTTTCTAGCATAAGTTTTTGTCGAGATCCTCAGGGTATGAGGAAGAACATGCATAATTTTAAACCGGATTTTCCTCATTCCGGCTACACCCAAGGAGCAACTGTAACCGTGACCGAGAGTATAAAAGCAAGTGCAGAACAGAGCACTAACATTCGGATCCATCTGATCCAGCGTAAGAAAACCACAAGAGGAATTCATGACCAGTTGACCTATTTCTAACTAACATATTTCTGTTTTTGTTTTGGAAAATACGTTAACTTATTTCTAAAGTGTGCTTGTAGGTCTGCTCCCAAACTCAAAGAATAGTTTGCATGTATGCGACATTAACACCTTAACCCTTGAATTTAAAATGTCCATTTTCGGACCAAGTTAATGCCATTTTTGAAAGCTTGCCACTGGAATGACTGGCTCGGTTAAATTTTCAAGAATAGATCTTGGGGAATCTTGATCGGCAAATGGACAGAACACATTTGAGTGGAACATGGAACTGACCGTTCAGCAGGTTCTTGGTCTGCTAATGGGCATTTCTCAAGACCACTGCAGAAGCCGTGTTGGCTGATGTGAGTGTTGACACCATAGATAGCACCTCATTGGATACAAATCTCAGCATGTTGTATGCTCCATAAGCACGCGTCAAACAACTATATAACAGATACGCTCATGTCACGGACATACATAATCAGATTATGAACACAGCTATTACTTATTATAATTTGACATCAAAAATGTTTATAAAACTCCACTGATGGTATCATCCTTGTTTTTATGTCATGACATTTCAAATGTCAAAGCTGTTGTCAGGTTAGCCAAAATAGCAGGCGACCTGTGTACACTTAAAGATCTGGGAAATAATATTGAGATACTGCAGCTAACCTTTTGCGGGTCTATGCACTGCAGTATATCAATATTATTACTGATTACATAAACTAATTTATATATATATGTATGCATTGGTTTACGTAATCGCTAACATTAATTTAATGCGAAATACGTGGCTTTGAACTGTGGACTGTGCTTTTATTACGCGCAGATCAATCTACATTTGTGTATGAGGCTACTGTCGAGCACCACGTGTTCAGTTGGTAAGCGATATAAGAGAGTCGGATTCAGTATTGGACAGGCCTCCGCCCCGTCCTTAGGTATACGTCCTGTAACTGTGGATTAAGTATCTTTGTTAAATTTATTTTGGATGCAATCTCATTGGCAGTATTGGAAAGCCTGGGTGGGGTGGTTATAGGGTGTTGTGTGTGGTGGCGGGATTCCATCATGTCTAGTGGTCTGCTGTCGCGAAATTAAGAAAGAGTTGGGCGAGGGATCTTTACCTTACCAATGTATGTCAGAGAAGCATTGGCATAAGACAGGGAGTTAAGCCAAGCAGTTGTTAGCCAATGCTTCCGCGATTTTGCCTGGGTTTTCAAAGACCCGTGAGAAAATCTCCTTGTTTGCGGAGTGTTATGCTTGTGGTTGACGCTTGTCCGAACATATCCTCAAAACCGATGGGTCATCCAGTTTTATCATCTCTTTCTGACGGTAATCTGTCTTGAAGCTCTGTTCAAAGTGCCCAAAGTATTACGTTTAAAGATGGAGTGAGCATTGACGTTCGAATTCTGTTCCACTGGTGGGAAGATTGCTTTAAAGGTAGAACGAATGCTAATATGAGAGACTGGATTAAAAGACTATGCAGAAAATCCGTAGGTAATCACAAATTGATTATGACGTCTTATTATGGATGGACAAACTGGAAAGTTCCCTTGAGTTAACTAATGGGCAGGCTGGGTTCAAGACTGGAGTCACGAGGTGGGAAACTTTGATTCTGGTTTCTGATAATGGTATCTTAACACCTCTTTTTATCGATATTTCTATACGTAAACATGGTGTACACTTCATTCCATAGAAGTTAGAGTATATTTTTAGGGAAAATGCTGTGTTATCTTTGTCACATCCAATCTGTTTCTCCCAATCAGTTTGGTGAGTTAAATAATCAATGACCTTGGCATAGAGTTGAAGGTTCCGAGGTCATTATTTGATGAGCCATTATAGAGCAATTACATAATAGTACATTCCACTGGTGGGGGCTGCACAGTGGCAGTTCTTTATGAATGTGGTCTTATGCAAACTTATCTTAAAGAGCCACCGTCTTGTGGCGCCAACACTGGAAACCGGTTATAAACATGTCTGTCTAGGTGATATGAACTTAAAATAGTAATTGAATCACACTGTTATGGTTGGAAATAGCAGGTCCTGAAGCAAGATCACTCGTTTAAATCTTCATCAATGTCATCATCAATTAAGGCCAACTTAGTGTTAGAAAATCGAGCATGTGTTTGTCGCTCATTTGACGAACAGTAATACAGAATCTGGAGCTGACGCAACATGCGCAGGAACAACTTTGGCATCGGCTTATCATCTTGTTGTTGCAATCCAATTTCCACATGGCCAAGATATAACGGATCTAAGATCATTTTGCCAAATGTTAGCCTCCACAATTAATGAAGACGCCGTATTTGTTTTCGACAAGCACCTGGGGTAGGTGGCATCTCTTTTTACCTTTCCTTGAATATGACCAGTAGTATGGTATCCAGTCAGTGCACGCCAGTTTATCAGTACTGTTGCCCTCTATGGGCCAAGTTTATCATAGATAGGCTTACGCATAGGTCTCTCCCTACGTTCACTAGTTTCAATAATCTGTGTTGTAGCACTGTCAAGTTGAGGTACTCTACGAAGGGTTAGAAGGAGCGCATTCCTGTCTTGAGAATATATATGGACTCTAAATCAGCCATAACGTCAGGAAATCCTTCGTTTCATTGGCCTGGAGAAAGATATTTGTGTCCTTGATGGTAGTTGAGTCTTCAATTAAATAGGACTTGATTCCTTTTTTGTTTTACTCTGAGCCGCCCCTTATATGATCATTAAGTGATGATACTTTAATGTAGTTATCAAATATTGCACCAACTTGCTCATAGCCGTGAGCATTCGCAGCGACAAGGCTAACGTAAGTTGCACTACGATGTTTACAATTCTCAATGTTCTTGACACTGATCAACGCTTGCAATGTAGGCATTCCGTTTACTGCACAGCAAGTTGGAGAGCTTATATCATCACTAGTGGCAGTGAATACCAACACTGTGTCGTTATCGGTCTGTTCATGGTCTTTTTAGAACGTGTATTCCCTTGAGTTGGTTATTTATAGGATGAGCATATACACCTGCTTCCATTAGCACTCTGTTTCTGTGCATACACTCATGCACTCCAAGTACATCATCTAAATCAACATTCTGACTGTATGGCCCAACAATACCCAACAGTCGGGAAAAGAGTAATGTGACGGGCATTAATGTCACAACTTTAGATCCAACCTTCAGCTAAAGGTCGTTTGCAGCTGTATTCCATGACAGAAGTTTGACCTTGTCATCTGAGCCCACAAATTACATTTTCCCACTAGACGCTCTGCCACAAATATTCTAAAATCTATCGTTCCTACCTGCTATGTAGACTGAATAATATTTTGAGCGTGGTGTGCAATAACCTCATTTGATCCAAGTTTAAAATGTGACTTGTGGTTTCAACTAAATCAGTTTCTGGATGGGAAGACTTTAAACAATTAAATTATGAAAATACTGTAGTTAGCTTCACAATAGCCTGCTCCTGAGGAGCAACACTAACATTTGGCAGACAATGGTACCGTGATGGTGATTATGTGCTAGCCGAAACAGGCATAATGTGTTCAATCTCTATGGCGAGGCGTGCCAGTATAGGAATAGTAAGGCAGAACTGTCTATAAAGTTTTTGGATTTGAGATACCGTAATGCCAGAGATTCCTCCTTGGCTTTTTGTAGATTTGTTAAAATGCTCCATTGCCTGGTTTATTCTAATACGAGTAAATGAAACAGTATTACGTGTGTTCACAATGAGGGTTCCATTGATAGAATCCTGTCAAACTTCTGGATCAGCAGTTTCTACTTTATGCATACGGTCAATACATTCTGGAATGTGTTGTGCAGAATCCAATCTGCCATCTGTCTGTAAACTCATAGTTTCTCAAGTGTTGACACAACGAGGGGCCAGTTGGCTCCACGTGTTGCACGAAGCATCGGTAGCATGGCAAGAACATCCCTCATGCGCATGTGTATCCATAGGTTCAGTGTAGCATTGGCCTACGTTGCATCATATTCTGGTAGTAGTTGT
This sequence comes from Chaetoderma sp. LZ-2023a, assembly GCA_034401795.1. NCBI lineage: Eukaryota > Metazoa > Mollusca > Caudofoveata > Chaetodermatida > Chaetodermatidae > Chaetoderma > Chaetoderma sp. LZ-2023a. Next base: position 52,866,939 of record CM067360.1, read on the forward strand.
TCCAAATTCAATGACTTGATATTTCCTAGGAATATTTAGTGTGAAAATTTGAACATCTTGTTTAGTTATGCACACGTCACAGAACTATTCTGAACCTGCTTTCGGGGGATTGTGTATTTCAGGGTGATCATGTAGGACTGTTTCTCACTAGTGATCAAACAGTACTTGAAACGATATGTGAGGACAAACAACCCTTTTGCAATGGCTGCCATTAATAATCAGTGACTATAACTCTGCTTTAGAGACCCGCCTCCTGCCATGCTTGATCGAGCCGACTACCTTCTCTAGTTCGGCCCATGTTCAAGTTTCAAAACTTTACTTATATACGTCCATATCAAATGCGACGACAGGTCTTTTTTTCTGGACACCAGACTGTCTAGTTCTGTCAGTTGGATCCATGCGGTTTCTAATGTGGATTTAATAACGTGAAGGGCAAGGATCTTATCTGCTGGTGAAGAATATGTTAAAAGCTCAGCCTGAGCGAGTGATTTGTAGACGGACCAAAATGGAGTTGGCTGTTTTCTGTCCAACTCCTTGGGCCGTATTTTAGAATCTTCTTATATTTTGGATTTAAGGCGCCCTTTCGCATGGCAACCTTAGCTGAAGGACTCCTTTAATAAGGTGGCCTTAAGTATGTTATATTCTAGAATCGACCATATCCATTTCCTTTTGAAAGGAGTACCTTCAGTAGCTGATCGGCTTGAATGTGCCCTTTGTTGAGGAAGCCCTAATGAAAGGATTTCCGTAACCAATTATAGAGATACTAAGGCAAAAAAGACTGAAGTGGTCAGTACTACTACTACAACAACTACTACCACTACTACTACTACTACTACTGCTACTGCTGCTGCTGCTGCTGCTGCTGCTGCTGCTGCTGCTGCTGCTGCTGCTGCTGCTACTACTACTACTACTACTGATACTACTACTACTACTCGGGTAACCAGCAGTGGAGGCGGGTACCGGTAGGAACCAACTCCCATTAAACATGTTGGGTGGATTACTTTCGAGGGATGTGATAGGTATTAGACTGTCATCATAGAGTATGGCCGGGTATGACTGGCGTGACGTAGAAGTGTGTGGATAGCAGGTACCCGCATAACGTGGATATTAGCAGAATGCTATACACCAAAGTCTTTGCAAATTAAGCAGCATAGTGATACTCGACCGGTGTTAAAAACTTTGACAATTATTTGACAGCATTTTACCACTAACCAAGGCAGCAATCATACTGTCACATTATTCTGCAAATACTAGCTAGCTTCAAATACATTTCAATAACTAAGTTAGTACATATGCATATGCGTTTTTCTGTTCGAGATGAATATGTAGCCTTGTGCATTTCATCCGATCATGTACGTGCATTACTTGTAAATGTGACGGCATGCTCTGATTGAACAGGAAATGTACACAATCAAATTGCATTTCCTGCCAGGTAAGTGAACTAGCTAATAGCAACGCCTATTTTCTCGTACATATGGCACGACTTACTGCGACACTTTACTATACAAGCGCATAGGTCAGCTGTACTGTGCACTAAGCATTACGTATACTACATCCAAGGATGAAACAGGTGTTTCAGTAAAGAAGAGGAGAATCTTTTCCGAACTTGAGAAGAACGTACTGCTCCAGTTGATTGAAAATGAGAAGATAGTTATTGAACAAAGTCAAAACACAGCCACCATATTGAAAGCTAAGAATGATGCCTGGGGTCGGATTTTGATTACATTCAACGCGCAGAAAGGCATTGGACCTACAGACACCAAAGCACTGAGTAATCTGTGGGACAACATCAACACCAAGGCAAAAAGGATGTCAGCAAAGAAAAGAAGGATCGTCATCCAACGGGTGGTGGTCTGGAACCAACCGCCAATGATATGTTGCATCTGGTTTCCTCGATATGCAGTGACGTTCTAAAGTCCCTCGATATCGATATTGATGATGATGCTGGATATCATGCACAAGGTATTTTTACATTTACTTTCTACACCTTTTCCACCTGATTAAAGCATAGGCCTACAGTACGTTCTATCTGTAAAATAATCTCAAGATTATCTTAATTAAGGCCGGTGTTCACTATTAGTCCTTCAGAATGGTGCAGGACATCAAACCTATTGTGCATTTTGGGTGAAAGGTGTGGCATTTGTCACAGATGTAGCACTCGATATGCCGAACAAATCTGGTTTACTGGCCGAGTCAAGTTCCTCCCGTGATGGCTGCCAAGTTTCAAAATGGCCGCCATTGATGAAAAGGCAGTATTCTTGCAAATTTATGTTGTCCGTTAAATGTAATAAAAGGTGTTATAAACACGATTGGTTTAGGCAGGTGACTGCATTCTGACCTCATTTCCGTTCATATTTATTGTACATGCACCTGTTTAAACTTTTATACTCTATCTTTTTCAATAATTATTTTAGCTCCGGTAAACAATCCTGAACAATCAGCAGCTCCGACGGCAGCTACAACATCTGAGAAGGTACAACAAAACGATTGTAGTGAACAAACGCCACCGGAATCATCTGTTACACGTACATCAAGAAGAAAAGCTACAGGTAAATCTGCCTACGAACATGACATAAACGCACCTACGTCATCAGCAATCGACAGAGCACTTAGAATGCAGGAGATTGAGCATGAACTTCAAGTTAAACGTCCGCAGAAGAAGATCATGTTCGATGAGGAAGAGCACATGGAAAGGATAACGCTAATTAAATAGCAACCACAATTCATAGCACGTCTAAATGACAATATAGTTGCACCGACCAATATGGAAACCCAACCAAACTACTCTCTGTATAATATTTATGAACAAATGTCATAAAATGTATGAATGAAGAAAGTCATGTACATGTTTAATGAAAATAGTGATGGACACGTGTTCTTCTCACAGCATCCCTAAGCATATCATTTTGCATATTAATATTTGCCTCCTCTTCACTACCTTCCATTTCAGGGTCCTCTTCCTCGTCCGCAAAGTCCTGTTCCCTAGGATCAATTGCAACATTGTGAAGGCCTGCTATCGCTACAATTACTGCCACAGCCGTCGTTAATTTGCATTGTAACCTCAATTCCAAGCAGTGAAAGCGACGCTTCCGAACCCCAAACATCCGTTCCACTATCGAACGTGTTCTCTTCTGAGCGCGATTGTAGTGGTTTTCAGCTGGCCCATTAGGATTCCTGAAGGGAGTCATAAGAAATGGTCGGTCGGCACGGGTAGCCTTGGTCCCCAAGTAACAAGCCAGTTAGTTCGTTATTTTCATATCGGGTATATATAAGGCTATTTGTCGAAAATCCGTGAGTGATGTGTAGACCCAGGCCACCTAGCCACTATGTTAATGAAACTTAGGTCTACATCACTTATCCATTGCACATTCAATGACATGAACGACTTTCTACACTGATATATCTCACGATTTTCCACACGTGGCGTTTGTATTGGAACATGGCTCCCATTCACACAGACAACAACATGTGGGAACCAAGCAATTTCCATAAATGTAGTAGTATGTCCGGAGTCAACATGATACCGGCTCCCTCCTGGGGCACCGATTGGCGATCCGTGGCCCTCACCGCCCTCTCAAACTGTGGAGCATAAGCAGTTTAGACATGTGGTTGGTGTATGCCTCTAGATGGAGGCTCTCAATCCCTGGGGCATAGGATTTGAGACATGTGTATAAAACTCCCGTGCGGACCCCACATGTCCGGGAGAACCTCCTCAGGATACCGGCCAGTGGTCGACCTCTCTCTTTCTCTCTATTCTGACCGGTATCCTGAGGAGGTTTTTCTATCTGTGGGACAGTTTTGTACCTATCCTACCTATCTTCTACCCCCACCCTGTTGATATTCCAGCCGGCTGGTGCGTGCGTGTCTGTGGTGTTTTGACCCCACACTGGGGGGGGGGGGGGGTGTCGCAGTGGGTCTTTATCTAGCCTGGTCATATTACCCCCGCCCTAGTCTTACCTAGTTTCGAAATTTCAGGTAAGTGCTAGCGAGGTCTTTTGAGTGAGATTTGAACCCAGTCTGCAGCCTGGGAACGCTAGGCAATTCAACAACTCTATCGATAGACCCACCGCAACACCGCTAAAATCTCGCCTCTTAGTAATCTTATCTCTGAGCATGAGTTGTGCAATCGCTGTTACGCATGATAGCGCACCAACACAGCAATGTGTGAACACATAACTTATCAGCTATAGTAATGCATACATGCCCCAGATAGTTAATGCATTGTATTAATGTAGGTGAGGAAGGATGATCCCCGATTGTAGAGCTTTCGAACTTTCCCATCCCTTTTCACAACAGTGGAGAGGGGAGTAACCTCTATGTCAATGACTGCGAGAGGCCTATGTAGGGGCAACCATGGTTGCCAGTTACCCCCAGGTCCGGCGCGGTACCACACTTCTTTCTTCTCAAACATGAACTGCAGGTTTTTTGTCAGGGTCAATAGCAGGCAATCACGGACCAACGGCGGGGCACCGCTCGAATAGGGTTTGACCAGGTGAAAGCTGATGTCGCTATTTAGGGTGTTGATGTCTACCACATCTGTATCCGAGAGCTCAATCAACGGCTCGAGGATGTACTTTCTCTTCGGGAAATCGTACCGAAAGACGATCTTGTGGCCATCCATGTCGCGACCAAGGCGCCCTTTCGAAACATCCTTGAGGTCTGTGAGCATCTCCACCCCATCACCACCAATGGGGTGAAAGGAGAATGCCTTTGAGCTTGCTTCGTACTGTAGGGCGAAGGACTTGCCATCACTCTCTTCCGCCTTGGCAGCATCAACTGCGTACACATCTGCGAGGTCAGCAAGACCAGTCGAGTGAGCAAATATGGGTTCCATAGCACGCTATAAAAGGGATTTAAACGAGACATATAACCATGCCAATTGTCCGACTGCTGCTCTCCGGTGGTGAGAACATAATCTCACCCTCTCTAGAGGGGAGATGGGTGGTACAGTACCATGTAGAATGGGTTCTCTTCGAGGTGCCCCAGCGGGGCACAACATACATACACGCCGATGTGCTACATCAACCTCCGGGCAGTGCACACAGCAGCTCACTGGTAGAAGTCAGCTGGGACGTGATAGAGTATCTCCCAACTTCCAACAGCAACCTATGAAAAGCTATCAGTCCTAGCCTGTTCACACCTGTAAATCACCTGTTTGACAGCCCCTCCATTAACATATACGACAGCACAGATGGGATATCAGACGCCCATTTAGAGTTTACTCTCTTATTACTCATTGACCTGACGACACGATGATATCATACCAGCAATATCTGGCCTTGGCTGAGATAATGAACCCGATAGAGGATTGCCCCTTCATAACCCCTGCACAGATAAAGTGTTTAAACGAACAGATGCCCGCACAGCAACAGATCTGTCAACAAGAAGGAGAGCGCCTACAGCAGGAGAATTGGTATCAACATAACGCGCGCAGGGCAAGGAGGGACAGGGAAAATTTCCGATACTGGCAGGCTCTACTGGAGGAGAGTAAGCAGGATGCAGGAGTCTTGACAGACGACGATTGGCCAGATGTCTTCACATACGACGATGAGCCAGTGGTCTTCTCAGACGAGGATGAGCCAGATGTCATACAGTGGGACGAGGAGACGCGGAAGTGTAGGATCAAGAAAGCCATCCAGCGGCGGACCTACTATCTTGGTGATAAGGTGAAGTTCCAGATGTCATGTCTCAGAAAACTACTGGCACCAGACATAGTGCTGGATGACCACGTTCTAAGAGACAGCTGTCTCAAGACCAAAAAGCTGGTACGGTTAGCCAGGCTCTCCAAAATGAACCCTTCTATGACTCATAAGCAGATTCTGCAGGTGATGCCGGTTTAAGCCTCCAGGTATACTATGGCAAAATCAGAATGTCGGAAGCAACCAGAACTATACCCCTCCCTGACTGCTGATGAGGGCGGTACCATCCACGGCTGGCGACTCCAGCAGATAGATACCATCAGGCAGAATCTCGTCCATGAGGCAGAAAAGTATGGCAGAATGCGCAGTCGATATAAGACAGCCTACAACGTCCTTGCGCATACAACCACTGCTGTGGGTGTGATTGGAGCCAGTGCTGGTGTGGCAGCTGTGGCCACTCTCGCTACAGGGGTGGGTGCCCTCGTCGCCATCCCTCTGGGCGGCGTGACACTAGCCGCCACTGTCTTGGCCACGGGCTTGGAGTGGGGCAGTGGCAGATTACAAGGAGGTTGGAGAAGCATGCTAAGTATGTGACACTAGCACAGAGTATGCTATGGACTATCGACGAGTCTGTCAGCAAAGCTCTCGAGAATAGCCAGGTCACCGATGAAGAGTACCACCATATATTGAAGGTCCAAGCCCTGTACTGCACTGAGAGACCTAAAGTGTGACAGCAATACCTGAAAGGCTCCAGCGGGCGGGTTGATATGGAGGAGTTAAAAAACGAGATGTTATGGCGATGTCACCTCGCCGGTCTCTGGAGTCGAGACAACTACAATTAATGTGCTGTGGTAGCTTAAAGAACACCAGTATAGCTAGCCTTCCCACTGAACCTCACGACAGTCAACCGGAGCCATCCGCCCATACTGGGTACACCCTTGCCTGGCCTGAGAGGCCTACTGGATGATATACCAGAGCTAACAACTTTCTCTATCACAGTGGATGGATGGGCCCGAACCAGCTTCTCCGTCAACTCACGACCACTGCCGAACCGCCCCATCACCATCAAGGATGCGAAGCAAGCTCATACTTGGATGTCTGCTCCAAGCCTCTCATACTGGAATCAGCAGCTGAACTTTGCCGTGTGGTGTGCCACGGCAGGCTGTGGAGTAAGTTCCACCCTGCTTCACTACTATTCTAGTACTCCTGAAGCTGTGCTCATCGCCAGCTGTCTCAGATTATACGTGTACTTCACTGTGCGACGAATCCTCCATGAGCTGGGTGCAAGCCTCCCTGATACAAACGACTTCGACCCACAGCTCAACAGTCATAGCGTCTCAGTGGCCAGCAGACTATAGAGAGAGTTCAGAGCTCACCCAGACTATCGGTGGCATGGTGGCGACAACAGCGGTCTAGGGGTTATGTATAGTAATCCGAGACGTGACTACTCAGGATTCCCCTATCGAACACCCCGACGAGTAGGCCGTCGGAAGACAGCGACATTCTCGTTCGATCCAGACTCCAATCCTGGAGCGATAGTGCAAAATATGCACATCACCGGAATCAGGCAGGACTACCCAGATGTGTGGAAGTACTTTGTCCCACACACCACCACAGTCCTTACACCAGCAGGGATCGTTCGGATCAACCAGTCCCTGGAAGCACTGTGCTACTGCCTCCTTACAGCGCAGACTAAGCTGCGTCATTCCATAGATGGTGTCAGCGGAGCAGAGGTCCAGGCCATGATCATCAGTCTCGTTGAGGATATGATCATCGTGGCAGATCCCAGCAGTCTTATTGCTAAGTTCCAGCAGGGGTTGCAGAAGGCCCGTCGCAAACTTGACTTTGCTATTTCACCACACCTATGGTTGATTCCGAGCAACATGATCGTGAACATCGAGGACCTCCAAGTCAGGGGCTATAACAACATGATAGTCGAGGGGAATTCTCCCGGTGTCCACTTCGGTTTCAACACGGATATCAACACACCTACATGTAGTACGGGCCATACAGTCGTTCCGACCCTGACACTGCAGCCAGTCGACACGCTGCTTCCCATGGCAGCGCCAACCCGGCCACTGCAGCCAGTCGACACGACACTGCTTCCCGTGGCAGCTCTACGAGTGGTGTCAGGCCTAGCTATCGTGGTGCTCGGGATCAGCCTACTCCGCCGCTAGTAAATCAGCTATAAGACTATCCTGACTCTCGTCAGTAGTGGTGGGGACCACGGTGAGACACTGAGCCAGCTGGGCCTGCCCTACAGCCCATATACACGCTGCCAACATGCACATACAAGGGCTGGAGGGTTCTGCAGTGCATCTTTTTCACAGCTTGTAGTATCGCAGAGCCTTGTTCAGCTCTGAGTCAGGTGAGGCCATGGAGGTCTGCAACTGCTGGAACACATCTGACAGATACTCCCGATCCTTGTAGAAATCTTTAGCCCCCAGGAGCTGCTCGACGATACTCCCGCCCATGATAAGGTATTCAAGGAAGCAGATCTTCCCCTTACCAAATCCTAGATAGAGTCTTCTTCTTGTAGGCCTTCAGCTCCCTCCGGTAGACCTCATAGTACTTCTCGCATAGCATGAGCCCGGACATGTTTAAGATGTCTCAATAGAGAGATGAATATTCCTGAGTACCAACCCGGACACCTAGCAGATGCAGACTGGGAAGATCTTATTAGCTCACTTGACAGGGAACACAGGCGTTTAACTGCATTGTATACTCACGGCTTAAACAATGACGTCAACGGTACAGATCGTGAAGCAACTGCCCGAGAGCCAGGCGAGTCTTCAGAAGGTGGAGAACCTGCTGCGAACCAAGACACAGAAGTTACTGACACAGGCTAAGCCTCTGGCAGTCCATGTCGCCAGTAACGTGGCGGCGAATATGGCCATGGTGAAGATGACAGGGGGAAATGAGGTTCTTCCTTCCGCCACTGCGGCTGTCCTCGCTACCGTGGTGAGTGGGCTGGCCGGCCACTGTCTCAGAATAACTCACCCCATCCCAAAGATCGCCCTCAGTGGTGCCGCCTACACTGCCGCTGCCAAGATCATGGGTGAACGTGTTACACCAATGGAGGCCGCGGTTCTTGGCCGACTGCGTGGTCCTCCTATGCCCAGCCATTTCACTGGGGGTATGACTAGTAGGTTTAAGCCATCTGTATATGACTATGACTCTGTCACTCACAGACCTAGAAAGCAAAGAGCTAGGCGATCTTGCTCACTTGGGCGAGGCACGCCTCGGTTCAGAGGACACTGTTGCCCCTATCTCCTTCCTAGACTTCGATGAGAAGGGAGACCCGCGGGAGATCCGAGGTACCATCCCAGCCGGAGATCTCGTTGGGAACACTGATACGGTAGGACAATCGGCCATTAAGAAGGCCAAGACTGTATACAAGGGTATGGGCATCAAAGACAGGGCAACGATGCGAGGTATGCTCGGAGTCGACGAGGCTGGTGCCATCAAGGTTATGGCTGAGTCCTATGCACAAAACCTGGTTACGGATCTCCTGAAACCACGGAGGTCTTTCCAACAAGACGGAGAGAATCTCAGGGTAGGCACCATCGGCCTGAGCAATATCTCGGTCGATGGCAAAAAAGGTGCTACCGACAGCCTCCAGCTACCAGAGGTGAAGAAGTCAGGGTTCTTTGGTTTGCTGTTTAAGCTCACATAATAGTCATGGCTTCCCGTGCATGTATCGTACAGCTACTGGATGTGCTAGACACTGTGGGTGCTGACACAGGCCCTCTACGCTAACTTCTCAGCTGCTGCTGGTATTTCATGCTTGACGCCTCCATCGCATCCTTCATATCCGCCGGAGGTACAACGCTACCCACACAGCAGGCGCAAAAGCTGGTGCAGGAAGTACTGCCGTTTAGTCTCCCAGATATAGACGAGGCTACCGCCGACCAAGTGCTAACCATCCTTCGCGCACATGTCTGTACCATTCGACAGTAGGCCAGGCGATGCTAGCCAGGTGGTGCTGATCATTGCCCCGTCAGGCCACGGGGAAAACATCTTGCTGCGGGCTCTCCTGGCCGAACATCTACACTCTCAATACATCCTTCGGGTGTCTGACTCCGCCGCTGAGGCGGTTGACAGTAATGATCAATGGTACCAATTAAATAGCAAACACAATTCATAGCACGTCTAAATCACCAAGATGCAGAACCTGCAAGCCCTGATGGAGAAGCTGCTGGTAGCCCGACTAACAGAACCACTTGTTCTAGTTATCGATGACCCTGCAATGGACCAGAAGACAGTCACCTACTTCAGCAACATCACCAGGCGCATTCAGTACACAAAGATAACTGTCTTCATCCTCTTTCAGAAGTACACCCGCGAGATCTCATCAGACATCCGCCACAATGCCCAGTTGCTATACTTCAGCTCCATGTGTGGACGTGCCCTGCTCGAGACCATATACGACAGCCAAACCCTCAAGGAGCCCAAAGGGGACTTTATCGCAGGTGTACAGAGGGCAGCTGAGCTGTACCGCTTCATCTTCAGCAACAAGGAGACAGGTGAGCTGTCTCACTTCAAGCCCTCTCTGGAAAAGGTGCAGACCTTCGCCTACAAGGTGAATGCAGCCAGGAAACTAGCATGCTCTACGCATCATTGCTGACAGACTGTCAGCCACAACTTTTTTAGTTCAGGCTGAGGAACTTCGTCCACTACGTCATCAGAAGCTTGAGGAACTTCGTCAGAAGCCTGGAGGAACTTCGTCAGAAGCTTGAGGAACTTCGTCAGAAGTTTGAGGAACTTCGTCAGAAGCTTGAGGAACTTCGTCAGAAGCTTGAGGAACTTCGTCAGAAGCTTGAGGAACTTCGTCAGAAGCTTGAGGAACTTCGTCAGTTTCGTCAGAAGCCTTTTGCTGAAACTCTATCCACTGAGGGTCAGATGGTAGGACTCTCTTCTTCTGGAACTTCTCACGGAAGACCCACTTTGTCCATGCGCGATGAGTATCTGACTTGCGAGCGGTTTTGATGAGGTAGTCCTGGTAGTTATCTGGGAATTTCAGAAATGCTGACAGATTCCTGTCCAATCTCCTATTCCCTCTTTCATTGAAGATATGCTCAACAGCCTCCTTGTGGCCAACAGTGAACCCCTCCTGAGTACCTTTTGCATGACCAGTGTCATGGCTCTCTGCTACAGCGGCACTAACCTCCAGACTGGAGGCTATTCAGCATCTCTCACTCTTCCTGGCTACGGAGGCTAAATACGGCAGCCCACTTCCCGACCGCTAGTAGATCTTTGGGGTATCCAAGTCAGGAGTTCTTTTGTACTACGAGCTGGCACCACTTCCTCTATGGCGGCCAGTATCTCCTCATCCGTCGGCGGTGTAACCTTGACTCGCTCGTGGATAATGTTGATGTCATGAAGCAGGCCTCGGACCCTGTCACAGTGGGACAGTGCACGTCGTGGCTGTCGTGCCGACTGTCATGCCGACTTGTCCTGCTGCCTATAGATAATCTGCTGGAGAACTGTACCAAATATGGCAGCCGTTTAACCCCTCTATATACTCAGACCTTAAACATGCTGCAGTATGTGCAACATCCAGATGGGGGCCGTTGAACCTGCGACATCGCACCGCACTGATCCTCGGAAGGACTGCCTGATGGTCATTCGACCCAGTATACATGATAAGAATTCGTTGTCCGCTGCTGGCAAGTACATCGCCTTTGCAATCTCGGCACAGATCCACGAGATGAAGAGCATGACACTCGAGTTCAAGCTTCGGAGCACAACAGAACAGACGGTAGAGCTCCCGCAGGTTCTGAACAGGTGGGAGATCGTACAGAACAACAGCACCGTGGGCACCACCAATGTGAACGATGGGTACTGAGTCCTAGGTCCGCTGGCTCGTGATCCAACCTTCTATGTGAAGGGAAAGGGGTACTACACTGTTTGTGAGGGGTTCACGGAATTCGAACTACAGGTAGGTATCGAGAAGCCTGTGGCTGTCCCACTCTTCACCCTCCTCGAGAACACACACGTGAATCCAGCTGCCATGCAGGATAGGTTGTTCATCCGGGTGTACACTGAGCATCTCGCAGATGCGTCGATGAATGCTCTAAGATTTCATGTCTGGCATGACGAGAATGACCAGGAACTGAAGCAAACGGGATCCAAACAGCAGATCATGCATGTGGAGCGAGAACACCAGCAGGTCCAAGGCACAGCTAACCAACAGGTAGAGCTGACATTGCATCGTGGTGCACCGGACTGTGTCGCTGTTGCGGTCCTGGTTCAGAAGGGGGCAGCCATCCAGCAGGTGGATAAGCTGGACGACTTCAAACTTGTGGTTGCTGGGACCAATGTTCTTGGTGAGGTACGCGAGCTGGCTGACTGCCAACTCTACAGACAGAAAATGCATATGCACTTCTGCGACTAACCAGTGGAAGCGACGACCTCGAGTTGGCACTCGAGGGCCGTCACCACCACGGGGGCAGGGACATCCCGCCTAATCATGGCAACCCGGCTGAGCTTCAACATCAGGGACCTCATAGCTGGGCCTCGCCAATTAGGTGTGACGGTACTTTACTTTGGCTATGCTACGGTATGCGTATCGAACACATCAGGTATTCAGCTTGAGCGTGCGTAGAGCACGACCCCTGTCATCACCGCTGCAGCTGCCACCACTACTATAAGCTCTGCTGTCTTCTGACCTGTCGATGCTTCATAGTCGAGCGTTGGCTCAGATACAGCCTCGTAGTACTCATCGAGACTTTCATCTGCCTCTTTGAGGCTCTGGTTGGCCTGAGCTCGGAGTTGTCGTCGGCGTGCCTCCCTCTGGCGCATCCGCTCGAGTGCTTTGCTGTATTCAAACTTCTCCTTAGACAGCTTCTCCATCGCCTGGTTATGACGCTCACACTCGACCTCTGCTGCCTTCTTGTCGGCGAAGCTGAGTCCCCAGTTCGCTAAGGCAAACACGCCCGCATTCAAGATTGCGGATGCCATGCTATAGTCTACAGTTTAAAGTTACTATATAGCTGTCCCCAGCGACGGGTATGTATGAACCAGAGTCGTATGAGGATCCAGTCAAGGATATAGATGACGAGGACTATGAGGAGGACTATGATGAGGAGGATGATGCAGACGACTACGATGTAGCGGAGACCGCGGGTGAGTATGATGATGTAGAGTCTGAATCCTGCAAGCTAATACACAGAGCGAAAGGAATCTATCACACTTACGTAAAAGGTTCTATCGGTCCGCTGGCAGAAGTTGGGGCTCTGATCACTCTGTTCACAACGAAGGCGGGCGAGATTGTCCACAAGATCGCCAACAATGCTCTCCATGGTGTGGAGAAGATTTCTGAAGCCATACCAGCCATCGCCTCAGGAGTAGGTACGTTCTTCGGAGTCGCAGGCCCTTGGCTACGTACGTTGCCATAACACTCGCGGCCATCTGGGCCGCCGAACATATAAGCCATACCATATAAGGATGGCATCTCTATACGACTGGGTCAAGACACTTAACTTCCGAGGGTTAGTCGATAAGCTACCGTTCAGCGAGGATCCAACAGAGACTAGACGCCAGTGTACGGATGTGTTTGAGGAGGTCTTCAGTGATAGTCGAATGCATAACGGTCGTCTCTTCGTCTGTGTAGAGTTCGCCCAGGCTGTGCGTGACAGGACGGGAGTGGACGTCAGTGATACCCTCACCCAGACCATGCGTGACAGGACGGGAGTGGACATCAGTGATGAAATCTGGGGGCTTCAGCTTTCTTGAGGAACTCTACTATCAGCCTGGTGGATATTACCGTGAGCTCCACCAACTACTCGAGGCTGTACATCGCAAGGGCCACAACTTCATATTGGAGACAGTTAGCCAGTGGCTCAGCCGCCAGGCGATGTGGCAGATATACAGACCTCGTCCACGGCACATCAGGCATGCCCATTTCGATGAAACTGTCCCGAATAGAGTTCACCAGGCAGATGTTCTATCCCTTCCACACGACTCAGTTGGTCGTAAGACCTATAAGTATGCCCTCACCATCGTCGATGTCGTCAGCAGGTACAAGGCTGCAGCACTGCTCACAGACAAGTCAGCTGGCCAGGTGGCCCAGGCATTCCAGGGTGTCTACGAGGATCCGGAAAATCCCCTCTCGTGGCCAGAAGTGTTGCAGGTGGATGAGGGTAAGGAGTTCAGAGGCGAGACTGCGGCCCACATGCGGAACCATGGTGTGGCAATTAGACGAGGTGAAGTTGGTCACCACCATGCCCAGGCAATCGTCGAGCATTGGAATCGGACACTGGCAGAGAGACTGTTCCCACACCAATATGCCCAGGAAATGGCACAGGCTGGAGAACAGTCCAGGGTGTGGGTGAAAGGTTTGCCCCGGGTGGTAGAGTGATCCAATACTGAGGTAACTCGGTTAGCTGGTAAGAAGTCAGTAGAGGCTATCCAACGACCCTCTGTTTCCCAACCTTCCGGAGGATCGGACAAGGAACAGGTGTGCCTTCCATCTTATGCTCTGGTTCGGTACCTGTATGAATCTGGTGAGTTGGAAGGTGGGCGACGACGTGCAACAGATCCTAACTGCTCGCTAGATGTCCACATACTTGACAGGTATGTCGAGATGGAGGGGCAGCCTACCCTGTACTATCTGGCATGCTCAGAGAGCTGTCCCAAACGTCCGTTTGTTCGGGAGGAGCTTCAGGTGGTCCCTCCAGACACACAGCTGCCACCGTCGCCAGGTGTCTAAGCCTGAGGGATATGGTACTCGATTGGCTCGGTATGGACACCATCTGGCAACACATGTCACTTATCGTAGTAGGCTGAGAGACTGAGTTTTTCCTGTTCATACGTCACCATGCCCTGGTTGCGCATGCGTAGGCCTCGGTTTGTAGCTCTGTCCATGCTACCGTTTAGGGCACTGAAGAACCTCTGCCAAGAGACATCATTCTGACGTTTAGACATACCTTTGGCTGAGCATTTCACCTTCCCAGCGAGGCTCTCCACGTAGTAGCACATGGAACAGAGAGCGATACCACAGTCGCCTTCGAACTCGAGCTTGGACAGTCCCGGAGTCCATCCAGACCACTTGTCCCAAGCTAGCCACTCCCACTTATGAGCCTTATACTCTGCTCGCATCTCAGGGCGAATGACTTCGTCGAGGCTGGAGGCAGCTATTGCGATGTACGCAGAGTCTCTGTCCATCTGCAGGTACTCAAAGCTGTCACGAGGCACATAGTGTTCCAGGAAGTCGTAGTAGAACTCCAGCATCCTCAGCTTCGCGAGCTCGTATACGGCTATCCCCACCTGGAAGGGGCGACGAATGGTGATTTTGGCCTTGCGACTCTGGAGCTCATAGGACTCGCCGATCTCCTCGAGATTCTCGAACCATGCACTGTGGAGGGCTCTATCTACCACTCGTTCATCCTTGGTGAAGGCCGTGTTGCTGTGATGCTCTAGAGCCTCGATGAGCTTGCCGTAAGCACTGTTGCCTAGTAGCTTGAACAGATCTGCCAAGAGCGCTTTGCTCTTATCAACATCTCCTGTATGACGAGCATCGGTAACATTGTTCACAAACCACTCAAAGGGTCTCTGCAGTTTGTAGTCTATTGTGCGGTAGACAGCTGTAATCCCTAGCCCATGGGCGAGGTACCACTTGAGTGACGGTGCATACCAGAGCTTCCTCTTGGCTGAGAGTGCACCGACTAGTTTACTGGTTGTGCGATGTTTCCTACCTGTTTTCTCTAGGTATGTGAGCATCTCAACAGATACTGCCTCAGCTGGAATCTCTCTGTTGTAGGAGAGAGGTGGCATTTCCTCGAACTTCGCCCACAGTGCCTTAGGAACCTCTATGTCCACTTCAGCGAAACAGAACCAGTGGTCAGCCAGCAGATCCTTCTTAAATCGTGCTACCTCGCTAGCACCGGACCACTGCCGTACTGTCTCCTTACCACATGGCATCTCTTTAACCATCGTAGACAAGTACAGGGCATTAGCATCATAGCCTAGAAGACGTTTGCAGACCTTACCGCCACGGATTCGAGTCATGCCTGCCTCGTGGTGTCAAGTGAAGACAATGCTGGGTCCGCAACAACTGCATCTTTCGGCATCTCATAGGCCTCCTTGTTTGGGGCATAGATGCCAACATCAGGCATGTTTTTAGTGGTTCCACGAAGCAGATACTGCAGAGACACTCCTGGGAGGGACACAGCATCCTTGAGAATGTCTATACCTCTGTCTGTGTAGAACTGTTGCATCCACTCTAGGGCTTCGATGAATGGGCTGACATCCAAGTTATTGTAGTATCGCAACCAGTCAGCGAACGCCCGCATTCCATTGTCTCCGAATGTCTGTTTGCACTGTTTCTACTCCGATAGCTTAAGGAGGTAGCCCCCCTTGAGCTTAGACCACCACGCTGGGTAGTCGGGGAGTCTGGGATAATTAAGCCTCTCGGGTGTGTCGAACCATTCATATGGGAACCAGCTCTTCTGCTGTGTACACCCATAGGCTTTGATCCATGCCTCGTAGGAGACTCCTGGGCCTAGGTAGTTCAAGACATCGCGAAACCTAAGCTCGGGGGTGATGAGGAACATTGTCTGGTTCACTTTCTTGGTGACTTTCACTGTGCCAGTACTGTTGGTCAGCTCATCCACAAAGTGCTTCTTGATCAGGTTTAGGTCATAGCGGCCAGAGTTGAAGCCTAGCACCGGAACTTGGTCACATCACTCGGTAATCAGGTGCTGCTGTCGTTTTGGGAGCTTGTCAAGGTCTAAAGGTATGATCTGTGCCCTGACGTCTGTATGGATTCTGTGTGCTCGCCTGGTAATCTCATCCATGAATGCCTTGATCAGAGCTTCTGGGTCAGGATTCCAAGGAGCAGCGGACTGACACAGAGATCGGTATGTGTGTACTCTCAATCGTGAGAGTCTCCGTAGGATGTGTGTTGATACCATCTACGAGTGCTTTGAAGTCGTAAACTATGAAGTGTGGGTATGGGACAGTCCGAACTCGTTTAGGGATGCTTGGACAGCGTTTTATACAACACTCCCACTGTACCACAAGCGTGCATCCAGAGGCTCTCAGCTTCTCATCTCTCAGGACTGTCTTGCGGTATCTTTGTTCGGCATCCTCACCTCACTGGTGTTGCCGACATCCATGCCAGTAACAGCCGTGGAACTGGTAAACAGTGTTGGTGGCCGGATCATAACCATCTACGGGAGCACCCTCAATCCAACGCTCACCACCGTGCCCACACTGTACATGGTGTATGTGTACGCCTCTGTTTCTCGACTCATACTCGATCCAACGAGTAGCCGCTGAACTGGATGGTTGGGGCGGATAGAATGCTTTCTCATATGCAGACTGTGTTGCATCAACCTTCTCCCCAGGGCACTCTATGGTTGTTTTGCTGCCTGTACAACGGTCAGCATGACGCTGAGGATTCGAGGCCTTTGTGAACCTCTGCTGACAGTGACTGCAGACTAGTGTATGTGCGAGCTTGGAGATGTTCTTGATGTAGAAGGTGTGGTGGTCCCACACTCCGATGGTCATGGTGTCACGGTAATGAGCCGCTTGCCTGATCAGGTGCCAGGTGCCCTCTTCAGTTGGTTCGTACACGCGAATCCTGATCTTGGCAAAGAACTCTACCTTGCCCAGTTGGTCTAGGGATGTCTTTGGTACGTCAGCCACAGGCCTGTTCAGGCCATAGAACTGTGTGGCAAGCCCTCGTGCAGGAGCTGTACTTCTATTAGCTCTCACTCCTCAGTGGACTGCTAGACATCTCCAGAGATACAGGTTGTCACTGTAGGTGTCGAGGGCAGTCATACTCTTCTTCTGTCGTAGCCAGTCTGGGAGGGGGCCTGTCCCAAGCAGAGGTTGGCGGTCGATGACAGCCCTGACCTCAACGTTGATTGATCGAGTGAAAGCCCACTTGGTGTTGGGTCAATCGATGGTGTCTGGGTCAAGGCGGGCTTGCTCTCTTGCCGCCACCCAGTACTGAGCTGCTCCTATCGTTTTCAGCTACGGACTCCTTGGAGCGTTCTTGTGGAAGAGCATCACCCTACCGTCCTCGATGTGTCAGATGCGATAGGTGTGGGTATACCGGAGGTAGAAGGCGTTCTGGACAGTCTGCTGGATCTTACCCATGATCTGTCCTGTAATGTCTCCATTGAGGCCTTGGAAGAACGTCCAGCATAGTGTTCGCCATCCTCTCCCCTCACCTTCCATCTCACCCAGACGTTCATTGAGAATCTGCTCACCCTCTCGCCTTATGCTCCTGGCTAAGGGTTCAGACCTCCCTATCACAAGCTTAGTGATCCTGCGTGGGGCAGGTAGGCACTCCATTTGATGGTCTGCCATCCGCGTCGCTACAGCTTTGGTTCGTAAGCTAGCAGTCACCTCCTCGTCCAACCGACGAAGCTCACGGCTCCACTGCGCTTTCTTGTGGAAGTTCTCAGGATCATCTCTGGTGGTCGCTGGAAACCGTCCCGTCTTCATTGCTCAGGAGAGTCGCTTCTGCAACTCATCGGCACAGGCCTGTCCGATCATCTGGAGCAGGTCGGCTTTCTTGGCCTTAGAGTAGCCTCTAAGGCCGAATTGCTTGGCCTTAGAGTAACCTCTAATGCTGAATTGCTTTGCAATAGCGCAAAGCTGTGCAACAGTAATCATGGTGTTTACCACTGTGGATGCCTGTCTCTAAATGGGCGTTCAGACCCTATTATGTGTGGTTGAAAACAAGGCGATCAGTACCTGGAACCTGAGGGAGGCCCGTGTCGATATGATAGTGGATGCTCATCTCTAAATGGCCGTTCAGACCCTATTATGTGTGGTTGATCACAAGGCGATCAGTGGTGTATATCCCTGTGGATGACTATCTCTAAATGGGCATTCACGTGCCCAGAGGTTGGGCCCTCGGCGACGTAGATTGCCACGTCTGCGTCTACGTGAACGTCCAGTGATGTAGATAAATATTTGGGGCAAAGTTATCTACCAGGACGCGCCGCGACGTAGATAGCTGTCGGGGCAAAGTTATCCACAGGGACGCACTGCGACGTAGATAGCTGTGGGGGCAAAAAGTTATCTACCGGGATGCACCACGACGTAGATAGCTGTGGGGGCCAGGGATTGAGAGGGCAGGTGGGGCCACGGATCGCCAATCGGCGCCAGTGGAGGGAGGTGGTATCATTTTGACTCCGGGCATACTACTAATGTGTTCTGCATAGCCATTGCTATTTGTCCTTCTGTAAACCAAATGAACTGAACCCGTTGCCTGGCAATAGATCTAAAAATTTAGCAACAATCTTGTTCATGGAAGACTGCGAAATGAGCAGCAAATCTCTAGCCACAATTTGAAAACTACCAGTAGCATAAAATCTCAAGGCGGCTTTAAGGTGTATAAATGGTGGCACTGGGTTTCAATTGGTTCTCCTTCACCTAAAGGCGTGTTCTAAAAAAACAATGTGACCTTTAGGTTAGGAAGCGATTTAAAGGAGACCTTTTCTACGAAATAAAGATTGCGTCTGGAATAACATAAGGCAACATTAACAGGAAAACAATAGACATAACGGAGACCTTAGTGGCAAGGAGCATTCTAAAATACGGACCAACTTGTCTGAATTCATGTAATCATGTATGTCATATCATACCAATAATTCTGTATTGAGAGTAGATATCTCTGAAGCTGCAATATGTGGTATTCCTGTACACACATCACGAAAATCAGTTCTTGGATGGGGAGAAGCTCTTGTGAAGCAAGCAAATAACCAAGCGATGTTATCTGTTTGATATGTGCTGTATGCTTCCTCACACAACCCGATCTTGTAATTGACATACTATGGATACCTACATTCACATTTACCTGCACGTACCCATTTAACACGTTTGATAACAGTGTGTGGAGCATTTACTAGCCCTTCACAGTTTGAGCTGACGCCTTGTATACTCCAAGAACTGCACATCGTGTATAACAATATGCCAACATTTACTTTTTGCCTAAATCTTCGATAGGATCTGGTGTTAATAATAATAATAATAGACGCATAGCCATGTGCGCAAAGCACCGAGTCCCGGTTCTTCATTTGTCATGCCACGATCATACTGTGCACTTAGCCTACTAAACTACTAATAGGTATTACGTTAGTATCTATACATATATAAAACTAACACCATGCCACGCCTCGCCCCACTTCACACACCACCACCCCCATCCGCCGACTCATGCCAGCCACCACCAGACCCTAAAAATCAAAGTGCGGATTTCTTTATTTTTAGTTGATTTCCGGGTAATATGCATGTTTATCTCTGTGGAATCCAGAGCCTCTCTTGATTGAGTAATGAAATAGTTTGTTCACCATGGATGAAGTTAAAGCTAGTATCTAACATTCTACCAAAAAGTAAACCTCCAGCATTTTGTACATTAGCCAGTGGAATTTGGAAAAGATGGCTTCTAGTAACCGAGTCAGTCATTCCACCGGTAAACAAGAATTATCTTCTCTTGGCATGCGATTAGACATTCACAAAGAGATAATTTGATTTTCTGGACCGGATTTGGTCATTAAATGGCTAATCATTCACCCCTCGTTTGCAATAGAAGTTGAACAGTAGGAGATAACGTGGATAAGAAAGTAGACGAGGCGTGTGTAGTTGGGGTGACCATGGGGTGAACCGAGGACAATACGCATACAATTTTAAAATAGTGTGGACAGCTAGGAGTAGGTGATGTTACGATGGGATTAGCAGGATATGCTCTTTCGACAACGACCGATGTGTGTTTATCAAGACAGATTTGTCTATTAGCCGATTAGCCAAATGCTAATAAGATTGAAATTTGTCTAATAGAAAGCAGGATTGGATAAATATTTGACAAATGATTAAGCTCGTGTTAGTATTTTGTTTAAAGGTCATATTTGGAGAAATCCCTTTTATGTACAATTTTGCAAGTATTTAAGGCATTCTTGTATACTAATTAATAACAAACCAGCTGTATGTGTCTAACATTCACCAGATAGATAACATTAAGTCGGCGTATGATCGAACACACGAAATTACGTAATGACTTACCTCCCTTGATTTTGAGCTCTTCAGCGTCAATAATGACGTAATAGTGGGACAAGCTATTATACCGTAACGTTGAATACATGCAGCTTCGTTCAACTTCAGCAGGAAATAAGTACAGTTTGGTTGCATTTTCCCTATCAGGCAAAGATAAAAATAGCTTTTTCAGGTCTTATGGCAATAAAAATAATAGAAAGTTATATGTTGATTGATTTTAACCCTAAATAAACAACTGACCATAGACTCTAATGCGCTCTAGCGGAATGATAGTTTTTGTAGCTGAATTAAATACATGTGCATACATAAAACAGACACACGTAGGTCAGCTAGATCTTTCTTATCCGTCTAAAAAAAAAAATGTGTGAGATCTCAAGGCATTTTCTTTCATTCTGACATTTTTGCTGCGGCTACGTATGCTACATGGTTTAGGCCTAGAGGGTGTGTGTGTAGTTAGAATCACGCAAAAACGGCAACAGCTACGAAAAACCAATGCGACAGATTTCTCTCGATTTTATGTTTCCAGGCATGTTTGAGAACACGATTGCTTCAATGGCGATTTTGGCTCGATAGAAATGTGCGTGAACAAAATTAGCCTGTAAATGGAAAGATAATTTAATGTACAATTGTGTGAGTTTTTAAAAGTGGCGGGGATAGAGATACATCTGGAAAATCATAACAGATTCTGCTGAATTATAGGCGCAGTTTGGATACAAAATAGATATGTTGTTTATCAAATGGAATGCAGAAAATGACTTCGCATAGCATCAGAATTTTCAGGGAGAAGAACCAGCCCACCCATTTCTCCCCAAACGCCCATTTGGAGGGGACACGCCCTCACTCAAGACCCTCCCCAATATTGGACTAACTCAATAATAAAATCCTAGGTCTGAGCTTGACGGCCATCTCACCAATACTGGATGTAGCAAGATATAGTGTCGTAAAAATACAGTATCTACAGAATCACACTGAGGTATTTTCTCGAAGCAGATCTCATCTAAAATGGGGGTTTTCGTGACAGAGATATTCATATTTAAATATGGCATCGGCGCTATTATAAGCTTCTGACTAATGTCTACCGGGAATATCATTGAGATCATTGCCTATTTCAAAATTCATTGCTAAATACAATAGAATGAAAAAGTTACCCTAGTTAAACAGTGTTGCCTATAATAGCTTTGCTGAGTGGTTGTTCCACTATGACGTCACAGCTGCTTGGAATTCAAGGGAGGTAATTCATGACGCGGTATTCTAAAGCTATATACTTTATCGGCAATAAATATAAAAATATGCCATGTATTAGCAAATTAATAAGCGCAACATGATATGGAAGGACTGGATATATTATAAAGCCTTGAAATACGCTCTTCATATATGACCTTTAATGTAATTAACAGAGGAATATACATTTTAAGACCATCTAGAGATAAGTATTTATTGCTACTAGTAGGCATACTAAATATCTGCTTAATTTATAATATCTTAATATAGAAACGCGTAAATTAACAGGCTATTAAATATATTGAAACTAATTCGCCCTAAAACTGCCAGTTTCCCTAAGGCGGCAACATCTCCCAGTTTCTTGCAAAATAGTCATCATAATCTGGTGTACGGTTTTCACTTGAAAGTGTTAACTGGTTGTGACAGAGCGTAGTAGAAAAAGTATACTGCTAATTTATCGATCGGCCAGCATGACATGCGCTGAGCCATGTATGGCTGATTGTCTATGCATTAGTGCTCTGGAAAGCAGATGACATTTTAAGAGGTCAACGGCAGTGCATGGAATAAAGGCATGCATTGAGCTGAGCTCGTCTGTGACATCATTGTGCAGGGCATTGTCTGATCCTCTCTCATAAAGGTCGACAAGAGATGATGATATTACTTAAGATTACTCAGGACAAATAAAACAAAAAGACCTTTTTCCCACAAGCTTTTGAGGGACGTAAGTTCTGGTAAAATACATGCGGTGACACTAGCATGACACTAGCAAAGCACTTTGACCTTCGTTTGTTATTACTTCCAATCCGTATAAGAATTGCGCTACTTTACATATGCATTCCGAGACAATATGGTATCATGTGCGTCATTCCAAATGGGTAATTTTGTGATCAATGCAAGCTACGCCACCAGCAACTCTGCTCCGAGAGCTATGGAACTTCGGTTCTTGCAGAATACATGTCCCTACAGAATATGTGTAGAACACTGTAATATATCAAAGGCCCATAGCGTACACTATTTCGCCCATGTAATATAAACTTGATATGACACATTCCGATTTGGTATTTCAACTTGAGCCCCTTACGAAGCTTTTCTCATGCAACTGTCTAGACAATTTCCAGCCGGGTGTGTTTTAGAATATAAAATTATATGTTCCCAACTCCGAATTTAGTTTAGACATTGCTACTATACATGTAAACGTATTCTGAAGTGAATTAAAAAAAATAGTATTATTCTGCTAAGTCTGATATACCAGTGTCATGTTCATTGTCTGTCTGTATATGTGTATATATGTATGCCTGCCTGCCTGCATACCTGCCTGCCTGCCTGCCTGCCTGCCTGCCTGCCTGCCTGCCTGCCTGCCCGCCCGCCTGCCTGCCTGCCTGCCTGCCTGCCCGTCTGTCTGCCTCTATGTCGGCCTGCCGGCATATCTGTCTGTCGGTCTGTCTGCCAGCAGCTGTAGTACTAAAACTGGCGATCCTAACACAACCAAAGAACGTGCCGATTTGCCGAATGTTCCATATAATCTGAAAAAAATCTGGAAAATCCAAAACTATGTTATACAATGTGACAACGAAAAGACAAGGCGAGGTTATCTAATCTGTGATTGCTCTTTTTTCTTATGCACGCATGTACGTGCTTGCGTACGTGCGTGCGTGCGGACGGGCCTGCGTACGTGCGTGTATGTGTGTTTATTTATTCTGTTCAAATAATTAGACACATGTACCAACGAAGTTACTTCCTGTTTGTTCCACTAAGATATCAGTGTATTACTGTTTAATGCACGAACAGTTTTTAATCCTCTTACTGCCAAGGTTATTGACTTGCAGTGGCATGCAACAAGAGAAAGATAAGTCAGCGACAATGTCATTCCTAAAGACGTGTCACGTCCTTCATCCAAGTACACTTTAACTCTGTGTGTGTTAGCAGCGCCACAGGGCTCTGATGATACCTCACGATTGTTCAAGAAAATTACAATATTTGTTTCCGAGTGTCTTCTGAAACATCGAAAAATCCAAGAAAATAGAGAAGATTATATTTTCAAATTTATCACTAGGACATACACAAATCACAAATGGATATTTCTTGTGACCACAGCACAGGCCATATATTGCAGGCATTACAACTATTTTTGCGTAGCCAGTATCCGTTTGCAGGCGAAGAAAATGCTAGATTTGAATATATTTAAATAAATATAAATTGCTTATCAAGCGTCAGGGTGAAAACCAAAGATTCCCCAAATATGTGAAACATGCATTTAAAGACAAATTTCATTTTGCTGCATGGAATTTATCTTTTGTCCCTGCTCGCCCTCAATCACATTGGATTTAGACGGCACATTCTGCCATTCTGTCCGATTGCTTAGCAAAATTAACATGGCCAGTTCCGATATCGGGCGAGTATTAATTTCATACAGCTTGAAGATTTCGGATCTCCGGGTATGACTTGGTGAATGGTTTCCTAGATGATGATTCCACTTCGCCAACGGCAAGATTATGATGTTAGCGGTTGCTGCGACAACCTCTTACCGATGATGAAGCAGGATACTGACAGTCGGCTCGCCTCGTCGAGAAGATGAATTACGACGATATTTATTAGAGACTGTCGGGCCTATCTGACTCTGAAGATCTACTGGTTCGGATTGGATGTTTCTTCCAACTCTGGAGTCTAAAGCTTAATGATGACCAAACTAGTGTCTTACTTTTGTAAGAGGATAAATGTTATTAAAGCTAAAATTAACTGTACAGAACTGATAAAGTAATTAGGAGCATAAATCCCTCAAAGACAACTAGTACCTTGCTGGTACAAATCAAGTATCTGTTCTACTCTATACTAGCCACGAACGTAGCACCAGCGATGTGCTACGTGAACCCTGATGTTGGATTGGTTGATTTTCTCTAACCGAGACTGCTTCTTTTATAGCCCTCAGAAGCTCTGAGGTTCTATATCCATCGAGATATTTAGATCTATACATATTGAGATATTTAGATCTTGTTCTGATAATTCTTCTAGGTATGTTATAAGCACAGCTTGATTGGCCCGGACAATCATTCCACCAATCAACTTCTGCTTATTCCTTCCTAGAAGTTCCTACCTAATACATGTTGGTCGTTCTGACCAATCAACGATCCTTTCATTTCGTTGTTGGATATAAAACCTATTCTGTTTAATTCTTTGCTACAGAGTTTGATCGATGCTCATTGATCGTGACGTCATTCTGGCCAATCAAACTCTGCGCAACTCTTCTATGGAGATGATGCCTCACATAGACAAAGCGGTGGTATCTGGTTCTGATTTGATGCGATCTGTCAGCTAACTAACAACATTACGGAATGTGTTGTTGTTGCATACCATTGTATGATTGACATATAGTTGATATACAAATTTCGATTATTTTATTAATTCCTACAGGACGCTACAATGTCTATGTCCTGTCCATTGCCTATCGTGAATAAGCCTGTAGGATGCTAGAGTTAATAGGCACATGAGCTGTATGATCTCATTGCCAGCTGGCGTTGTTCTATTCTCGTGTGAGAATCAGAATGCCTATCGTCATCAACTAAGTCCCTTTGTCACGTCCGATTCCATTGATTCTTCTACATTGATTATTTTCTAAACTATCGATCCCAACGACTGCTGAATATTATAAAAGTGTATGCCGATTGAACAGCAGCAACTTTCATCCAAACTATTTTCGGATAACCATCAACTCAGAACCGTGGGACTTATTCCAATCAATTCGACTGTTTCGATTTCTGATGATAAAACTTCATCCAACAATCCTGATCGTGCTATATTCGCCTATCATCCGTATAGCATCAGCACCAGCTGATGTCAACTAGTTACTGTATAATAATAATAATAAACTAAATAATAAGATACACAGTCAACCGGTCCATTAGCTCACCTGGTATTTTCAAATTATAAATTTCACTTAGGACTTACTCGTAAATATAAGGGGTCATGACTTCCCACAAGCCAATCCCATATCTACACATGCCCCTCAACCAAAGTTAGTTAACCGTCTCTCTTAAGGCCTTAAGAGAGTGTTCACTAACTCGTTGTACAACATCAACAACAAAACCACACTATACCAGGGCTATCAAGACCAACATAATGCAATTAAAATCAACACTTAAAATAACAGTCTACACAATACGAACAATACAATCAATTATTAACTACTCAATCAGTTAATAAACAGCATAACTAGCCATTAACATTACGAAACGTTAAATAAACAGTGAAATACGCTAAACAGTTAATTATCGAGAAATAATCAAAATAATCAGTAATAGGAAATAAACAGTACGATAATAGTACGATAACATCATATTTAATCAATAAATACAATACGTAACATGGATTATAAGTCCTCATATTCCATGGGAGGAATACTATTCAGCTCCACGTCCACCCAGCCATCAGCCGTAGGGTCGATCTCAGTCCTTGAATTGTCATTAGGCGACGACCCGTTAGGCGTCCTCGACGGCATTGGCAGCGCTGCAGGCAGCTGCGGCCGTCGGATCTGAGTGTGACGTGAACTTGGAATCCTTGCCACACGTGGCTTTCATGCGAAACACTTCCACATGCGGTTCAGGATCCCACACTTATATAGTATAAAAACACAATTAATGTGACGATGGAGGCCGCCGAGTAGGAACACATGGATCGTATGCCGATGCTGTCGACCATCGCTGGGTCGACCTCCGATAATGGTGCTACTGGCACATATTTAGTCTTACGTAAATGGTCCCATTTTTGTACCTTAAGATGGTTAATAATTAGAGATTGGTTTAGCACACCGGCCACATCCGATCTGGGAACATCCACGGCAAGACCGATTCGACTATAAGTCAGACTGTAAGACTGTATAGGCTCGAAACGCCACCCTTTCCCACTATAATCGCATCCACTTGACATTAACACATACAGACCACTTTTCACAACACACCGGTCCGGCAGTCGTCCTCCACAATGCACTTCGATAGTTTCGCCAAAGGTTTGCAACACAACACCTACTTTCTTATGGGCGAACAATTTACTGGATGTTTCATTAGACCCAGATAATTGAATGTTACATGAACTGTCGGTAGTGTTGGTCAATAGACTAACTGTGCATGGTACGTGAGTCTTGTCGACTCTCAGTTGTCCGTGACATACCGGAGGTTCACTGCCCCGACACTCTGATGACGTGAAATACCACCCAGTCTTGGTATCAAGTCCTATACTTGTTCGAGCAATGATAACCTGTATGTAATACCCGACAGTAGCCAAAGGTTCTGGCCACGAGTGTAACCCATATTCAATGTAATTGCCACCATCAATTAACGGTAAAGTTGTGATATAATGTAACTGCGGGTCGTCTTTCCATAAGGGATACACGACAACGTTTCTGTAATACCACTGGTAAGGACGAACTAACCGGTTTCCTACACTGACTTGTTTAGCGACTTCGACAAATCAGACAGGGTAAACAGTTCTTCTGTTAACCTCCCCAATTCCAGAGAAGCGTCTGCCTATGAAACTGGGCGGCCAATTTTTGGTAGCTATATACCACATTCTCGGCCGAATCGATAATATGACCCAGGCGCACTAATGCATATAGGTCAGCCTGTCATGCAGCGTGAATTTCGAATAACTTGCTTACATTTTTTGTCAAATCGACCAAACTATCGGTGACCACATTAATGCGGTCAACATTGATGTTAATTCCTTTGAAAGCAAGTATCACATGGGATGCTAATTTATTAGAGAAATGTACCAATCGGTTCATGTTCTTCGTAGTGGATTTGACAACGTTCTTGATGGTTTCAATATCGCCTGATGTTGCTGTCCCAAACAGAGATGATGCTATATCCCCTACAAAGTTAAACAATCCACGTTTTTGTCGATTGTTGGCACGACTCAACATTGTCTGTTGCATTCTAATGGCAATCTTTTTGATAATGTTTATACGGTGTTGTAGTCCGAAAATATCATTGCCACTTAACGAAGTCCTACGACCAATATCAGCAACAAGTACTCGAAATCTTACTAATCGTTCAATAAAGTTAACAGGTAAATACGGGTGGTCGATAGATACCACAACCGTCCATTCAGCACGTATTACAGATATCTTTTGGTGGTTTGTTATCATTACGCCATTTTGTAATTTATGAACACTAGAGTTCTGACGTAATCCATACACTAAACTGACTACCGTTAATGTTATGCAAAACTGTAGTGTATACATGATTCGTTTAGACAAATGCGATGTTACTAGTAGTAGCAACTAAGCATAGATTAAAATTATCTCATGCTACGCCGCCTTATAACGGCTTCGATACGACTGACAAAGTCGTCGTATATAGCTCGGCAAAATGCACCAATCCTAATACGCTTGCTGTCTGAGCTGAACTCAGGAGCATGACTGCGCCTGCGCAGAAAGTAGGGGTGCGATGGAAGTGTTTCCATTGGCTCACTGGCAGGTTCAGGTACATCCTCCGAGGTGTCCATCATTACATTAAGAGGAGTCTCTGATGTTTCCATCAGTGACTCATACTTTGGATCATTACTTGTACCAGGTTGGTCTACATCCATCTCGACCACCTTACCCACCTTACGCACCTTCGGCTCCCAATTAGAAGCTGGTCGCTTCCTACGAGCTACTTTATGAGGTGTCGCGTCAGAGTCGGGTACCGGCAAAGGTACGGGCTCGGGTAATGCTACTATTCGTGGATGATGGCTGGCTTTCATACCTTTTGCAGGGTGACGAATAGGGCGTGGTCTTACTTTGTCCCAGCACATCTCTGAGTCGACTATACATAACTTGGATATATTAAGCACGCGCACCTTCCCAGACCTTTGATGGCGGACATGGGCCACGGGTCCATTGATCTTAAAGATCTCATATTCAGGGTCACTGCGAGATGTTAACTTCATCCTCTCCTCAGCTTTTACGACCACTGAATCGCCAACCTTATATTCACCAGCGTTTGCACGCTTGTTAATCTGTTCTAGGTGTACTTCTCGAGACTTGGCCGTTTCTCCTCGAGCCCGCAGCAATGCATTATTGAGACATGTTAGTCTCTCGCCAAGATCATGCGAAGCATCAAGTGGAATTGCAAACGGAAGTCTTGCACGTCGACCATACGTCCGATGGAATGGCGTATATCCGGTCGTGGAGTGACGAGTGTTGCAGTACGCTGTCAAAGCTGCGCCTAACTCATCTTCCCATGCATGAGACTCATTATTTACACCTTTCTGTATTAACTCTTTAAGAGTGTGATTGAACCTCTCGGTACGTCCGTTAGTTTGTGGATGATACGGACTCGATCGTCTATGATCAATACCATGTTCATGGAATCACTGTTCCAGAGAATTTGAACAGAATTCTTTACCCTGATCTGTAATCAGAATCTCAGGGACACCATGACGAGCAACATACTCATTGAAGAATTTATCCTCAACATTCTGAGATGTCTTAGCCGCAATCGGATATGCTTCTGCCCACGCAGAACAGTGATCGATCACCGTCATAATGTAATTATTACCTCTGCTCGACTCTAAAAGTCGACCAATCAAATCCATACCAATTATCTGACTTGGATAACTGGCCATTGGCATCTCACTATACTTAGATCGAGTAGTGACAGGTCGGTTGACCTGGCACGTCGTACACGTTTCAAGCATACGTACCACATCTTTTCTCAAAGATGTCCAGACAAAAGAATCTCAAACCATACTGATGGTCTTCTTCAGACCTTGGTGACCAGCTCGTTCATGAGCCTTCCGGAGCACTTTCTCATGGAACAGGGTAGGTAGTAAGATTCGAGGGTACTCAGCGTCTAACGCTGAAGGTGGAATTAAAGAATACAATATGCCATTCTTTACCATGTACTCCTCCGGTGTATTTCTAAATAACTCCGGGTATTCCTTGGTTTGTTCGGCACATAATTCCTCGTACGGTACATCATATACCTCTAAAGGGACGTGAGGTAATGCACCTTCGTCTACCTCAGGTATGACGTAATCGCCCATGTCCAACGTGGCGACTTCTACCGGATGACGTAACCTGGACAACATGTCCGCTCGAATATTCTTTGAGCCTTGGATGTATTCTATCTTACATCCATACTCGGCAATCAGTACCGCCCAGCGCTGCACTTTCGTGTTCTTAACTTCTCCCACAAACAAACTCTTGAGGGGTTAGTGGTCAGTATACACGGTAAACTGCGCGCCAAATAGATAAGGTCAAAGCTTCTTTAATGCGTAGATCACAGCATAAGCTTCCTTTTCTATTATGGGCCAATTCAACTGACTGTCCTTAAGAGTAGAGCTAACATACTGTATAACACGCTCTATACCCGTATCATCAACTGGCACTAGTATCGCACCTACTGCATAACTAGACGCATCGGTATATAATTTATACGGGGCATTCAAGTTTGGATAAGTGAGTATGGTCTCACTACACAGCAAGTTCTTCAATTTCTCAAATGCTTGCTGTTCATGCTTACCCCATTCAAACCTTTTATACTTCTTCGTTAACTCTATCAGAGGCTTTGCAATTTCGGCATAGCCTTTAACACAAGATCGGTAATAACCGGTAGCTCTGAGAAAACTACGCACTTCACCCACGTCTCGGGGTGGTGACATTTCTCGTATGACTTTGACCTATTGAATCTGTGGAGCTACACCTTGTGCAGAAATGTGGTAACCTAACAAGTCAACAGACTAACTGGCAAAATCATATTTCTTTTTCTTCACTTGTAAATTATATTCTCGAATCTTGCACATGAACAGGCGCAAGTGATGTGCGTGTTCCGTCGGATTTCGTGAATATACGACTATATCGTCGACGAAAACATGCGCATATCTTCCTACATATTCGCGGAAAATATCGTTCATTGCCCTCTGAAATACGGCACCTGAGTTGCAAAAACCAAATGGCATCCGAATCCATTCGAAAAGCCCTTCACTGCAAACGAACGCTGTTTTCTCGATGTCTTGGCTGGCCATTGGTATCTGCCAATATCCAGACTTCAAGTCCATCATAGAAAATATCGTTGCGCCTCTCATGGAATCTAATATATCGGATATGTTCGGTAACGGATAACTATCATTACGGCATACAGAATTTAATTTCCTATAGTCAACGCAAAATCTGGTGTCACCGTCCTTTTTCGGTACCAGAGTTATGGGTGACACCCAGGGTGATGACGACGGTCTTATGACGCCCGCTGCTAGCATTTCTTTCACTTGGTTTTTAACCAAGTACTGCTTAGCTAGCGGTAAACGATAGACTTTCTGCCTTATAGGAGGATAATCTCCTGTCAGTATCGTACATTTTGGGTACAAGTCCTAATGTATTTGGATGAGCCGTATCGAAATTATTGGCAAAGTCGCTCAGTACTTTGTCAATAACTGCATATCCGGTCGTTTCTTTGCAACTGGCATACACATAATCACTTTGCTTTCTATATGGAATTATAAATGGGTATACTCGACCAAACCATACTACTTCTTTAGTCTTGTAGTCAATTCTTGCATTTCCCAAGTACAAGGCATCCACTCCAATTAGACATTCATGCCTCATACTATTCACAACCATACTTGGAATAGGCTGGGCATCTATGAATTTAATTTCAGTCTCCGCCAAAATATCTATTGGTGAACCATTTACTGCTAATAATGTCTTATCCTTTTTCAATGGCCTAGCATTCAAAATGCTATGCCATATATCCTTTCTAACGAAGGAGGTACTAGCACCAGTATCTATTAATGCATCAACATACTCACCCTGGTTTCCTTGACTGTGTGGTTCAAATTCGAGCTGGATGAGGAATCGTTCAGTCACCATCGATCCCCTCCGTCTCCGTTTAACGGACTCCATCATCCATTACTAACAGCTTCTGCGTACAACTGACGCTGGCCATCTACGGACAGGGCTCCTCCGTCGCCATATGAATAATGGCCATACCTGTCCATATGCGAATCTGTGAGGACGAATCCCTCACGGTCTTCATACTCTTCTTCCATTCTGGCTCTGTTCGCAAAATCATGGCGGGTGTTTCGCGAACATGACCGCAGAGTGGTCTCGAGTCCGTTATAACTATTATCACAACCATTGTTTATTTCGTCCACTTGCATTGGTTCTTCCCATCGATCGGTTTGTCGTGGACGTTTCACAGCACGTCGTTGCGGCATTGGCGATGACGATGGGAAGTTGGCTTGATAGTGTCCTTCTTTATCACATTTATAGCACTTTACCGGTGGTCTGTCTTGTCGGCTAGAAAAACAATCTCTAGCCAGGTGTCCTTGCCTACCGCAGGTAAAACATGTCATCGGCGGATGCTGAGGACGTTGTTGTTGTGTTTTAGGTGCCATCGGTCTTCTGGATGGCTGTACTGGCTGTTGACACTCGTTCTTGTAGTGTCCGCTTCTTCCACAATTAAAACAGGTGATCTGTTTCTTCGTCTCCTTGGGTGCGGCTGCGGTCTTACGAGGTTGTGCTTTTGCTTTGCGTTGCAGTGTGGCACGTGTCGGTGGTGGTGAGAACACCGATCCACTTTGCAAGTTCTCGATGACTGCACAAAGTCGTTCAATCAGTTTAGTTTGTTGGCTGATCTGGCGTCGCATCGAGTCTATCACCAACCAAACATCTTTTCCCTCTTCTGCGTCAATCATGTTGACTTCCATGTCTTCTCCTCCTCGAAGGGAAATATTCATGGCCTGCAACAAGTCGTTGCAGCCCTCCCCCTCCTCAGTCATTTCCATCGCCCTCTTCATGTCTGTGATTTTCTTTCGTACAATACGCCGCCCCATTCCTCGATCGTTGAATGCCTTGATGTAGGCAGACAACACGATTCTCTTGTTGTCAATGTTCTCCTCTGGATAAGCTCTGGTGGCCATCTCCCGATATCGCCGATTGAAAGATACCGTGGTTTCACTGCGGTGCTGCTGTACGGCCTCCAGATCATATTTTACACGTTCTGGTTCATTTGCCGAAACAAAATTTACCGTTATGAATTCACGCAGCTCCTCATAAGTGACTGTGTCCCGTACCTTTCCGACTATGAACCCATCAATGGCTTTCGATAATTGTCCTCTGGACGTGCGGGTGACTATGTATACAGGTATACCATCGAGGTTACCCTCTGTTGCTTCCCACACCCGGCGTGTTTCGTCCAGGAATTGATGGACTTCCTCGGGGATAAGGCCGTCACAGGGTTTCACCCACTGCGTTACCTCTCTAACTTCCTTTCGGAGCACCCTATTCCGTTCGATGCGCTCTCCTTCCACCACAATTGTATTGGCCATCGCGTGTCCCATCTGACGCATTGCTTCGGCAGTCTCCTGTCGAAGCTCAGCACCATGCTGAATGGTTATGTGCAGTAAAGTAGTGTCTGGCCTACGTGGTGTTGCCATACTTTTATATATGATACAGTTCTATTGATAGTATACAGTTCTATTGATAGTATAACTGCACTATAGCTCTCTTAAGGCGTGGCTGTTCCTCACAGTTAATGTCTGTTGTTATTTTTATGATATGTTCTCTCTATATTCTCTGTGTTGAGTTACTTTAGTGTGTTCCGATAGCTTCGCTAATTCTATAAAAGCTTTTACTCGGTCAACTACGTCTTCTAGAACGGTTACTACTGGTCTAGTAGATGACATATCCAAAGTACTTACATATTCGCGAATATAAACACACGATATTGATGTATACTGACTCAAATCTTGGCAGACGAGGCCAATGAAGATTTCGGATCTCCGGGTATGACTTGGTGAATGGTTTCCTAGATGATGATTCCACTTTGCCAACGGCAAGATTATGATGTTAGCGGTTGCTGCGACAACCTCTTACCGATGACGAAGCAGGATACTGACAGTCAGCTCGCCTCGTCGAGAAGATGAATTACGACGATATTTATTAGAGACTGTCAGGCCTATCTGACTCTGAAGATCTACTGGTTCGGATTGGATGTTTCTTCCAACTCTGGGTCTAAAGCTTAATGATGACCAAACTAGTGTCTTACGTTTGTAAGAGGATACATTTTATTAAAGCTAAAATTAACTGTACAGAACTGATAAAGTAATTTGGAGCATAAATCGCTCAAAGACAACTAGTACCTTGCTGGTACAAATCAAGTATCTATTCTACTCTATACTAGCCACGAACGTAGCACCAGCTAATTTGTGCTACGTGAACCCTGATGTTGGATTGATTGATTTTCTCTAACTGAGACTACTTCTTTTATAGCCCTCAGAATCTCGGAGGTTCTATATCTATCGAGATATTTAGATCTATACATATTGAGATATTTAGATCTTGTTCTGATGATTCTTCTAGGTATGTTATAAGCACAGCTTGATTGGCCCGGACAATCATTCCACCAATCAACTTCTGCTTATTCCTTCCTAGAAGTTCCTACCTAATACATGTTGGTCGTTCTGACCAATCAACGATCCTTTCATTTCGTTGTTGGATATAAAACCTATTCTGTTTAATTCTTTGCTACAGAGTTTGATCGATGCTCATTGATCGTGACGTCATTCTGGCCAATCAAACTCTGCGCAACTCTTCTATGGAGATGATGCCTCACATAGACAAAGCGGTGGTATCTGGTTCTGATTTGATGCGATCTGTCAGCTAACTAACAACATTACGGAATGTGTTGTTGTTGCATACCATTGTATGATTGACATATAGTTGATATACAAATTTCGATTATTTTATTAATTCCTACAGGACGCTACAATGTCTATGTCCTGTCCATTGCCTATCGTGAATAAGCCTGTAGGATGCTAGAGTTAATAGGCACATGAGCTGTATGATCTCATTGCCAGCTGGCGTTGTTCTATTCTCGTGTGAGAATCAGAATGCCTATCGTCATCAACTAAGTCCCTTTGTCACGTCCAATTCCATTGATTCTTCTACATTGATTATTTTCTAAACTATCGATCCCAACGACTGCTGAATATTATAAAAGTGTATGCCGATTGAACAGCAGCAACTTTCATCCAAACTATTTTCGGATAACCATCAACTCAGAACCGTGGGACTTATTCCAATCAATTCGACTGTTTCGATTTCTGATGATAAAACTTCATCCAACAATCCTGATCGTGCTATATTCGCCTATCATCCGTATAGCATCAGCACCAGCTGATGTCAACTAGTTACTGTATAATAATAATAATAAACTAAATAATAAGATACACAGTCAACCGGTCCATTAGCTCACCTGGTATTTTCAAATTATAAATTTCACTTAGGACTTACTCGAAAATATAAGGGGTCATGACTTCCCACAAGCCAATCCCATATCTACACATGCCCCTCAACCAAAGTTAGTTAACCGTCTCTCTTAAGGCCTTAAGAGAGTGTTCACTAACTCGTTGTACAACATCAACAACAAAACCACACTATACCAGGGCTATCAAGACCAACATAATGCAATTAAAATCAACACTTAAAATAACAGTCTACACAATACGAACAATACAATCAATTATTAACTACTCAATCAGTTAATAAACAGCATAACTAGCCATTAACATTACGAAACGTTAAATAAACAGTGAAATACGCTAAACAGTTAATTATCGAGAAATAATCAAAATAATCAGTAATAGGAAATAAACAGTACGATAATAGTACGATAACATCATATTTAATCAATAAATACAATACGTAACATGGATTATAAGTCCTCATATTCCATGGGAGGAATACTATTCAGCTCCACGTCCACCCAGCCATCAGCCGTAGGGTCGATCTCAGTCCTTGAATTGTCATTAGGCGACGACCCGTTAGGCGTCCTCGACGGCATTGGCAGCGCTGCAGGCAGCTGCGGCCGTCGGATCTGAGTGTGACGTGAACTTGGAATCCTTGCCACACGTGGATTTCATGCGAAACACTTCCACATGCGGTTCAGGATCCCACACTTATATAGTATAAAAACACAATTAATGTGACGATGGAGGCCGCCGAGTAGGAACACATGGATCGTATGCCGATGCTGTCGACCATCGCTGGGTCGACCTCCGATAATGGTGCTACTGGCACATATTTAGTCTTACGTAAATGGTCCCATTTTTGTACCTTAAGATGGTTAATAATTAGAGATTGGTTTAGCACACCGGCCACATCCGATCTGGGAACATCCACGGCAAGACCGATTCGACTATAAGTCAGACTGTAAGACTGTATAGGCTCGAATCGCCACCCTTTCCCACTATAATCGCATCCACTTGACATTAACACATACAGACCACTTTTCACAACACACCGGTCCGGCAGTCGTCCTCCACAATGCACTTCGATAGTTTCGCCAAAGGTTTGCAACACAACACCTACTTTCTTATGGGCGAACAATTTACTGGATGTTTCATTAGACCCAGATAATTGAATGTTACATGAACTGTCGGTAGTGTTGGTCAATAGACTAACTGTGCATGGTACGTGAGTCTTGTCGACTCTCAGTTGTCCGTGACATACCGGAGGTTCACTGCCCCGACACTCTGATGACGTGAAATACCACCCAGTCTTGGTATCAAGTCCTATACTTGTTCGAGCAATGATAACCTGTATGTAATACCCGACAGTAGCCAAAGGTTCTGGCCACGAGTGTAACCCATATTCAATGTAATTGCCACCATCAATTAACGGTAAAGTTGTGATATAATGTAACTGCGAGTCGTCTTTCCATAAGGGATACACGACAACGTTTCTGTAATACCACTGGTAAGGACGAACTAACCGGTTTCCTACACTGACTTGTTTAGCGACTTCGACAAATCAGACAGGGTAAACAGTTCTTCTGTTAACCTCCCCAATTCCAGAGAAGCGTCTGCCTATGAAACTGGGCGGCCAATTTTTGGTAGCTATATACCACATTCTCGGCCGAATCGATAATATGACCCAGGCGCACTAATGCATATAGGTCAGCCTGTCATGCAGCGTGAATTTCGAATAACTTGCTTACATTTTTTGTCAAATCGACCAAACTATCGGTGACCACATTAATGCGGTCAACATTGATGTTAATTCCTTTGAAAGCAAGTATCACATGGGATGCTAATTTATTAGAGAAATGTACCAATCGGTTCATGTTCTTCGTAGTGGATTTGACAACGTTCTTGATGGTTTCAATATCGCCTGATGTTGCTGTCCCAAACAGAGATGATGCTATATCCCCTACAAAGTTAAACAATCCACGTTTTTGTCGATTGTTGGCACGACTCAACATTGTCTGTTGCATTCTAATGGCAATCTTTTTGATAATGTTTATACGGTGTTGTAGTCCGAAAATATCATTGCCACTTAACGAAGTCCTATGACCAATATCAGCAACAAGTACTCGAAATCTTACTAATCGTTCAATAAAGTTAACAGGTAAATACGGGTGGTCGATAGATACCACAACCGTCCATTCAGCACGTATTACAGATATCTTTTGGTGGTTTGTTATCATTACGCCATTTTGTAATTTATGAACACTAGAGTTCTGACGTAATCCATACACTAAACTGACTACCGTTAATGTTATGCAAAACTGTAGTGTATACATGATTCGTTTAGACAAATGCGATGTTACTAGTAGTAGCAACTAAGCATAGATTAAAATTATCTCATGCTACGCCGCCTTATAACGGCTTCGATACGACTGACAAAGTCGTCGTATATAGCTCGGCAAAATGCACCAATCCTAATACGCTTGCTGTCTGAGCTGAACTCAGGAGCATGACTGCGCCTGCGCAGAAAGTAGGGGTGCGATGGAAGTGTTTCCAGTGGCTCACTGGCAGGTTCAGGTACATCCTCCGAGGTGTCCATCATTACATTAAGAGGAGTCTCTGATGTTTCCATCAGTGACTCATACTTTGGATCATTACTTGTACCAGGTTGGTCTACATCCATCTCGACCACCTTACCCACCTTACGCACCTTCGGCTCCCAATTAGAAGCTGGTCGCTTCCTACGAGCTACTTTATGAGGTGTCGCGTCAGAGTCGGGTACCGGCAAAGGTACGGGCTCGGGTAATGCTACTATTCGTGGATGATGGCTGGCTTTCATACCTTTTGCAGGGTGACGAATAGGGCGTGGTCTTACTTTGTCCCAGCACATCTCTGAGTCGACTATACATAACTTGGATATATTAAGCACGCGCACCTTCCCAGACCTTTGATGGCGGACATGGGCCACGGGTCCATTGATCTTAAAGATCTCATATTCAGGGTCACTGCGAGATGTTAACTTCATCCTCTCCTCAGCTTTTACGACCACTGAATCGCCAACCTTATATTCACCAGCGTTTGCACGCTTGTTAATCTGTTCTAGGTGTACTTCTCGAGACTTGGCCGTTTCTCCTCGAGCCCGCAGCAATGCATTATTGAGACATGTTAGTCTCTCGCCAAGATCATGCGAAGCATCAAGTGGAATTGCAAACGGAAGTCTTGCACGTCGACCATACGTCCGATGGAATGGCGTATATCCGGTCGTGGAGTGACGAGTGTTGCAGTACGCTGTCAAAGCTGCGCCTAACTCATCTTCCCATGCATGAGACTCATTATTTACACCTTTCTGTATTAACTCTTTAAGAGTGTGATTGAACCTCTCGGTACGTCCGTTAGTTTGTGGATGATACGGACTCGATCGTCTATGATCAATACCATGTTCATGGAATCACTGTTCCAGAGAATTTGAACAGAATTCTTTACCCTGATCTGTAATCAGAATCTCAGGGACACCATGACGAGCAACATACTCATTGAAGAATTTATCCTCAACATTCTGAGATGTCTTAGCCGCAATCGGATATGCTTCTGCCCACGCAGAACAGTGATCGATCACCGTCATAATGTAATTATTACCTCTGCTCGACTCTAAAAGTCGACCAATCAAATCCATACCAATTATCTGACTTGGATAACTGGCCATTGGCATCTCACTATACTTAGATCGAGTAGTGACAGGTCGGTTGACCTGGCACGTCGTACACGTTTCAAGCATACGTACCACATCTTTTCTCAAAGATGTCCAGACAAAAGAATCTCAAACCATACTGATGGTCTTCTTCAGACCTTGGTGACCAGCTCGTTCATGAGCCTTCCGGAGCACTTTCTCATGGAACAGGGTAGGTAGTAAGATTCGAGGGTACTCAGCGTCTAACGCTGAAGGTGGAATTAAAGAATACAATATGCCATTCTTTACCATGTACTCCTCCGGTGTATTTCTAAATAACTCCGGGTATTCCTTGGTTTGTTCGGCACATAATTCCTCGTACGGTACATCATATACCTCTAAAGGGACGTGAGGTAATGCACCTTCGTCTACCTCAGGTATGACGTAATCGCCCATGTCCAACGTGGCGACTTCTACCGGATGACGTAACCTGGACAACATGTCCGCTCGAATATTCTTTGAGCCTTGGATGTATTCTATCTTACATCCATACTCGGCAATCAGTACCGCCCAGCGCTGCACTTTCGTGTTCTTAACTTCTCCCACAAACAAACTCTTGAGGGGTTAGTGGTCAGTATACACGGTAAACTGCGCGCCAAATAGATAAGGTCAAAGCTTCTTTAATGCGTAGATCACAGCATAAGCTTCCTTTTCTATTATGGGCCAATTCAACTGACTGTCCTTAAGAGTAGAGCTAACATACTGTATAACACGCTCTATACCCGTATCATCAACTGGCACTAGTATCGCACCTACTGCATAACTAGACGCATCGGTATATAATTTATACAGGGCATTCAAGTTTGGATAAGTGAGTATGGTCTCACTACACAGCAAGTTCTTCAATTTCTCAAATGCTTGCTGTTCATGCTTACCCCATTCAAACCTTTTATACTTCTTCGTTAACTCTATCAGAGGCTTTGCAATTTCGGCATAGCCTTTAACACAAGATCGGTAATAACCGGTAGCTCTGAGAAAACTACGCACTTCACCCACGTCTCGGGGTGGTGACATTTCTCGTATGACTTTGACCTATTGAATCTGTGGAGCTACACCTTGTGCAGAAATGTGGTAACCTAACAAGTCAACAGACTAACTGGCAAAATCATATTTCTTTTTCTTCACTTGTAAATTATATTCTCGAATCTTGCACATGAACAGGCGCAAGTGATGTGCGTGTTCCGTCGGATTTCGTGAATATACGACTATATCGTCGACGAAAACATGCGCATATCTTCCTACATATTCGCGGAAAATATCGTTCATTGCCCTCTGAAATATGGCACCTGAGTTGCAAAAACCAAATGGCATCCGAATCCATTCGAAAAGCCCTTCACTGCAAACGAACGCTGTTTTCTCGATGTCTTGGCTGGCCATTGGTATCTGCCAATATCCAGACTTCAAGTCCATCATAGAAAATATCGTTGCGCCTCTCATGGAATCTAATATATCGGATATGTTCGGTAACGGATAACTATCATTACGGCATACAGAATTTAATTTCCTATAGTCAACGCAAAATCTGGTGTCACCGTCCTTTTTCGGTACCAGAGTTATGGGTGACACCCAGGGTGATGACGACGGTCTTATGACGCCCGCTGCTAGCATTTCTTTCACTTGGTTTTTAACCAAGTACTGCTTAGCTAGCGGTAAACGATAGACTTTCTGCCTTATAGGAGGATAATCTCCTGTCAGTATCGTACATTTTGGGTACAAGTCCTAATGTATTTGGATGAGCCGTATCGAAATTATTGGCAAAGTCGCTCAGTACTTTGTCAATAACTGCATATCCGGTCGTTTCTTTGCAACTGGCATACACATAATCACTTTGCTTTCTATATGGAATTATAAATGGGTATACTCGACCAAACCATACTACTTCTTTAGTCTTGTAGTCAATTCTTGCATTTCCCAAGTACAAGGCATCCACTCCAATTAGACATTCATGCCTCATACTATTCACAACCATACTTGGAATAGGCTGGGCATCTATGAATTTAATTTCAGTCTCCGCCAAAATATCTATTGGTGAACCATTTACTGCTAATAATGTCTTATCCTTTTTCAATGGCCTAGCATTCAAAATGCTATGCCATATATCCTTTCTAACGAAGGAGGTACTAGCACCAGTATCTATTAATGCATCAACATACTCACCCTGGTTTCCTTGACTGTGTGGTTCAAATTCGAGCTGGATGAGGAATCGTTCAGTCACCATCGATCCCCTCCGTCTCCGTTTAACGGACTCCATCATCCATTACTAACAGCTTCTGCGTACAACTGACGCTGGCCATCTACGGACAGGGCTCCTCCGTCGCCATATGAATAATGGCCATACCTGTCCATACGCGAATCTGTGAGGACGAATCCCTCACGGTCTTCATACTCTTCTTCCATTCTGGCTCTGTTCGCAAAATCATGGCGGGTGTTTCGCGAACATGACCGCAGAGTGGTCTCGAGTCCGTTATAACTATTATCACAACCATTGTTTATTTCGTCCACTTGCATTGGTTCTTCCCATCGATCGGTTTGTCGTGGACGTTTCACAGCACGTCGTTGCGGCATTGGCGATGACGATGGGAAGTTGGCTTGATAGTGTCCTTCTTTATCACATTTATAGCACTTTACCGGTGGTCTGTCTTGTCGGCTAGAAAAACAATCTCTAGCCAGGTGTCCTTGCCTACCGCAGGTAAAACATGTCATCGGCGGATGCTGAGGACGTTGTTGTTGTGTTTTAGGTGCCATCGGTCTTCTGGATGGCTGTACTGGCTGTTGACACTCGTTCTTGTAGTGTCCGCTTCTTCCACAATTAAAACAGGTGATCTGTTTCTTCGTCTCCTTGGGTGCGGCTGCGGTCTTACGAGGTTGTGCTTTTGCTTTGCGTTGCAGTGTGGCACGTGTCGGTGGTGGTGAGAACACCGATCCACTTTGCAAGTTCTCGATGACTGCACAAAGTCGTTCAATCAGTTTAGTTTGTTGGCTGATCTGGCGTCGCATCGAGTCTATCACCAACCAAACATCTTTTCCCTCTTCTGCGTCAATCATGTTGACTTCCATGTCTTCTCCTCCTCGAAGGGAAATATTCATGGCCTGCAACAAGTCGTTGCAGCCCTCCCCCTCCTCAGTCATTTCCATCGCCCTCTTCATGTCTGTGATTTTCTTTCGTACAATACGCCGCCCCATTCCTCGATCGTTGAATGCCTTGATGTAGGCAGACAACACGATTCTCTTGTTGTCAATGTTCTCCTCTGGATAAGCTCTGGTGGCCATCTCCCGATATCGCCGATTGAAAGATACCGTGGTTTCACTGCGGTGCTGCTGTACGGCCTCCAGATCATATTTTACACGTTCTGGTTCATTTGCCGAAACAAAATTTACCGTTATGAATTCACGCAGCTCCTCATAAGTGACTGTGTCCCGTACCTTTCCGACTATGAACCCATCAATGGCTTTCGATAATTGTCCTCTGGACGTGCGGGTGACTATGTATACAGGTATACCATCGAGGTTACCCTCTGTTGCTTCCCACACCCGGCGTGTTTCGTCCAGGAATTGATGGACTTCCTCGGGGATAAGGCCGTCACAGGGTTTCACCCACTGCGTTACCTCTCTAACTTCCTTTCGGAGCACCCTATTCCGTTCGATGCGCGCTCCTTCCACCACAATTGTATTGGCCATCGCGTGTCCCATCTGACGCATTGCTTCGGCAGTCTCCTGTCGAAGCTCAGCACCATGCTGAA
This sequence comes from Chaetoderma sp. LZ-2023a, assembly GCA_034401795.1. Taxonomy (NCBI): domain Eukaryota; kingdom Metazoa; phylum Mollusca; class Caudofoveata; order Chaetodermatida; family Chaetodermatidae; genus Chaetoderma; species Chaetoderma sp. LZ-2023a. The sequence goes on from CM067360.1 coordinate 52,909,499, forward strand.
TGGTTATGTGCAGTAAAGTAGTGTCTGGCCTACGTGGTGTTGCCATACTTTTATATATGATACAGTTCTATTGATAGTATACAGTTCTATTGATAGTATAACTGCACTATAGCTCTCTTAAGGCGTGGCTGTTCCTCACAGTTAATGTCTGTTGTTATTTTTATGATATGTTCTCTCTATATTCTCTGTGTTGAGTTACTTTAGTGTGTTCCGATAGCTTCGCTAATTCTATAAAAGCTTTTACTCGGTCAACTACGTCTTCTAGAACGGTTACTACTGGTCTAGTAGATGACATATCCAAAGTACTTACATATTCGCGAATATAAACACACGATATTGATGTATACTGACTCAAATCTTGGCAGACGAGGCCAATGAAGATTTCGGATCTCCGGGTATGACTTGGTGAATGGTTTCCTAGATGATGATTCCACTTTGCCAACGGCAAGATTATGATGTTAGCGGTTGCTGCGACAACCTCTTACCGATGATGAAGCAGGATACTGACAGTCAGCTCGCCTCGTCGAGAAGATGAATTACGACGATATTTATTAGAGACTGTCAGGCCTATCTGACTCTGAAGATCTACTGGTTCGGATTGGATGTTTCTTCCAACTCTGGGTCTAAAGCTTAATGATGACCAAACTAGTGTCTTACTTTTGTAAGAGGATACATTTTATTAAAGCTAAAATTAACTGTACAGAACTGATAAAGTAATTTGGAGCATAAATCGCTCAAAGACAACTAGTACCTTGCTGGTACAAATCAAGTATCTATTCTACTCTATACTAGCCACGAACGTAGCACCAGCTAATTTGTGCTACGTGAACCCTGATGTTGGATTGATTGATTTTCTCTAACTGAGACTACTTCTTTTATAGCCCTCAGAATCTCGGAGGTTCTATATCTATCGAGATATTTAGATCTATACATATTGAGATATTTAGATCTTGTTCTGATGATTCTTCTAGGTATGTTATAAGCACAGCTTGATTGGCCCGGACAATCATTCCACCAATCAACTTCTGCTTATTCCTTCCTAGAAGTTCCTACCTAATACATGTTGGTCGTTCTGACCAATCAACGATCCTTTCATTTCGTTGTTGGATATAAAACCTATTCTGTTTAATTCTTTGCTACAGAGTTTGATCGATGCTCATTGATCGTGACGTCATTCTGGCCAATCAAACTCTGCGCAACTCTTCTATGGAGATGATGCCTCACATAGACAAAGCGGTGGTATCTGGTTCTGATTTGATGCGATCTGTCAGCTAACTAACAACATTACGGAATGTGTTGTTGTTGCATACCATTGTATGATTGACATATAGTTGATATACAAATTTCGATTATTTTATTAATTCCTACAGGACGCTACAATGTCTATGTCCTGTCCATTGCCTATCGTGAATAAGCCTGTATGATGCTAGAGTTAATAGGCACATGAGCTGTATGATCTCATTGCCAACTGGCGTTGTTCTATTCTCGTGTGAGAATCAGAATGCCTATCGTCATCAACTAAGTCCCTTTGTCACGTCCGATTCCATTGATTCTTCTACATTGATTATTTTCTAAACTATCGATCCCAACGACTGCTGAATATTATAAAAGTGTATGCTGATTGGACAGCAACAACTTTCATCTAAACTATTTTCAGATACCCATCAACTCAGAGCCGTGGGACTTGTTCCAATCAATTCGACTGTTTCGATTTCTGATGATAAAACTTCATCCAACAATCCTGATCGTGCTATATTCGCCTATCATCCGTATAGCATCAGCACCAGCGGATGTCAACTAGTTACTGTATAATAATAAACTAAATAATAAGATATACAGTCAACCGGTCCATTAGCTCACCTGGTATTTTCAAATTATAAATTTCACTTAGGATTTACTCGTAAATATAAGATATCCAGCGGGGTCATGACTTCCCACAAGACAATCCCATATCTACAAGCTGATGCTGGACCAGCGACTCAAACAGATTCAAAGTCTGGCACAGTGCAATCTGGTATCTCCCTGTATCGACACAGCCAAGAATTCCGCAGTGCCTATATTACAACGGCACAAGAGGTTAGATTATCTGGTACTCTCCCCATGGCCGGATTGTGGTGAATTTTGAAATTTAGATACTCTCTGATGCCATCCCCTAGATTTGTTGAGATAAATGTAGACCTTCACTTAGATGTGAATTCAACATATTATTGTTTACCAAATTAAGCATGCCATGCCAGAAAGGACTGAAGGCAAATGATTTCCTCCGACCAGTTTTAAAAAGGGAAAACAGGCCAGTTTCAGAATTGTTTTTTATAAAGATCCTTTAGCTAATCTGGAACAACTGTTTCATTCTCACATATTTGTTCAAAAGTCAACTAAATCAGCGTCATCTCTGACATCAATGTATCTTATGCACAAAGTAGTCGCAATGATTGGGTTCTGGAATGCAAAGGCATTGGTTGTAGAGTAAACAGTGTCATCCTCCATAAATTGTTATCAATCATTCAGGAAATGGCTTCTCACGGCCTCTAATTTCCCTAATTTCCAAAGGTGATGGCAGGCCAGAGGAACGCTCAGATTTGGTGGGGAAGGGCCCATGCTGCACACCGTCACCCAATATAGTAGTGTAATTGTAATACTGAATCTTTCTGAGAAACATGTGTTAATTAAACCCTATGCGTGTGGCTTAGGCCTTGTCAGAAAAAGTAAAAGAAATTGTGAGACACCAACAGAGAGGCTGACATTCCGACCCATGATATCGGTGAGAGTTTAATCTCAACCAAACACAAAGTTGTTTGATTTGGACTCGCGATGTTATGTATGTTCTTTCTGACAGAATTGCGTCTATTGCAACATTACTATTTCAGCCTGCAAGATGGGTTCATCTGCTTTTAAAGATATTGATTGGAGAGTATAAAATGGACTGTGTCACTTTATTGGTTTTATTTATCTTCGTGTAGTGGTTAGCCCGGCTATTTGATGAATCCAGTATCTCAGTCAGTCTTATGAAGTCATCATCGACTATGTCATAAATAACGCGATTTAGTCCGTCATAAACGTTTAATAGTCCATCAAGTTGTAGGAAGTGTATTCCTTTATATATAACTATTTAATAATCAGTATGTTGAATATTTTGAAAACAATATAGCTGGGCGATGTTGGTGTCATAGGCAGCAACGGTACTCAGTGAAATTAGTTTCAAAATATACAACAGCTTGCCTCTATAGCTTTCTGGTGACTGAGATTCAGAGTGCATGGATCCATTGATGCCAACATGGGTAACGCATTGGTGGAACTTAGATAGAAATGGGCGAGGCATAGCTAAAACTGGAGTCCACTATCGTCACAACGCCATAACCTACCCTGGCCATGAGCCAAATGATTGTGCACATGTAGTTTAAAGATTGTAATGCATTGTATTTAGCAGAAATATTGGGGTAATTGTTGTCAGTTGTAATAAGGATATGTTATAATGTGTGCGATAATTTAGGTAGCCACGGTCCCCACCGTCATAGACTCTCCTACAATTCGCCAATCCTAAGCGCAGTGCTTAGTGGGGTTGAATAATAATTAGGCCTTGACGCTTCCACTCATTTATGTGTCTACGTGGACTGATCCGGTATCTTGATCTTGCCCTTGCAGTCCTTCTACTTCGCTACATCACATTAACTGAAATCCCTCCTTGCTCATAACATGGCAAGAACATTCGTCTGCAGATGTTTCCTTTCCCCAGTCTCGGTATCCTTTCCCGCTTAATCGATTTTCTTGTTCAAACTCATGGGTGTTTATCCAGTGTTTCTGCTCACATGGTTGAAATTAACTTAAAAGTCAAAGTCCTTATTCGTGCACACGCATTTATCAAATCACTAGAGCATTGCGTCGCAAAAACAGAACATACTAGCAGGTTCACGTCACCAAAGCTCGAATAGTAACTATGGTTAATTCTACTTATTACACTTCCATGATCCAGTGCATTATTGGAGCCACCACTATCGGCTTGCAAATGTCAGTTCATAATAGCAAAGAATTTCACCGTGTTTGGTTACGGCCTCAATCACATTCCTACAAGCCAGGTGATGTCTGCATCATATGAATGGTATTTACTGTTACGCCCATTGCTGTCAGCATTGGCAGTGGTCATTTGGAGATTTCGCACCAACTCGTTTATTATGTATGATTACTGTATTCTGTGGCTGTAGTAGTAGACACATCCTACAGCTGCAATCAGTCCTTCTTAGCTTTTGCCCACTGCGTCTTGTCCTCGGCCGAAATCTTTAGCTTCTTCAGGTCCATTCTTGACCTGGGTGTACCGAGTCCTGCGTTCTTGTGGTCACCTCGTAGCACGCTTAGCAGATGTATGCAATGAAATCCTCTACTGGCTTTGTATTTGCTGGCTCTTCTGCAATCCTTAGCATATGGCCAAACATAGACCATTTTTGCTGGGATACTTTTACAGATAGCGGCGATGTATTGCACATCCTGTATAGGGCATCATTGGAAATTATGCTGTCTGCGGATCGGTGTCCAGTGATGGTGCGTAGGTGTTTACGATGGCAGGCATCGGGTTTGTCTAGAGTTGCCTTTGTAGCTGCCTAGCTGTTACAGTTATACAGCATCAAGGATACACAGGTTGCATTGTATAAACGTAGTCTTTTCATCAAGGGCATGTTATAACCTACAAACCCATAGCCTCCAGAAGGACTGGAAGGCTATGTTCCCCATGATGCAGCGTGCATCATTACCAGTAGTACTGCAAAGCAGTGGGCCCAGGACCGTACTTTTCCTCCATGGGTAGCAGTAGACACATCATACAGCTGCAATCAGTCCTTCTTAGCTTTTGGTCACTGTATCTTGTCCTCGGCCGAAATCCTTAGCTTCCTCAGGTCCATTCTTGACCTGGGTGTTCCGAGTCCATCTCTAGCGGCATGCACAGTTTTGGCATAGGGGCTTGGGCTTGTGGAACTTTCCCGCACGGATTTCAATGCAGCAGCAAGGTAGCAGGTGAAAATCACAGGATATAGACCATCTTCCTGTGGGGCACGGATTGATGTCTCAACATCTCGACTTCACTGACTTGACTCGTACTCTCAGTTATGTGTCTGCACGCAGTAGTTTCACTAGTTGTAGCTCATCTTCATTGCAACAGGCCTGGCGGTGTACATATAGAACTTTGAGCATTTAATTGTGTCGAAGGCTCGTGACATGTTAATGCCCATTTTGTGCAAATCCCAGTGTATGAACATGATTACCGACACAAGTATGCGTTGAGCCCATACAATGTATGCGCAGTGGCGTCCACATTTGAAGCCACTTTGACATGATCCGGTGAAGTCATTGATCTTGTCTCGGATGTGGCATAGAGCAACGGTGGACAGGATTTTCTGTATGCTGTTGAGGAGCACAATAGGTAACAGATTGGCTGTGACCAGGTGTCTTCTTGGGTGTGGGTAGTGCGATAAGGGTGCTTTGGCCAGTGTCGATGGGAAAGTAGTGAATAAGAGCTGAATTGATTAGGTACGTGATCGGTTGTGAGATAATGTTACTTACATATTTGAATAGTTCATTGCTCATGCCATCAGGTCCAGATGCAAGTCCATTTTTCAGGGCTTTAAGTGCCTTCTCAACTTCTGCTGTTTTAATTGGTGTTAGTAATGGCCTGGGGTCTCCTGAGAACGGGTGCAAGGGTTCATTATCGTGGTCTGTGAACTGTTCCTTGAACCATTCTCGAATCTCTTCGGCTTTCTCTGTTCAGTCCCGATAAATTGTCCTTCAGAGTTGTGTACAGTGGGTGATGGTGTGTAGTTAGTAACTCTCAGGGCGCGGGCTTCCCGATACATTTTGTGACAGTTGTCCATGGCAGTGATTTGATCTGCTAGGGAGTCTGCTTGTTGAATGGCAAGATCATTCAAGCATTCGCTAATGTTATTCTGCTCCTGATGTAGTTTGGTGCGGTTTTTACTTTGGCCACTTTGATAGATGCGCAGTCATAACACTTTCTACTCTGCTGACAGTTTTCCTACTAGAGGGTCGTCAGTATACCTAGTTCGGTTATTTTTTAAGAACACCTATGGTGCTGGTAGCTGATGATTCCATAGATTTCAGCATTTTAGACAGGGCTTCGTTTGGATCGGAGCTGACGTCGATGTTATCTATTTGCTCCCCGAGGGCATTTTTGTATGGCATTTGAGGGTCAGTGTCGCTGATGAGCTTGGGTAGGTTGATGTGACTCTACCCTCTTGCCTGGCACAGCCTTTTATACATTAGGTGGATATCGTGCATCTGAAGGCGTGTAATGACTAGCTTATCGTCAGAATTGAAGTCTGTGCCTCCTTAGGAACGAGCATTCCTAAGTATGGGTTTTGCTTCTGTCTTATAAATTATGAAGTCTATTTGGTTGAAGACAGCTGTTGTATCCTGAGAACCTGTTGGGGCTTTGCGATCAGCAATGTGTACGGTCCATGCTGTCAGGTGACGGCATGGGTGTTTGAAAGCCGTATTTGTTGCAAACGGGCCATTGGGACTAAGGAATGCAACCAGTGCATCACCATCGCTGTTGCATCTCCATACGATTCCATGCATAGGGCAAGTTCTGAACATTTGTCCGCAATTCCGAGTTTACCCAGCTTGGAGTTGAAATCTCCATACATGAACAGTTGTCATCTAGCTGGGATTGTAATAGCGGAGCTCAGTTCTGCATAGAAAGAATCTAAAATTGCTGGATTCCCTTTGGCTTTTTCGGTAGTTGGGTCATATGTGTTGACAATGAGACACTTAGTGCTGGTGTGTTTTTGCGTAGGTATAGCTAGGGCGATGAATTCAACGCGATCACTGACGTATCCAAAACTAATGACATGGTCCAAGACACTTGGTCAGATTAGGAAGCATGATCTCCGGTATATTGACTGTTTTTTGCTCCATGAGTACTAGCTTATGGCTTATCTGCAGTTGCTGCTCTGAGTGTTTAGCTACTTTAGTCTCTTGAACGCATGTAGTATCAATCGTATAGTGTTCACCGTCTGCACCTAAGGTTGCCTCTTTAATGTTGCACTCAGACCACGTACATTCCACGTAGCTAGCGTAAACTGGGAAAATCGCGTCGTCCGAGGATGTTGAGCACAGTTTTTGTTTGAGAAGGTTAGACATAATCAGAGTTGCCTCTGTGTGCGGATGTCAGCCCGCAATACTTGATGACTTAGTTCCCAACAAAGTTGGTACTTACGGATGAGAACGGCGTGGAGGTGCTCCCCGTTTATTCCAGTTTCGTATAATCACCGTGCCAACTTCCTTTACAATTTCCTAGACTTTCTGATTTTTTTGTACGTTTCTCCCTTACCGATGGTGAAAACAGAAAAAATGTCAGACCGCTCGTCTATGAGTCGAGTCAAACATTGGTACATTATTTGTTCTCATTGAAAGCACCCATTTAGGCGGAAAGTTGAAAATATAAAATTGCTGTTTGTGCTGTCCCGAGGAACACCGGAACATGTACGCGTGCACGCGCAACGTGCACGCACGCCCGCATCAGAATAATAATGGTTAACTTTTATTGTAAAATTCGGCTTTAATTATATATCAGCTATAAAACCATATCGGTGTGAGGGGCGTAATATGAGCTAGTTGTGGTAATAGCCGGTATCTCATCAACCCACCCCAACCCCACCACCCACCCCAAGCCCAACACCCAACACCCACCCCCTCCCTATACGAGGCAAAACACTGGTACAACGAATTTATTACTCCGTACACGTCAGCATATGAGAGAGAGAGAGAGAGAGAGAGAGAGAGAGAGAGATTTTACCTTAGCTTAAATATTGCCCATTTTCAGAATACAACGACACTTATGACGTCATTTGCAGAATTCATCAACACTTATGACGTCATGACCACCGTGATTGACTATTGTTACGTCATGATTAATCTGCGCATTAAAACCAAAACACGCACGGGGAATACCCTGTAGTATTGCCCTCGCGTGAGGGAAATACCATATCATACATCCCTGATGGTAACTAATCAAATAACAGCATTTGCTCATGTGATATTCCTGAGGGGCAATACATGCTGTTACACTGCCGAATACATCCTAATCTAACTATAAGTAGGGAGGTCCAACCACTTGGCATGTAACTAAACAACCGGTTTAGTGGCCAGCCTGGTATGGTGATTAAAACGAGTCTAACCACTATGCTGACCCGGAGTCACATAATTGACCTAAGGTCTATTTTACTTGTGATGAATGCTAATAATACTGGTTCAAAACTAGAATCAGACAGGCTCGTCACCCTTGGCTCCAGTTTTACACGTAAACAGCCCATTACTTTATTAAGTTGCTGTTAATATACCGTTCCAGTTTTAGATGTAACCCGCCAAGGGCAGCAACATCAACCTGTCATATTAGTTTCAAAATATTCAACAGCGTCTTTATTAAATAGTAAAAACATACAATTCGTACAACATCGTACATTCCGTCATCAATTACTCGCTCGTGACGAACTTATCTACGTCATTCATGACGTCGTTGATTATGACGTCAGCCTATACGTCGTGTAGTTTATTATAACGTCATACGATCGATGAATAGACTGGAAAGATCCATTTCCTAGCTGGCTGATGTCGACCTTCGGGAGCGGGTTACAGATTGGAGCACAATATTCAGACCTTGGCCGTACACGTGTGACTTAGGCCTTTTGCCCCAGTATTTGGGCACATATACACGTTTATTTGTATGAAATGTATGGTTTACTGCAGATGTTGTTAGTATATGCTGCTTCCAGTGTGTCTTTCGGTCTGGCTATAGCCATTTGTATGCGTGCTGGTCTACTCGTGTGTATGTATTGCCAAATATGGAATTCTTCTTCTTGTAGATGGTTGAGTCGCTTTGCTCCAGTCTATGGGAGTACTTGCTACGATAGAATAATGCATAGGGTATGCATGGGACAACCGATATTGAGTCATTGCGCTGGATGAGTCAAAGAATCATATAAAATTAGGGGGAGACAGATATTTCTGATGCCAATATCATTTACTCTACAAATATATGTATCTAGGCATGTGGCTGTGATGTAAGCGTCTCTCTATATTTGGCAGATGCATTGATAACAGTACAAAGATTCTTACAACAGGAGCTGGATTGAAGCAAGCAGATTTCACCGCCCAATGCAAATAGCAGACTGCCTGCACAGCAAGAAGTTCCACAGCGAAAGATAACAGGAAATAACCAATGAACATCATATTCTGATTAACACGATCAGTTGTTCCACCAAAACTAGACAGCGTGACTTTTATTGCTAGCCACTGGTGAGGAGAATGTGCCCGTTGAAATCACTAACAGCAGAGTTGAAATCAACAGCCGGGTTATGGAGAGGGCACAAAGAGAGGCAGACCGGTTCATTATTCAACACGTGCTAGTACGCGTCAATGAAAAAGTGAACAGACTCATAATTGCTTGTAGTGACACTGATTTGTTTGTGCTTTTGATGTTCTACTAAAACAAGGCTGAATTGATGGTGATGATGGGGATTCCAATTAAGGAAACGCGTGCAGTGAACATAGGCCAAACAAGCCACCTTTCCAGAGTTACTTAAAATTCACGTTTTTCGTCGTTTTGTAAGCGCATAGAGCACGCCTTTCGCGTGGGGTTTTGCGCCATATAAGTGTACTATTATTATTATTATTATTATTATTATTTTTATTATTATTATTATTATTATTATTATTATTATTAGTATTAGTATTATTATTATTATCCATCTATCATCTGACGTCACAATCAGCTAAGCGGCGTGTAGGATGACGTCATACGCATTACGTCGTAAATGATTATATATAAGGAGAGTCTTTAACTTTTGATAGTCCGACACGTTGTACGAATTGTATGTCTCTACTATTTAATAAATATGCTGTTGAATATTTTGAAACTAATAGGCAACAGCGCCCAGTCAACTTAATTTCAAAATATTCAACAGCTTACCTGTATAGTTTTCTGGAATTGATGGTCAGAGAGTTCAGCGATCGATCGATCCCAACACGCGCGGGGTGTGGGTGGAGCTTAGCTAGAGATGGGCGGTGCATAGCTAAAATGGAAAGGTCCATTGTGAAACAAAGAAGAATAGTTGAGGTTATTTTACCTGAACATGCTCCGCCAGGATGTGATATGGTCTCCCGCTGTTTTGGAATATGGAAAGACACCTTTCTTAAAGTGATACAATCTTTTCATAATAGCCTGGCAGCTAGAATTGGAGGAGAGTGAGTACTGCAGAGCAATGAGCCTAGGATTTATTGTTTCCTTAATGATTCGCCGCCACAAACGGGATCATCATGTTCTTTTCTCGTGCTTTGTCGATATATATATATATGTGTGTGTGTGTGTGTGTGTGTGTGTGTGTGTGTGTGTGTGTGTGTGTGTGTGTGTGTGTGTGTGTGTGTGTGTGTGTGTGTGTGTGTGTGTGTGTGTGTGTGTGTGTGTGTGTGTGTGTGTGTGTGTGTGTGTGTGTGTGTGTGTGTGTGTGTGTGTGTGTGTGTGTGTGTGTGTGTGTGTGTGTGTGTGTGTGTGTGTGTGTGTGTGTGTGTGTGTGTGTGTGTGTGTGTGTGTGTGTGTGTGTGTGTGTGTGTGTGTGTGTGTGTGTGTGTGTGTGTGTGTGTGTGTGTGTGTGTGTGTGTGTGTGTGTGTGTGTGTGTGTGTGTGTGTGTGTGTGTGTGTGTGTGTGTGTGTGTGTGTGTGTGTGTGTGTGTGTGTGTGTGTGTGTGTGTGTGTGTGTGTGTGTGTGTGTGTGTGTGTGTGTGTGTGTGTGTGTGTGTGTGTGTGTGTGTGTGTGTGTGTGTGTGTGTGTGTGTGTGTGTGTGTGTGTGTGTGTGTGTGTGTGTGTGTGTGTGTGTGTGTGTGTGTGTGTGTGTGTGTGTGTGTGTGTGTGTGTGTGTGTGTGTGTGTGTGTGTGTGTGTGTGTGTGTGTGTGTGTGTGTGTGTGTGTGTGTGTGTGTGTGTGTGTGTGTGCACTCTATTTTGGATTCATTCCTAAGGATATTCATGTGTTCGTTTGCCAAGATGTTTCTTGAATTTCGCATCATCAGCATATTCCATCTCGCAGGGCATATCCAGCTTAGCCAATACAATATCTGAGCAGCCACGTCCACGGTTAAAGCAAAATTGACATGATCCAGTGAAGTCATCGATCTTGTCCAGGATGCGTCATAGGTTAATCACGGAGAACATTTACATTATGTGAGCCGCAATTTGGCAGGTGGCTTCTTGGGCTTGGGTATCACGATAAGGGTGACTTGGCCTACATCATCGATGGGAAAATGGTGTGTAAAGGTTGAATTGATTAGGTGCGTGGTCGCTTTTAGGATAATGTCATTTGTGTATTTGAATTATTCATTGCTCATGCTATCGATTCCGATTGCACGTCCATTTTTTCAGGGCCGTGTGTCCTTTCTCAACGATCGGTTTTCCATTTGGTGTTAGGAATGGCCTGTGGTCACCTAAAACGAAGGGCCCCTCGTCGTGGTCAGTGAACTGGTCCGTGAACCGCTCTTGAATTGCGTCAGTTTGAACTGGTAAGTCTCAATAAATACCTTACATGGCTAGATAGTTGTATACTATACACTGAGTGGTGGCGCGTAGTCAGAAACTCTCAAGTCCCGGGTCCCTGAAAGATTTTTGACAGTCGCCTTTGGCAGTGATTTCATCTGCCAGTGAGGCTGTCTGTGGTAAAACAATATCGTGTATGTGTTCACTAATTTGACACAAATTAAACTGTTATTGCGTTCCCTACATAGTTTTGTTTAGTCTTCACTTTGACCACTTTGCTAGATGCGCAGCCGTAGCGTCTTCTGCTCTGCTGGTAGACTTACTACTACAGCGTCATCAGTATACTTAGCTATGTTGTTGCTCTTGCCAACTCCATGCAATTGAGTATTTTGGCTAGGGCTTCGTTTGAATCGGGGCTGACGCCTATGTTAGCTATCTGATCCGGATGTCATTCTTCTATGACATTTAACCGTTAGTATCGCTGATGAGCTTTGGGTATGTTGTAGGCAAATTTAACTTCTTGTTTAGTATGGCGTTTGTACATTAGTTTGAGATAGGTCTTCCGAAGGCGAAGTAAGTGCTTTGCTTCTGTTTTGCATAATATGCTGTCCATTTGGCCGACGAGTGCGGTTGTGATCTGAGAGCATGCTGGGGGTTTGCGGTCAATCAAATACCATGTTACATATTTTCAAACTAATTTGACTGGACGCTGTTGCTGCCATAGACAGCAACAGCACCGCCTCAAATTAGTTACAAAATATTCAACTGCTTAACCGTATTGTTTTCAAATTGTTAGTCACGGTATTCGGAGATCGATCTATCCCAACGCGGCGAAGTGTGGCTGGAGCCTAGCTAGTGATGGGCGGTGCATAGCTAAAACCGGAAATGTCCATTTCAATGTCCATGACAATATTTAGAGTAGAGGGGCGCACCAGGAGATGGATCCATGAGGAATATACTGATGAAGAACAGACTACAGCACAGCTCAGAAATAACTTTAGATGTTTCGAAAACAAAATAAAACGTTCCGTTGCATAATTTGAACGCAATTGGATCTGATGACACCAATTCAAAATATTCACCATGAAAGATCTCATATCATGCTCACTAACTATCATGTTTCTGTCTGTGTCTTGGAAACATATTATCTTACTTCTGTATTGGACCGCCTACAATCAAGAACGCTTATGGTCTACGTATATAATAGGTTTTCCAGGTATTGGAATACTGTTTATTGTACATTCACATACCGCCACGCCCACCTGATTACATTGAATCCAGCAATCGTGCGTGTCACTCATTTGTTTGAACAATGTCAGGTTCTGGCCTCTCATATGAGAGTCATGTCAATATAACGACAGACGAGCCGCCGATGAAGCCGTGCACTTTCCATTAATAAAGTTCCGTCTGGCGAGGCCCGAGCTGGACATTCCTATCCATCAAATTATTGCTGGGAGCGGTCATCCCGCTACCTTCTATACCCGGCTTAGCGAATAATTGAGGCAATGATCCGGGCAAATTAAAGCGGACATCGCCAGGGTCACACATGCCCGTACTTGAGGACGGTCGGTGGGTGGAAGAAAGTGATATCTCGCCTGCAGCATTCAGAAATAATCTTTGTTCTGATACCGTATAAGCGTTCTGATTTCGGATTCTTAATGGGCCAGGGCAGCTATTTTTCACAAACATACGGAGCGGTAACGCCTAGGGCTGGAATCAATAGCCCGTGGTGCTTAAAGATTAAATTCTTACTTGCCTGATTTGATACGTAAGATATTGTTTCTTTCGATCTTACCGTGGGAAAGAACCAGTACGTGTGATTTTTTATTATGTCAATTTTTATTTAAACCTATCCCGCCCACCCACCCCCATCGACGGAGAAAATGGGCCTACCTGACTGCCTGCCTGCCAGCCATCCCACCCGCCTGTCCGGCCGCCCGCCTGCCCGCCTGCCTGCCTGCCTGTCTGCATGCATTCTTGCCCGCTTGCCTGCCTACCCGCTACCTGAAGATATATCTAAATATTACTGCTCAGATCTGGCTCGATAAAGCGGCTGGATCCGGATAGGATCAAATTACGGATCTATGTATACCTAAGTAACTGCTGCTCCGAGCTGGTTCCAATTCCAACACATGCGTGAACAAATTGTGTTATCATACACTACGATTCCACAGCTTTTGTCGTGATCCGTAGAAAAAATCCAAAAAATCCAGAAAATCCGATCATAAAACAGTGTCAAATACGGGAGTGCGTAGATCTGCAATTTCTGATTGCTCTTATATTCATTTGAATACGATTGAACGCTACTTAACCAACACTATTAACATTCCGTAATAATTATTCAGTTGGCTTCATGTGGAAAAATAGCCAATTAGCGTTTTCCTGTTTTCACGAAATCGCAAGCATTGCTCGGGGCAGTAACATACAGTTATCGGGATTCTTGTTCGTATTTTTATAGAGAATTCCGTCAGATTCCGCGAATCAAAGAATTGTTAACTTATGCCCTTGGTCATACTATACGAATGACGGTGATTCTGCTATGCGATCGAATTGATGCACTTTTGCTAACCGGCCGCACCGAAAGTACTAAGGGATTTGGTGTGTGCACTATTTTGTATCGGAAATGTGCAATCATAATGCCCAATGGATGGATCCGATCTGACACTAAAGTATTTGATGGCATAGCCAATTACGTCACATTTAGGCTGACATGATAATCATAATTGACAGATAATATTCCGTCAAGACGCTGGAATAGCCCGCCGCTTGGACGAATTGTATGTCTTTAATGGATTTACTATTTAATAAAGATTCTGTTGATAATTTTGAAACAGATTTGACTAGCTTTGAAAATGGGATTCTGGGAAGTCAGAGCTTAAAGTACATAACTCGATCTCAACACGCTAAACGCGTGGGTGGAGCTTAGCTATAAATGGGCGGAGCATAGCTAGAAATGGATGCCTTTATGTTGCCAAGTTCTGAAATGTGGAGGATTCATCTATTTCAAAACATATCTCCGACATTTACTCAAACTATCACATAATGCAAAGTTCTAGCTTGATTGGTTGAGCGCAAACAGAATTTCTCGCTCGAGATTTGGCTTAGTTAATGGCTGATCTTCAGCACTAGAGTCTTCCCGATTTCCCGAAGAGTGTACGAAATTCGGTACAGAGTGCTCACAGTATAGGCCTACTAATGTTGGTCACTTGGCCAGATGTATTTAAGCGAATCATTGAGTATCGTATGGTGTCACCGCGGAATTAGTCATTCCGATGCCTAAAAGCGCTTTCCCACTGCGCGTGTGCATTGCGAATGATGCGAGCGATTTTTATGAAACTGGTTACATAAAATATAGCTGTTCCACTGCACGCGCTTGATCCAACCGACACCAGAGTCTACGCATATAACAGTTCTGGAAGTAAAATGTCCAATCACCTTTAAGCGTGTGACCTCTAACCCTCTTCCTACTTTTACTGCTAGTTAGCAGGTGTGACACGAAACTTATAGCAGAGATTTCAAAATTTGCTCTGTTACATAATCCTGCCAACCAGTAGTATTACAGATGTATGCCGAAAACATAATGCTTGGATGCAATTAGCAAATCGCGGACTCTTTCAGTAAGAAGTGAGCCAATGCGTTTTACAAAATGCCTTGTATATTCGGAGCATACCTTGATTGAAATGCGTTCATGAAAGTAAATCATGTAAAACCACTTTGGTATTGTAAGCATTGTATTGCCATTTTAGTGTATTTGTTATTAAGTTGTTAATCGTCCATAATTACCTACCGTTTGTAATTTGTGTATCCTGCTTAACCCACAAGTTGGTGGTAGCGAGCAACCATATTTTAACCAAAGCTTTAACCATTATGTTTACACTGTAGTCTATCTAGCACGATGGATAGTGATCGGGGTTGTTTCTACAGTGACCTCGGGATAATGATCCCACCACCACCAACCATGTGGTAGGAAATTTACAATATGAACATATTCACATGACACGGTCTTAAACCGTCAAGTTCAGTAGGCATGATGCATGGCAAGACAGAAACTATTGACAAGAGACAAAGCGATTCCAATGGTACATATGATTCTCGAGTGAACGCGAAGTTGATCAAATTGCCACTTGTATTGTGCAATGGTGTTACAGTCCAGATATGCAAATACAATTCCAATATTATGTTACCTCCAATGACTAAAACAGGGGAATGTCCATTTGCATGCCAAGAGAAACTACTTTGAAAATCTAACACTGGAATAATTGGGTCGATAACCGTTCGTCCCACAAATGGACATTCAATAGGCAAATATTTTTTTTATTTCTTGACCAAGTTTATGCATTAAAGAATCAATTATGTAAACGCACATTCAGAAATGAACAAGAAATGTAAGCGCTTTATTTGTTCTTTATTGATACCCTTTCAAGTAGATTTACAGATGACTGTACATTTTCTGATTTGTCAATGTCTGTGCGTCATCTATTTATAGAAAGATATATGCGTTGTCTTGCAAGGCACTTTGTTATGTAGAACATTTGGATATACTTCTATCAGGAATATACTGCGGTGTACTCGGCAACAAATTCCATGCAAGTTGATTCCACAATATACAACTGTTTTCTTATGTAGTTGCATTTACGCTATGCTGGTGTAATCATAGGAACGAGTGGGTTACACTCATTTGTTGTTGAAATGGATTTTGACATAGGAGATTTCGATATGAATGCATAAATTGTTGCTTACATGGAGAATATTGCAGTTCACCATGCTAAGCTGAATATGAATAGCACGAATCTGAATAGTAAGTGCAAATATAAATTTATGTGGTGATTCAAATCTATATATAAAATGAGGTGGCGTATATGTATATGCACACGCATCCATCCGGTGTGCAATGGCAGAAAGACAAGCCATAGCTAACGATTAAGACAAGCCTGTGGAGAGAAGTCTGACGCTGTATATGTTATAGTTGCAAATCCATGTATGAATGTGCTTATATAATATATAAATATTGCATTTCATCGTTGTGCAATCTCGATCAATTCACCTTGCCCGAGTATCCACCTATCACCTGATGTCATATGACGTCATAATGAGCTAAGTGGCATGTAGGATGACGTCATAATCATTACGGGATAACTGATTCTATTCGGCACGTCCTTAACTCTTAATAGTTCGACACGTTGTGCGAATTGAATGTCTCTACAATTTAATAAACATGCTGTTGACTAGATTGAAACTAATTTGACTGGACGCCGTTGCAGCAACGGCGCCCGGCCAAATCCGTTCCAAAATATCCAATAGCTTACTTGTATAGTTTTCTGGAGATTGATAGTCAGGGAGTTCATAGAGCGATCGATCCCAGCACGGGCGAGGTGTGGGTGGAACTTAGCTAGATATGTAATGTACATTGTAATTGTATCGTTTCTCCCTGCGCAATCTGGTAGGAATGGTGAGTCATTCGTAGCTTGGTAACTGTGCTCTTGTATCCTTTTCTCGTGCCACAAATGTTATTCTAACAGGGCGGTCTGGTGTCATTATTGTATTCAAGACGGGCTCCACGTCATCTTGATGGTATTCCAGGCGGTATTTCTGAACAATCTGTAAAGAAGAAGCATGTGGTTAGATCCTATCTGCCACTCACTTATATGACGCCATAATGAATTGCGTCACATGTAGGCTGACTCACAATCAAAATGTGTAATGAATGTCAGATATAGCACCTTCGTGAACATGTAATAGTCCACCAAATGTACGAATTGTGTGTCTGTACTATTTAATAAACAGTATGTTGAATACTTTGACCCTAATTTGAATGGGCGCTTCACCGACTCAAATTGGTTACAAAATGTCCAACACCTTCCCTTTATAGTTACCTTGATATTGAGATTATGTGAATCCAGTGTTCAATCGATCCCAGTACGGGCAAAGCGTTGCTGGAGATTAGCTAGCAGTGGGCATGGAATGGCTAGAAATATGTCCTTCTACTGCATAGTGCATAATATTATTAAAGAGTATGAATGAGCAATTCGTTGCTGAGACTAGAAGCATAGGCTACAGGCACTTCACTCCCCAATCAAATACGTGTATATTTATATGACAAAACAATTCAGAAGAGGTATATTTTATAAATAATGTTATTGCTTTTTAAATTGTATTTCCCCAGCCTAACTATATGTAGTGTTACTGCATTTCAAAAACAAATAACTTTAGTCTTAAAGGTTCCAATACTCCAACATATAAATATGACGAGAATAAGGTTTTTTTAATAGTTGATCAATATATAATTTGTCCACATTAGGCCGTATGACATGGACATATCTCACTGACAATTTTGCTCAGGACATTAATCTGTGTTGGCAAGATGTACTACAGCATACTTTACAATTATCATGGTGATTTTACAAATATGTTTGCATTGCTCTTACAATCGATTAGCTTTATAACAAATAATGTATATTGTGCGAGCAGATGTGACAATAATGTGGGCATGCTAAGTGGGCTATTATTCTGATAGTTATACACACGTTTTACGAATTCAATCACCAACCCAGCATAAATAAACAACATTTATTAATTTGATGTTGTCTGTAGAATATCCAGGTGTGAAGCTTTAACATGGAGTGGGGTGGTGATAGATCTTGTATATGGACTTTTTGTACGTCATGTCAAGATTTATATGTCAGCACAGCACAATTAAGACTACGTAAATACAAGGATTCTTTCTCGTATGATATATGTATTAGCGTGAAGAGACGACGTTTCGCATCTGAAGCAGTATGAACCAAATTAGCATATTAGCAAACAATGCCCAAATTGTTAACTGGGTATGCCATAATGTTCTTCTATGTAGGTTTCTCTGAAACATATTAATCCCAACAAGTTACTTTTCACTAGAATGGAGATTTTCTTTTATTTTCAGTTATTCTTTTACTTAGAATGTATTTACCATTTTGAGCATCTTTGTTTGCATCGTAGGAACATGTTGAGCAATTCTGTTGATGTAGGTAGCGTAAGCTATTTTTCAGTTAAGCATTATTTATGTCTACTCTCGATTCTTTATTGTGTCTGCTTTGTTCCTTACATCAATAATCATGATAGACTAGTATATTTTCTGTCTTTAGATCAAGATGGGCGGCATAGAATTCAGTAGGATGTGTATACCCCAACACGCATTACAAACATGGAACAAGCAGTAGCTTCGTTACATGAATCAGATGTCGCTGTAGGCATAAACACAGACACTGTGAATTGGGAAAACACTTTCTATTCTATGGAAAGATTTAGTTGTCAAGGATAACCGATAACCTCCCAGGCTACACCAGAAAGTGCAGGATTGCAAGCGAATATACGGAAATCTGTCGATGTGCACTATAAAGAAGAAAGCAACCTTACCAAAGCCAAATTCGAGAATTGCAGAATAAATAAAGTATTTCTTCATGGGTTATGTTTCATCAAGGTTCTAGATAGAAAAAGGTTGTCACTTCAAAGTTTGAGCGAGGAGCATCCAGAGCAGGCATTTTATGTGGGATATAACCCTAAGAACCCGAAATGCTAAATACGAAAACACATATGCAAACTAGTAATTATGTTGTAGAATATTTTGAAACTAATTTAACTGGGAGCTGTTGCAACAACAGTTCCCTCGAATTAGTTTTAAAATATGCAACGGCTTGTCTGCATAGTGAACTTGAAACTCTGGAAATTCAGGTCGAAAGGGTTAATGCTCTGCTCTATCACATGGGCGAGTCAGACAGTCGCTACCTACAAAACAATGATTGATGTTCCATCTGCAGAGATGGCGGCAATATTATGAAACAATGTCACGAGATAAACATGGGCCTGAATGAAATGTGCCTATCATGGATCCACAGATTGTGGCTTGGGCTACAAGTAAAGTGGAACAGACATGTTGAGTTCAGCATGCATCTTCTCAGAATTAAAGACCTTCACACAGTTACATGATACCATATTGCATATCAATGTACTGTATTATCAGGTGTCGGAGGTCTCAAGGACATGTTTGTATATTCAATAATTCATATGCATCATGCATTGGAAACTAAATGATAGTTGGACAACAGTTCCGCCCCACTGTTCCTGGTTTCATTCTGTCATGTGACTCAGTGATCAAAGTATGTATGCGGGAAGTTGTTCCATTGTACAATGGGAACCATGTTCCAGATGATGCATTTGAGAAGCTTATCCATTCCTGCTTATCCTCCTAGAAGTAAGAGATTTAACATAACGAATTAGAAAACACGGTGGCATTCAGTATTGTCCCACTCACGAATGATGCCAAGTTATAGAGATGTGGTAAATCACAGATGTTTCAATTCGGGAACCTGTTTTAGATGCATCACAGATAACTCTTCAAAATAGTATAGTTAAAAGGCAATCAGATTGCTAAAAGAGGAGGCGTTAGATGTTTGCAATGCAAATAATAAATTATCCACCTTGGATGGCATTGGATTTATTTGGCATACACTGTACAGCTTCCAGATTCAGATCGCTCTGGCTTTCGCTATCCCGAGTGAAGGCCCTCATTTAATGGACCGTTGAATGTCAAGAGTACAGATTCTACAATAATAAGGGTTGTAATGGGTGGTGTAACTGGACTAACACGTAAAGAAGGACCTTCGACTCGCTGGTCCGTCACTTAACGCCTTTATCAAAGAGATGGGCATACAATCTACTAACGGACGTGAACATTATTCATAGATGAACCAAATGTGTAACGGGTTACCCATATAATAGTCCATGGACTCCTATGTCACATATTCCTACATTACGTTTCTAACGATGGCCATGAGAACGCGTGACAAGGCATAGTTGCTTAAGAGAATTGGTGAGCAGGATAAGTATATTTCGTCTCCCAGAATCTGATCCATGCCAGAGGGGTAACACAATACAGCGCGATATATATACTGGTCATTAACAGAGTCAGCGAACCCTGTCAAACTCACATATGGGCCGACGAGAACTGACATAGGAATTGCTGTGCGTGGCCAATATGTCTGCGATGAGTCAGTTAATGGTGCAAGCGCCAGAGAAATGTGTCGCGCATCGAGATACTCGCCAGTACCAGGTTCTTTGTGGCAGAGCAGTTCCTCCATGGAGGGAAAATATAAAAACTTCCTTAGAACACGGCTTCCTTGGACGGGTGCATTTGCTAGAACCGAGACACGAATTATCTCGCCATATGCATGTCAATAATGTACGTGGCTGGAAGTTACTTTGATGATAAATTTGTAAAAACCAAGCCGATTGTGGACGAATTGCTTGCACCGTCGATGTGGCCGATATGCCTATCGTGCTCCATGCTATGAACTCAAATGCAGAATTTAGTGCCGGTGGCTAGAATGGTTTGACGACACTGTTTCTTACGACATCTGAATATTCATAACATGGTTAAGATGAATGCTATCGAACTTATATAGATTGGGACAGGAAGATTCACTTCAACTAGATACAGAGGGCGATGCATTCAAATTCGTGGCATATTGAAGACACGTATCGATCTCCGTGCCTTGTCATTTTGGGAATAATAATTACACAGCAGCTGATCGAGCTCAAGTACATTATAAGTGGCCTGAATAATACCACAGACAAGCATCGGGAAAAGTGTAGTGGCCTTAATTCATATCGAGTGCGGCTTCCCTAAACAATAGACACAGCGCTAATTAAGCCTGCGCTCTGTGAAAAGAATTACATTATAGCATGTCATGGAAAGGCACGCTCTCGTCACATTTAGCGCAACTCTCTTTGTAAATGAGCCTGCTTGGAACAACGATGATGGAATCATTTTTCATTATTCAATGAATGTTTTTCAACCGCGGCGATACTATCGGGCTGGTTATGCGGATGTAGTGCCCAAATGTACATGTAGATTGGTATGTACAAAGTTACGAAAACGACGTTTAAACACATATGCCCCACGCTTCTCTGACTAATGTAAGAATCCAGAGACAGCAATAATCAGAAAAACAGAAGAAGCAAACTAGTGAATACTAAACCATGTGTAGACCACCAGAGTCTGCATCTAAATCAGACATCTACAGTATTGGCATTCATGGCAGAAGTGGAAATGGCTCTGCGGTATAACCAGATAACACAAATTGCATGTTGCTTACTCTGTCATAAGCGGAAGAAAAAAAAGTAATTGCATCAACTATCAACACTGTGAGTGGTGAACTATTACAAATTTCATAAGCCTACGAGTTAGTGTGTACTTGAATTTGTTGTGACGTGTTTAAACAAAATAACTGCACATCCACATAACACAAAGTTCTGCGTCTGTTACCCCAAATTCAGACCTTCCCAACTGACATAATCATATGCAGTCAAAACAAAACTGTAAATTATGAAGACTGTATTTTTGCATAGTTGTTGATTAAACCCCCCAAATTTACTTCGTTTACAAACTTGACCGCTCGCCTATGTAGTTTTAAATCGCGAGCAATGATTTTAAGGTTGATAAAAGTACCAGCAACAATATACTGTCTGCATCGATCGGTAGACAGTATGTGTATGGTAGCGCGAAACTCTCACACTGCTCACCTTACTCAGCAACATGTAGATCTCCTGTTCAGCAAACCGTCGGCCAATGCACATACGTGGACCATGGCCCCAGATAAGGTTAGAGAATGCCTTGAAGTTATTCAGGTCAGCTCCATTAGCCAACCAACGTTCGGGTTTGAATTCCTCTGGATTAGGAAATAACTTTGGGTTACGACCCATTCCGTATAAATTCGCTTGAACATGCGCCTATAATAATAATAATAATAATAATAATAATAATAATAATAATAATAATAATAATAATATAATAATAATAATAATAATAATAATAATAATAATAATAATAATAATATGTGTAGCTCGTGATGAGACGCTGGTGGTGTTTATCGAGTAGAGTATGCGTGTTTGCGTGGGTACGGGTATGCGCAGCATTTGCGTCTGCGTGGAGCGATGTGGTTTCGTTTGGTGTGTGGGTTGGGTATAGGTGTTGTGGGTGGGTGGTAGTGGGATGTTTATTTGCTGGTGACTGTGTCACGTATAGACAAATTAGGTATGTTGGTGATTAAGATTGCTTACTACAGAAAGTCGGTATGTTTCGTAAGGGAAGCGGTGGTTAAGGCATAGAGTGTATGCAAGACATACCCTATCCAAATTCACGTATATGTGTGTGTGGGGTGTGCGTGTGTGTGTGTGTGTGTCGTGTGTGTGTGTGTGTGCGTGCGTATGCGTGCGCGTGCGTGCGTGCGTGCGTGCGTGCGTGCGTACGTATGTACGTGCGTAAGTGCGTAAGTGCGTAAGTACGTGCGTGCATCTGTGTGTGTGTGTATCTGTGTGTGCGTGGGGAC
The DNA here is from genome assembly GCA_034401795.1 of Chaetoderma sp. LZ-2023a. Classification (NCBI taxonomy): domain Eukaryota; kingdom Metazoa; phylum Mollusca; class Caudofoveata; order Chaetodermatida; family Chaetodermatidae; genus Chaetoderma; species Chaetoderma sp. LZ-2023a. Next base: position 52,932,389 of record CM067360.1, read on the forward strand.
GGGAGTGCGTGCGTGCTGGTGTGTGTGTGCGCTTCCGTGTGTGCGCTTTAGACGAATATGCAGTTAACGTTGTATGATCTAATACATGATGATAATCTATATGACATACCCCTGCTGGTACAATATATCCAGCAATTTCAATGTCCTTCTCAACATGTCTGCTCGTTGCAAATGTTATTGGGAAGATACGAAACGTCTCCTTCAACACGGCTTTCACGTATGACATCTGTCCCAACTTGACGGCGGTTATCTGCGAATCACCGTCCAAATGTCTCTCCGTATCTGCAAACAATTCTTCTTGAATTTCTGGGTGTCTGGCTAAGCAATATAACGCCCATATGACTGCAGTAGATGTCTGGAATATAGCGAAAAGAATCGTCAACGGTAATATATTACACCTGGATTGGACAACGTTGTGTCGTCTAAGTCTCAATATGTATACTTTTAGAAGTGCATTATGGATGTTCCCATGCTGTATATCGCTTCCGTGTGTATTACTTTTGTGGTATGTAATCAGATGCCTAGAGCAAGTATACTAGCAGTGCTATGGGCATATTAAGATGTATTGTGAAAGAGGAGCATGTGAATAACTTTAGGCAGAATGCGATCCTCTTATCTTATGTAGGCTACATTTAATGGATGAATCCAATCTGACAGTCAAGTATATAACTCCATATGCAATTACGTCACAAGGAATGAAGTCAAAATCATATTTGACAAAATACTCCATCGTGAGCATGGAATAGTCAGTCAGTTGTACGAATTGTATGTCTTTATTATTTAATAAGCATGCTGTTGAATATTTTGAAACCAATTTGACCGGGCGCTGCTGCTGTCATAGGCAGCAACAACACCCATTTAAATTAGTTTTAAAATATATAACCGCTCACCTCTGTATAGTACCTTGAAAATGGGATTTAGGGAAGTGGGGACTCAAAGTATGTAAATTGATCTTAACACACACTCAACGCATGGGCTGGTCATAGCTAAAAATGGATTCAGCCATTATATTGTTCTTACATTACAGGTGCGCTCAACAAACTCCGTGTCTTTTTGAAGACAAAAGATTCCGCTTCTTTAAACCTTCAAACGTTTAATGACCAAAGTTGGTCAAGAAGATCACAATATTTTCTTATTTAATGTTTGTTTGCGGGCCACGAGAAGACAATGGACTTTTCCATTTTTAGCTATGCCCCGCCCATCACTAGCTAAGCTCCACCCACACCTCGCCGTGTTTGGATTGATCGATCCCCGAATGCCCTAGCTATCAATTTCCTGAAAACTATACCGGGAAGCTGTTGAATATTTTGTAACTAATTAGACTGGGTGCTGTTGCTGCCATAGGCAGCAACAGCGCCCAGTCAAATTAGTTTCAAAATATTCAACAGAATATTTATTAAATAGTAAAAGCAAACAATTTGTACAACAGCCCATATACCGTCTTCAAATATGCGTTCGTGACGTACTTATCGACGTCATTCATGACGTCATCCATTATGATGTCATTCTACACACCTCGTAGATGATTATGACGTCATATGATGGGCGCATACTCTGGAAAGGTGAATTGTGTTAGTGTACCGCTGGAATGGCTGACTCCGTTACCGAGCCAATCATTTCAGTGGTAAATTTTCAAAAATAGGCTTTTTTGCAAATGGGCATTCCTCAAGACCACAACAGGGGCCGTTTTGGTCAGCTTAGGCATTAAAGCCTCCACAGACCGATAAATTCTGGGTTGTTTTTTTATTTAAGGAATATATTCGGTTGCATATTTTGAAACCACGGTAAGACATCGCTGCCATAGGGGGCAACACGTTCTAGTAGAATGAGTGCCAGGACCTAACACCGATAGCAGGTTTACATTCTAACTTACCGTTTCGACGGCTCCCATAAGGAGATCCACAGCCGTGGAGTTCGCTTCCTCGGGTGTGAGCGTGTTCTGTGACAGAAGGTACGTCAAAAGTGATGTGCTGTCGTCCTTATCGTCGCCTTTTTGAAATGTATCGCTGTCTATTTGATTTTTCAACGACTCAACTTTCTGAAAAGTATAAACAATATGACATATACACGTTGCTGTGGAAAGAGAACTATTAACTAACTTATGCATAGTTATTGATTACACCTAACAAATCACACGAATGAAGAATTTATGAAGCATTTTGGACAATTACATCTTGCAATGGCAGTATTCAGATAAGCGCACTCAATCCTAGCAGATTTCCACATTCAAGTAGAGTTTATTTATTGGGTTGTCGCAAAATGTCCAGCAAATTGTAAATCTCTTTTCTCTAAGACGATATCTATATGAACCATTTCTCGCATGGGCAGACATAATCATAATGGAGGGATCCGATCTGTCACTCAAGTATCTGACGCCATAATCACATAGGTCACTTGCTAGATGACATAACAATCAAATGACGTAGTTCCCACATGAAAGGGGAAAAGTCTATTAGTAACCGTTTGAATAGTATGACTGTTGAATGTACAATTTATTAAACATCCTGTCGAATATTCTGAAACTAATTTAACTGAGAGCGGTTGCCGCCATAATTCCCATGCGAATTAGTTTCGAAATATTCAAAAGCCTTCTTGATATAATCTGCAAAATCAATGGACCTTTCCAGTTTTGCTATGACCCGTCCATCCCTGCTTAATGTCCACCCAAACTTCGCTCGTGTTGGGATGAATCGATCCCTGAACTTCTTGACTATCAATTTCCAGAAAACTATACATGGAAACCTGATGAGTATTTTGAAACTAATTTGACTGGTTGTTGTTGCTGTCTAAGGTATGCAATTCGTACAAGGTGTCTGACTATTAAGAGTTAAAGACAGGCCAAATAGACTCATTTATGACGTAATGAGTATAACTTCATCATACACGCCACTTAGTTGATTATGACGTCATATGGCGCCAGATTGATAGATGGATATTCTGGACAAGACACAGTGGGCAAAAATGAAGAAGGACTTATTGCAGCTGTAGGCTGTTTCTACTACTACAGCCGCAGAATACAGCAATCGTACATATACTCTGGAAAGGTGAATTCAAACGAGCGTACAAGTTGGACGGGTACTTTGCAGATATATAGCTGGAAATGGTCCTCTCTATTCATGCGGCATCAACAACTTCAAGTCTAATTAGTTTTACTACATTCATGAGTATGACAATATCTGGTCTCCCTTTCGGTAAGGTCTCTGACGATGTGCTGGTTGTAATTATTTAAAATATATCTAGTATTCACATCGTTTCGTTCTCAGAACTAAATCAATAGATCAGATGGTGAGACTAAACAGTACGCGCATCTGTTAGCCAACAATAACGCCACTATTAGCACGTTCTCCATATAACCACCACCACCGCCACCACCACCACCACCAACAACAACAACAACAACAACACCACCACCACCACCACCACCACCACCACCACCACCACCAACACCACCACCACCACGACCACCACCACAACCACCGCCACCACCACCACCACTACCACCTGATCACTATCACATCAGCGATAACATCAACAACAGCAGCAGCAGCAGAAATAACGACATCAACAACGACGACGACGATGTCGTCGTCGTCGTCGTTATTGTTTTTATCATGAAAAATCGGCTGATTATATACCTTGTTGACAAGAAGACGGCCATTAGCTATTACATTGTCTGCATATTGTTCATATCGCTTCCACAGCTTCGTACGGAACATTTTGTACACCGGTACATTGTACATGAGCGGCTGCATACATTTGAAGTATCCGAGCAGATTGTCAATAAAGGATTGCGCCATTGGTGGAGCTGGGCTTGATAAGCACCCTATTCGGTGATCAAATAACACAGCGCCAATGGCTGAAAGCAGATAAAGAAGAGTCATCACGGTGCAATAGGCTCTATGCATATATATATAGCCCCACAGGTAATAATGCAACTAGAGGAATGCTGATTATGATGGTGGGGAAACACTGTATGTTTTTGTTTGAACTTGAAAACGAGGCCTGAATATGGTTACGTTGACACAACTGACAACTATTGCCCTACAGTTGACACACGTGGCTAGATTGTCATTAATGGTGTCTGAAAACGAAGTTTAACATCTGTGCACGAGTTTGAGACTGTCATTATTAATACCGGGTATATCCACCTTGTGCCTGGATGACGGCCTGGACACGACGTCTCATGCTGGTCACCAACCGACTGATACGCCATTGTGGTATTCGTTGCCATTCAAGATGGAGTGCGTCTGTTAATTCCTGTACGTTCTGCACAGGAGGATCCCTCCTTCTCACCATGTTTCCCAGAATGTCCCAGATATGCTCAATAGGGTTCATGTCAGGGCTCCTTGCTGGCCATGGTAGGGTTTCGATGGCATTCTGGCGGAGGTATTCATGCACAGCTCTAGCACGATGTGGTCGGGCGTTGTCATCGATGAATATAGGGTGTGTTCCAGGTGCATGATTTACAAAATGAGGGACCACAACTCTATCCAGTATGGAATCTTGATATCTTTGTCCATTTAGTGTTCCAGGTACAGTCAACAGATCCAGCTTACAATCAAATGAGATGCACCCCCATATCATAACGGAACCTCCACCAAATGGAACTTCTTCCATGATGTACGTTGGTCGTACGCCGTGCGTCTGGACCTCCATACATGAGTTCGACCATCTGTGGCATGAAGCAGGAACCGACTTTCATCGGACCAGTTTACCCGTCTCCAGGATCTCATGTTCCAGTGTCTTCTTTCGTTGCACCACCTCAGACGCTCCTCTTTGTGGTGTGCAGTGAGGAGAGGACGTCTGACAGGTCTCCTAGCTTTCATGCCAGCAGCATACAGTCTCCTTTTGACGGTAGACATTAACACTCTATTGCGCGTTTCCCATTGCTGGCTGAGCACTCTGCTGTTGGTGAATGGAGATCTCCTAACAAGGCGTACTAGGGCTCGATCATCACGGGCAGTAGTCTTCTTCGGTCTTCCAGATCTAGGCCTGTCCTTCACCTCGTTAGTTTGCCCATGTTTTGCAATCAAACGACTGATTACAGTATGGTTAATGTTCAGCTGTCTGCCAATCTCTCTGCATGACATACCAGTGGTATGCATGCCTATGATTTGCCATTTCACACGATCACTTAACCTTCGTCTTGCCATAGCGGTTCACAATCCAGAGCTAATTCTCTCTGTACAAATAAACCACGGTCATGAACACAGAATTCCTAATCTTGTCGCCTAAATCTGTATGTAATGTTCTACACCTCAAACTGGACTTTTACATAACTGAACACGTGTGCTGTTTCCCGCCACGCACGGACATCAAGCGGCGTGAAGTCATGCATGCATGTGCATTTCGTACTTGGAATTATGTCAGCTAACGCGGGGACAAAAAGTATGGCAGCCTAGTTGTACCATCATGTTTCTACGTTCTATTGTTTTTGCTGGTGCTTAACTTTTGCACAGGTGTATATATATATATATATATATATATATATATATATATATATATATATATATATATATATATATATATATATATATATATATATATATATATATATATATATATATATATATATATATATATATATATATATATATTGCGATTTTTACGGACAGCGGCGATGCATTACACATCTTGTATAGTGCATTGTTGGAAATTATGCTGTCTGGACATCGGTGTCAGCTGATGCGTAGGCGTGTGCGGTGGCAGGCATCACGTTTGTCTAGCTCTTCCTTTGGAGCTGCCCAGATGTTCTAGGTAAACATTACCCAGAATATTCTTATGTAGCTCGCGGAGACGCGTGAGGTGTCAAAACCAGCATGCTATCCGAATTGTGGTTGTGTCACTCCAGAATTTCTGATCAGTGAGCGTGTAGAAATCACCATTTTTAATATTTTGAGCCATCTTAAATTCAGGTCATTCGATGGAAAGCGACAAAATTCGTCTCTGCACGTTAGCGTCCATAATTCTGAGTTGTAGGTGACAATTCTTGAAATACGAGCTCTTGCTTTTAAAATGTGCTTCATATTTCACAATGCCTTTATTGTTAGGCCTTTTCTTCCCTGCGTGTCTTGTGATGTGTCTAATTTGCTGCCTAGAAACTTACAATTCTTACATTCTTCAAATACCGTGTTCATTATCTCATAGTTGTCTGTCTTCTCTTCATGTGTGCTTAGTTCCCTCTTCAGGAGCCTTGCTGGTTGGGTTCTCATTTTGCCTAGTTGTGCGTTTTTCGTTATTTGGCATATATGACCTGCATATATGTGATTAATATCAATGTAGCCATTTCTGATGTTACTCTAATTTTGTTCTTTTAGGAGTTCACTTTTGATGTGTGGTTTATTGTGCAGTATGTGTGTTCATGGGTAGGAAAAGTGTTTCCATTGTCAGTGTTTTTATCTAGCTAGAAAGTTTTAGCTATGCCCCATCCCATCTAGCTAAGCTCCACTCACACGTAACTCGTGTTGGGATCGATCGATCTTTGAACTCCCTGACTATCGTTAGATATTTTGAAACCAATTTTGACTTGGCACTGTTGCTGCTTATGACAGCAACAGCGCCTAGTAAAATTTGTTTCAAAATATTCAACAGAATGTTTATGAAATGGTAAATACATACAATTCGTACAACGTGTCTGACTATTAAGCGTTAAAAATGGACTAAATCCAGTCATTCATGCCATAATTAATTATAACGTCATCCAACACGCCACGTAGTAGAATATGACGCCATCATAACGTTATATGATTAATGGATAAACTGGAATGGTCAATTGCCTCAAGGCACTCTCATCGCGGTGCTCTACCTTGGATCGGTTTTAAGGAAATTATGTTTTGATTTCCCACACCGTTCTATCCTGACTAGCTCATCTTTTGCCAGAACACCACTTCGATCGTCTATAGGTATTTTGGAGTATAAAGCCGTTGACTTGGCTATATGTAATATGCATATGGTGAGGTTTTTCGATGTAGCTGCCTTTTCGGCTACGATGTTAATAGCAAAGACGTGCTCTGTTTGTCAAAAGAGGGCCTACACGTGTATGCTGGGAGTTCTTTGCAGTGCTATTAAATTTCTGCTTGCGCGATGCAAAATTGTGCCTGAAATATATTAATACACGTTACTGCATAAAGTATGTTATCAAATAAGTGTTTATTATAGACCTAATATATTTTCATTATATATAACGGTTTAAAGCAGTTTTATGGTTGACGTAGCAGTGTTGGGCAAAATTACTTACAATGCCAATGTTAATAACCATTTGTCTTAGCACAACTCGATTTGTTTACTTGACATAATTTCGTACTTTGACACTCGAAGTGGCACTCAATACATGTTTTCCATTAAATGTAGTTTATACATCAAACTGTGAATGCATTTGGATAATAACGTGTTTGCACAATAGAGAAAACTTAGCTGTAAATTTAAGAGCTTTGATTCGTGTGTACGTCCTATACTCACATTCCAAGGCCCACTTGAATATTTCCTTCTCTAGCATAGCTACTTGTCGATTCTTGGTCAGTTTTCCGTGCAGGTATTCTACAAAGTCCGTGGCTACGTCGTTCATACAATCTACATACTGAAGCACCTCTAGCGGCTTAAGCATCTTCTGAATGAGCACGCGCCGGTATTTATACCATTCCTGTCCTTGACTGAAATGATTAAAACAGTAATCGATAATTTAGTGAAGCGTGCGTGTTTCTAGAATGTAAATAATTCATTATCGCCCACCTCACTCATTCAAAAAGCACGTTAGTTTTAGGTTAGTGTAAATTCCTACTGAAATTCCTAGTTCGTTGCTTTAATAGGTTGACCATGTCCTAATTGTCAGGCCAAATATAGATAGATTTTTTAGTCAGGCTGGCATTCCAAGCTGGTGAAGGAAACACATAGATTTTATGCTTGACAATATTGCCTGGTTATGGCCCACTACTAATTTCAGCTGAGAGCTGTAGTATGTCTGTGTATGTTCAAACATTCGACAACAAACACCTTATCAATCTGTCCAATGGTCACACACGAATTGTGGCCGCCTATCCCTTTCATGGCAAAGCTGACCAAGCACGCCTCTGTAGTCTCGTGAGGAATGTCCATTTACAGGTCAAAAGAAGACAGTGTTTTGAAAATTTAGCACTAGAATGATTGGCTCGGTAACCGAACCAGTCAAGCTAGTGGTAAATCTTCAAGAATCGTCTCCTCTTGGCTTGCCGAGCCAGTCATTGTAGTGGTACATTTTCTTCTCTTGGCCTGAGAATGGATATTTAATAAGCATATGCTTTGATTTTCTGATCAAAAATAGCCATGAAAGGGATAATAAAGATCAAATAAAATATTTTTGGGAGTGGTTCTTTTGGATCGATGGTTGTGCAGCCACTCTTATCAAATAACACACATCGTGTGCAACCTCCCACACACCCCACACACCCACACACCCAACAGTATCACATCGCACCCATCAACCCCAACTTCAGCCCGAACACCCATCCAGCCCAAACCCCAACACAACCCCCCCCCACCCCACTCCCAAAGCAGACGGCTTCTCAGATACAGTAAGCCATGCTGGGCTAAGAAACAGCATTATTGTGAATATGAGACTATGCTTACAAACGTACGCATTGATAAGACCAAGTCCCATCCCTTTCTTAAGGCGGTAGTAGGCCATAGGTTCCATTTCTCGTCGGATTGGGTATTTGCCCTCAGCACGGATGACCTTTGCGTACTCTTCCGGGTCGCTGATTACAACAGTTGAGAGAGTGGCGATTTTCTCCTTGAATATTGGTCCGTATTTGTTCGCTCGTTTCTCATAGGCCTGAAGTATGAAAACATTGAATGCTCTAGATGTTCGAACAACGAACGGCAAGGCGGACAAGCGGAATAAGGCACGAAAATAATCAACTGTGAACTTGTAATGGCGAGTTTATTTTCCTCTATGACGTCACTGAACACGTGGCCGCGTTTTTAAAACTAATTAGACCGGGTGCTGTTGCTGCCTATAGCAGTAACAGCACCCATACAAATTAGTCTCAAAATATTCACCAACATGTGTATTAAATAGCAGAGACATACAATTATCACAACAACGCTTAGTATGTCACCAATTAAGCATTCGTGACGAACTTAGCTACGCCATTCATGACCCAATTGATAGTCGATTATGCCGTCATATGATTGAGCTATAGAAATTGACATAGAGACACGAGTCCCTAATTCAAATTCACAGAATTATATTAATGTGTATGTAATGAAATCATCATATCTTAAGATGTAATCGTTTCATTACAACAAGCCCCACAGTTTAAGCCTCTAAATGTATACAATTTAAACAGATTTATTTTCAGTTATTTTGCTGTGCATACGCGCCTTTAAATGTAGTAGAATACAAATGCCCAGACGTGAATAGTACTAGTATATATTCCCACCAATGTGTCCACTGGAGTTCTGAGTTGGCAGCATTCCTTTAATACCTTACCATCGAAAGCACACGTTAACATAGTAACTTAAATCAGACATCAGTTTGCAATAATGTGAATTAATTTGTCTCTAAACAAAGTGTCGCGAGACCATTGTAATAGCCATATCTGCGTGCATGCTTTTGCTGTGTGTGCATGTGTACCTGTCAGCATGCTTGCTCGCGCTCTTGCGGGCGTGCGTGGGAGTGTACGTGTGTGCACGTGCGTGCATGCGTGAGATGTTTGATTGTGCACTTCCCGTTTGGCGTATATGAATTGCTTAACACTTGGAACCGCCAAGGCCAAATACGAAACAATCATCTACAATCCAAGAACTATTATGCTGAATATTTTTAATTTAAAAAGCTAAATTGACTGGTGGCATGATAAACAAGATGATTCGTTATCACAGTCGTAACGCTAACTTCTAAATGGCTCAATTTGGGCAGAGAATTAAAATGTATTTATTGAATGTGCATTTGCCGGACAAGATAATACTATCTTTGAAAAGTGTTATCGAGCCATTCATTTCAGTGGTAAATTCAAAAGCATCCATCTCCTGGATTTCAAATGGACATTCCCAAGACGACTGTAGAGATCGATGCTGCCGGTCTACCTCATGAATTAGTTAATTAACTGTCAATAGGTAATGTGATTTTTAAATGTCATGAAAACACCGTCATATTTTTTGTTTTCTCAACTCATGCTATTACCTCCACAAACAGTGTGCTGATACGCATTTTACGCCATACAGACGAGATGTGATGTAAGGTGGTTTTCTTGAGTAAAGACACGCCCACGCAACCCGTACTTGTGGGTTTAATTCCCTCCTACTGCTTGATATATAATACGATAATGATACCTCGGAGACCGTTATAATATGAATAGCCAGTCGGTTGACTTATGTAATGGCAACAATAATTGCTGCTACGTAGGGGTGTGGGGTTGTGGTTGAGGTGGGTTGGATTTGGGGCATGACTGTGGAAACGGGCATGGCGTGTTGTAAAACGATAGACCCAGAAATAATATCGATATTTAAAACATAGTTATATATGTACACATCGTTGCCAACAAATTACTGGAAAGTGGAAAGCTGGAAATGGTTCAAATGCCACGTGACCTTATACTTTGTACATTTACGCGCGCCATTTATATCTTAGCACTGTATCTATATAAACTACCTCGGAATAGACCTTTCCAGTTTTAGCTATGACCCCCATCTCTAGCTAAGCTCCACCCACATCTCGCTCGTGTTGGGATCGATCGATCCCTGAACTCCATGACTATCACTTTCCAGGATTTGACTGGGTGATGTTGCTGCCTGTAGCAACAACACCTGGTATAATTAGTTTTAAAGTATTCAACAGAATCTTTATTAAATAGTAAAGACATACAATTCGTACCACACCGCACAGCCCGTCTTCAATTATGCTTTTATATGTCACTTATCTATGTCATTCATGACGTCATATTGATGTCAGTCATTATGATGTCATTCTACACGTCACATTGTTAATTATGTCGTCATATATGAAGGATGCGTAGAGTGCACATGTTTATCATAATACCATAACCACATCTGCAATAGCGTGTTTTCGTGATCTACAGCACTTGGTGTTACACATATTGGCGTAAAGAGCTTCCGCTATAGACACATAGCCTAAATGGATGACTCCACTTTTAGCTATTCCACTCCCATCTCTAGCTAAGTTCCGCCCACGCTAAGCCCGTATTGATATCGATCGAACCTGAACTCCCTGAAACTCAACTTCGGGAAAACTATACAGGTCAAGTGGTAAGTATTCATAGAATAATTTGAACAGGTGCTGTTGCTACCGAAGACAGTAAAAGTATCCAGTTAAATTAGTTTCAAAATAATTAACAGACTGATTACTAAGTAGTGAAGTCATGCAATTCGTGCACATGGCTCATAAAAATTGTTGGTATTTACCTCAAACATTTTGTTGAACTGAAGTCCTTGCGCCCCTTTGCCTGTGTAGTCAAACAGAGTACCGACAACTGGTAGTCCTCTCGGGCCGGGGACCTGTTTGAACGACCTCATCTTTACAGGCTCGCTTCCGGTCGGCCTTCTCGGCCACTTTTTACGCAGCTTGAGTAGACGCTTCTCCAGAGCCGGCTAACCAATTGAAAATATATAATGTACAGTTTTCATATGTGTTGTTGTTGAAGAATTGATTAATTTAAAATAATAAAATCTTAGATATTTTGCGGAATAAAATATTTATAGCATAACAGACTGTGCGTGTTTCTTGAGCTCTATGCAATTGTATGGCTGTACACCTCAATAAACATTCTATTGGCTATTTTGAAACTAATTCCGCGTTGAAGGAAAACCACACAGTCAAATTAGATTCAAAATAGTCAACAGTTTACCTGTATAATTTTCTCGAGATTCAGATTCAGAGAATACAGGAATCCATAGATCCCGACACGCGGGTGGAACTAAGCTAGAGATGGGCGTGGCATAGCTAAAACTGGATTCGTCCATAGGAGATAATACGAACTAGCTTACGGATGAAATCTACATATATATATATATATATATATATATATATATATATATATATATATATATATATATATATATATATATATATATATATATAAATATATATATATATATACACCTGTGCAAAAGTTAAGCACCAGCAAAAACAATAGAACGTAGAAACATGATGGTACAACTAGGCTGCCATACTTTTTGTCCCCGCGTTAGCTGACATAATTCCAAGTACGAAATGCACATGCATGCATGACTTCACGCCGCTTGATGTCCGTGCGTGGCGGGAAACAGCACACGTGTTCAGTTATGTAAAAGTCCAGTTTGAGGTGTAGAACATTACATACAGATTTAGGCGACAAGATTAGGAATTTTGTGTTCATGACCGTGGTTTATTTGTACAGAGAGAATTAGCTCTTGATTGTGAACCGCTATGGCAAGACGAAGGTTAAGTGATCGTGTGAAATGGCAAATCATAGGCATGCATACCACTGGTATGTCATGCAGTGAGATTGGCAGACAGCTGAACATTAACCATACTGTAATTAGTCGTTTGATTGCAAAACATGGGCAAACTAACGAGGTGAAGGACAGGCCTAGATCTGGAAGACCGAAGAAGACTACTGCCCGTGATGATCGAGCCCTAGTACGCCTTGTTAGGAGATCTCCATTCACCAACAGCAGAGTGCTCAGCCAGCAATGGGAAACGCGCAATAGAGTGTCACTGTCTACCGTCAAAAGGAGACTGTATGCTGCTGGCATGAAAGCTAGGAGACCTGTCAGACGTCCTCTCCTCACTGCACACCACAAAAAGGAGCGTCTGAGGTGGTGCAACGAAAGAAGACACTGGAACATGAGATCCTGGAGACAGGTACACTGGTCCGATGAAAGTCGGTTCCTGCTTCATGCCACAGATGGTCGAACTCGTGTATGGAGGTCCAGACGCACGGCGTACGACCAACGTAACATCATGGAAGAAGTTCCATTTGGTGCAGGTTCCGTTATGATATGGGGGTGCATCTCATTTGATTGTAAGCTGGAGCTGTTGACTGTACCTGGAACACTAAATGGACAAAGATATCAAGATTCCATACTGGATAGAGTTGTTGTCCCTCATTTTGTAAATCATGCACCTGGAACCCACCCTATATTCATGGATGACAACGCCCGACCACATCGTGCTAGAGCTGTGCATGAATACCTCCGCCAGAATGCCATCGAAACCCTACCATGGACAGCAAGGAGCCCTGCCATGAACCCTATTGAGCATATCTGGGACATTCTGGGAAACATGGTGAGAAGGAGGGATCCTCCTGTGCAGAACCTACAGGAATTAACAGACGCACTCCATCTTGAATGGCAACGAATACCACAATGGCGTATCAGTCGGTTGGTGACCAGCATGAGACGTCGTGTCCAGGCCGTCATCCAGGCACAAGGTGGATATACCCGGTATTAATAATGACAGTCTCAAACTCGTGCACAGATGTTAAACTTCGTTTTCAGACACCATTAATGACAATCTAGCCACGTGTGTCAACTGTAGGGCAATAGTTGTCAGTTGTGTCAACGTAACCATATTCAGGCCTCGTTTTCAAGTTCAAACAAAAACATACAGTGTTTCCCCACCATCATAATCAGCATTCCTCTAGTTGCATTATTACCTCTTGCACTAAGATGGATGGGTACATAAATGTTTATGCTATTGCTTTCTTCATAGCACATGAATATACCCTCGCATGTGCGTAAAAATAGGGTGGTGCTTAACTTTTGCACAGGTGTATATATATATATATATATATATATATATATATATATATCAGGGGCGGATCCAGGATTTCAGAAGGGCAGGGTGCAGGGGGTCCGGGGGCACGTCCCCGTTAAATTTTGAAATCTAGGTATCCCCAGACGGCTTCTCCTGCATTTCCAGAGATAAATATGGACCCTTAGTTGGCTGCTAAATTATTCAATTTCTACTCATGATTTAATTATAATTAAAAATTTTGGTGGGTCAAGGTGATGCTTCTCTCAAGGGGGGGGGGGGGGGTGCGCACCCCCTGCACCCCCCCCCCCCCTCTGGATCCGCCCCTGTATATATATATATATATATATATATATATATATATATATATATATATATATATATATATATATATATATATATATATATCTATATATATATATATATATATATCTATATATATATATATATATATATATATATATATATATATATATATATATATATATATATATATATATATATATATATATATATATATATATATATATATATATATATAGATATATATATATATATATATATATATATATATATATATATATATATATATATATATATATATATATATATATATATATATATATATATATATATATATATATATATATATATATATATATATATATATATATATATATATATATATATATATATATATATATATATATATATATATAATTTAGATACAAGTTATATAGATATTATATATATATATATATATATATATATATATATATATATATATATATATATATATATATATATATATATATATATACCAACGGTGGACGAAAATCGATGACACCGACACGAGTTCATCCGTAAGGTAGTACTTATTTTCTCCTATGGATTGATCCAGTTTTTGCTATGCCATGTCCATCTCTAGCTAAGCTCCATCCATGCGTTGCCCGTGTCTGGAGACAGATCCCTTTAGTCTCTGAATCCCAATTTCCAGAAAATTATGCAGGTAAGCTGTTGACTAATTTGAAACTAATTTGACTGTGTGCTGTTGCTGCTTATGGCAGCAACAGCGCCCTGCCAAATTAGTTTCAAAATAGGCAAAAGACAACTTATTAAGTTGTAAATGCATAAAATTCGTACAACTTGA